>VWZK01019325.1:0-11969 GCA_013396935.1 Baryphthengus martii | reverse complement strand
GAAGAAGAAGAAGAAGAAGAAGAAGAAGAAGAAGAAGAAGAAGAAGAAGAAGAAGACGAAGAAGAAGAGTAAGAGTAAGAATAAGAATAAGAAAGACTAAGACTAAGACTAAGAATGAATAATAAGAAAAATTCGAGTAACAACATTAGAGAATAAGAAAATTTGAGTACATCTCAGGACCCATCTGATTTCCTTGATGGTAAATCAAGACCAGAGGCTGCTCTTTCCACAGCAGTCCGAAGCTAGAAAGTGCTGTCCGAAGGCGATATGGAACAACCTTTCTAACTCGTCGGCCTTCTTTGCAGGCACGCTTACACAGGCGATCCGGAACTTTGCCAAGAGTTTGGAAGGGTGGCTGATGAACGCAATGAGTGAATTTCCCCCTCAGATTGTGCAGACCAAGGTAAGCGGAGGCGGCGCGGTGTAAGGTCAGGGATGTGAACTGAGCGTGTGTGTGCGTGGTGCGGTTTGCCACAGGGACTGGAAATCGCTGCGGGGGTCTGGCCACGTGTGCTCCAGGCGAGCCCGGTGTCCTGAATCGTTACAAACCAAAATCAGCAAGAAGTGGGAGTGATGTCAGGAGGATGGAGTTAAAAACTTTTAGGCAGGAACAGGTCTGAAACCAGGTATAATGAGACTGGAAGGGCCTCAAGAATAAAGGACGGGATGACCTCGAAGGTTGAAATAATTGGGAACAAGACACAGTAATTAAGAACAGTATCTAAATAGAGTGGAATTCTGTCAACCTTTGTAGGTAATGCCTCGTTCTGACTTCCTTAAAGAAACCAGAGACAGATTTGGACAAAGACCAAAATATCGAGGTGTCCTTGACAAAACCTGTGGTGATTTTAATTCTAAAAATCACACCTCTAGGAGGAGAACTTAAATGTAAATGTAGGACCACCTTAGTGTAATGAATTAGGTAATAGACGGAGCCCACGTACAGAGATCGATGTGAGGTAAAATCACATAACCAATTGGATATTATTTCTTTGGTATTTGTGCTGTATATAAACTGGTGCTGTTTGAGCTACCAGGGGCTGGATTTGTGATTCATCACCCAGCACCCATTTCTGCAGAACAATAACTCTGTTGTCGATTGGCTTTGCACGCTGGGAAGAGGACCCTTTTGAGGGGATTACAGGAGGATAGGTAGAGCAGTTCCTCTGTGCCAGAAGCTGATGATGCTCTCCCTGTCCGTCGAGCTATTCCCATGTCCTGAAACTGCAGATAAAGACGCATTTCAGATCTCTGAGCTGAAATGAGGCCGTCCAACTGGCAAGCACAGGACACCTCATGCATTGCAGAGACTGAACCCAAGGCTCCTACTTCCCCTCTCCTAAAGCCTCTTCTTCCCTCGCTGATCTCAGCTGAAGGCAGAGGGAGAAACCCTGGTAGTTTAAAAGAGAAGAAACGCAGGGGTTGGTTTGCAAGATGCAGTAGATGCTGCAAAAGCGCTGCTCTGGAGCACTCAGGGATGCTTTGGAGAGCAGCGCAGGTGGGTCCGTGCCGGTTACCCCAGCTGGGATGTGCTGGGTGCTTGAGCTCAGCGTCGAGGAGCGTTTCCAGCTCGGTGGCCTCCCGCTGACGGTGCCCCGGTGCTGTGTTGCAGGTCGGGGTCGTGAGCGCCTTTGCGCAGACGTTGCGGAGATACACGTCCCTCAACCACCTGGCTCAGGCCGCCCGCGCGGTGCTACAGAACACTTCCCAGATCAACCAGATGCTCAGCGATCTCAATCGCGTCGACTTCGCCAACGTGCAGGTAATTCGTGGGATCTTTTCCTGGAGCGTGTTGTCTAGAACTAGGGCCCTGTGACAGGGTTGTCCGCTGGTAACCAGCATCTTATTGCCAGCTCTAAAAAGCGATAAGATGAACAATTCAACAGTTTTGGTGTTATTTTTCTAGGTGGGTTTGCCATCTCGCTGTGAATGGCGGAAAAGGTACTAAAGGGCTTCTGTAAGACGTAGTGCCACCAACAGTA
Organism: Baryphthengus martii; assembly: GCA_013396935.1. Taxonomy (NCBI): domain Eukaryota; kingdom Metazoa; phylum Chordata; class Aves; order Coraciiformes; family Momotidae; genus Baryphthengus; species Baryphthengus martii. The sequence continues at coordinate 9,987 of VWZK01019325.1, read as the reverse complement.
ATACAGCTCTGATAATAATATTGTACTGTGGTCTGGGTGGATCAAAGGAGACACGATTTAGAGCTGCTCTGGAGTCCTTGTGTACTAGAAATGAAGTTGAATTCTTGGGTTGGGATGCAACAGCCACACAGGCTTGGCATGAGTAACTGTCATCCCTTCTTCCCGAGCAGGAGCAAGCCTCGTGGGTGTGCCAGTGCGAGGAGGGCATGGTGCAGAAGCTGGAGCAGGATTTCAAGCTCACTCTGCAGCAGCAGAGTTCTCTGGACCAGTGGGCTAATTGGCTGGATAATGTTGTCACTCAAGTCTTGAAGCATCATGAGGGCAGTCCCAGCTTCCCCAAGGCAGCCAGGCAGTTCCTGTTGAAATGGTCTTTCTATAGGTACATTTTCTTTCTCCTTTTGGAGATATTTCTGCATCGGACTTAGGGCGTGTAAATAGCTCTTTGAAAAGCCAAGGCCAAGTTAACTGGTTAACTGCTGCTCTGCCCTGGTACCGAGGGGAGCGGAGCGTCGCCTGTATCCTTTCAGGATGGGGATAGGATGCTCCCTCAACTGAGTTCTTAAAATGCCTTGATACTCTTGGGTTAGAGGTGGGAACAGGGCGCCGTGTCCCGCGGTACCTTCAGGGTCAAGAATTCACATCAGTCGGGACGCGAGTGTCAAACACAACCCAAATATTTTGTTTCCCGGCCGTTTTCCAGCTCCATGGTGATCCGTGACCTCACCTTGCGCAGCGCTGCCAGCTTTGGTTCCTTCCACCTGATTCGCCTGCTCTATGATGAATACATGTTTTATCTGGTAGAGCATCGTGTTGCCCAGGCAACAGGGGAAACGCCGATTGCTGTAATGGGAGAGGTGAGAATTGTTTATTCCCTAGAAACAAACCCAAACCGAGCAGCGCTCAAAGAAACGTGGCTGGTTCACAAACTGCACCGTGTCCTGAACGTGGTTTTTAAAACCATCTTTGCCAGAGGATTTACCGAATTGTCCTGAGCGCCTGGCACAAGGAGCCAGCTCCTTGAGCATCTTCTATCCTGGCTGGTGGGTTTGGAGGCCTGGAGGAGGGAGGAGGAGGATCTCCCCACTTATCTCCATAACCTCTGGTACCAACTCTGACTTTGGGGTTCCCACCAGAGCAAAACTAAACCAAGCAAAAAAAAAAAAAAAAAGGTCCAAAAGTTACTTTCCCTGCAACTTTCAGTGATACCATTCACTGAACTTCTTTGGGGCTCCGCAAGCTCCTGTTCCCTGCGCAGTCAGATGCTCTCACTGGGTTTGACTTGAAGAAGAGAAATGATGGGTTGTTTCTGTTGTTTGTGGGGATTTGTGTTTGTCGGTTTTTTTTTTAACAAATCAGACAGTAAATCTGGGGCCTGGTTTGCAGGCAGGTCCTGTCCTGCCTAGCTGAAGGCATGTCCAACTTTTCACTCTGAAATGCACAGATTTAAAAGCCCCTGATCAACCTGTGACAGCAACATGGAAACTTCTGTTAGATTAATGCTGACCTCATTTGCTTCTTGGAGCTCAGGCTGTTTTCTCCTTTCCATGGAGCTCACGTTGGGGAGCCAGACAACTCAGGCTTTTGCTTTCTCTTCTTTCCCCAGTCAGACCCAAGCTGTTGCACCAAGTCAGCAGCGCAAGTTCCCACTCTTCCCTGAAAAGCCTCTGTCTTTATTGATACTAAAGGAACATGAAAGGCAGAGAACGGCTTCCAGCAACACCTGGCTGTGGGAGGCTTTGATCCTTCAGGTTTTGCCTTTCCTTCATTCAACTCTTGCAACATTTCTCTTCTCCAGGCGAAGGCTGATTCTTCCCAGCAAAAGAGGATGAATCACGTCCTTCCACTTCCATTGCTCTATCTCCTGCTCTCCTCAATTCCTTCTGCTGCCCATCTCTGCGTGACTTTCGAGCATTGTTGTTATAGCAATTTAGTGTGTCAGATCTCATCAGAGACGGAGATATCCCCAGCGCTCTGGTTGTGCTTGGCACTGTGGCCTTCCAAGCCAAAGCACTCTCCTGACATGAATGTGAGGCCACGTCTTGAATACTGGGTTCAGTTTTGGGCCCCTTACTCCAAGGAGGACATTGAGGGGCTGGAGCATAGCCAGAGAAGGGCAATGGAGCTGGGGAAGGGTCTGGAGCAGGAGTGTGGTGAGGAGCGGCTGAGGGAGCTGGGCTTGTTCAGCCTGGAGCAAAGGAGGCTCAGGGGAGACCTTCGGGCTCTCCACAGGTCCCTGACAGGAGGTTGGAGCCAGGGCGGGTTGGGCTCTGCTCCCAAGGAACAAGGGACAGGCCAAGAGGAATCAGCCTCAAGTTGCCCCAGGGCAGCTTTAGGTTGGAGCTGAGGAACAATTTCTTCCCCTGCCGGGTTGTCCAGGTCTGGCCCAGGCTGCCCAGGGCAGGGCTGGAGTCCCCGTGATCCCTGGAGGGGTTTCCAAGGCGTGGAGATGTGGTGCTGAGGGACAGGGCTCAGTGGTGCCCTGGCAGGGATGGGGGAACCGTTGGACTCGATGATCTGAAAGGTCTTTTCCAACCAAAATGATTCTATGGCTGCAAAGGCATTGCAGAGAGCTGAAGAGAGGTGGAGTCATGGTAGAATCCCAGGAGAGGTTCCCAACAGCAGTTAAGCAGTTGCCCAACAAATGCAGAGGACTGGAGAAAAGGCACCATCCTCTGGTCTGTGGCAGCACTTGGTTGTGACTTGAGAGGTGGAAAAATTTCCCCCTTCATTCCAGAGCTCGATCTTACCCTGGGTTTTTGTGTGTGGTGTTTGCCTGGAGGTTTAAATGGCAGTGACAGACTTTTCCCCAAAACGCCTGGTTGGTTTTGGTTTCTGCTCTTCTGATAACTGCTGATGCTCGTTGCATCTCCTGAGCACTTAAGCTGCAGCTGCTTGTTAGAATTCCTTGGAAACAGATTCCAGCTTTCAAGTGTGGCACCTTAGATGTCCAGTAAGCCTCACTTACTATGTAACTCCTTTTTCTTTCAGTTTGGTGACCTCACATCGCTGTCCCCAACACTGCTGGACAAAGGTACCTCCTGTCCCCCAAGGGAAGCCCTGCTGGGTCAGGGTTGAATTGCCACGGGAGGGGGAATCTCACGCTGGCTTTTCCATCTTGCTTGGTTGGGAAAAAGAACCTCCCCCACCCTGGTCGCCTCTCTCATGCTGAGCCCTGTCCCTTGCAGATGACATGAGTGACCTGGGCAGCGAGGTGGACACCGACTCTCGGAGCGTGGGGGAGCCGCTGGTGAAACGGGAACGCAGTGACCCCAGCCACTCACTGCAGGAGATCTGAAACGGGGTCTCGGCTCTCCTGCGGCTGGACAGAGATATCCAGAGCCAGGTTGGACGGTCACAAGCCGGAGTGTCCCCGTATCTGCGTTATTAGTGCCTCTTAGTTTCACTATATGTTTACTCGTGTTTGAGGATGGGCTCCGGGGGTGAGCCCGGGTGGGCGGTGGGACGGAGCTGGTTTGGCCGCCTGCTTTCCTCCAGCGTCACCACTGGCTGGAGGGCCAACGTCTAACATCTGCCACCGAGCGACGGAAGCCTCCATGATCAGCAGCGGATCGGATGTGCCTGGCTGCGAGAGGCTCGCCTCTCCAGCCTGAGCCAGGAGGGCAAAGGAGGCTTTCTCTTTCAGGGAAGGTGGTTTGAGTTTCTTCCCCACTTCTCAGACTTCACTGTGATACAAACTTGAACCAATCAGTGCCCAAGAAGAAAGAAAAATACCTGATGCTTCTCCTCCAGCCTTTCAAGACAAGCTGTCCTGGCTCTGACTTTGCCAAATCGGTGGTTCTGGGGAGAGCACAGGCCAGCACCTCTCTTGTCCCCGCCTGGGGAGAGGGCTCCAGGCTGTGCATCCGGCTGGTCCCAGTGGAGCGTTGCACGTGCATGCTCTGGGAGGGACACTTACCTGCTCTGGGAGGGACTACAGGACTATGGTTCCCACCTGCTCCCGTGTCTTCCCAGCTCGGCCTTCCATCGCTGATCTGTGAGTGCTCCTGGGACACTGTCAGGCCAACTCAAGATACCAAAGGACTTTGAGGAAATGGCAGCTGGTCACAAAGTGTGTTCGTTGCCCCCTGTGCTGTGATGCCCATGAGCAACCCCACGGGCAGTCCCCATCCTCACCGGGGTGCCGGGTGGAGGGGAACTGGTCCCATGTCCTGGATTTTGTAGAATTCTCGCTTGATGTCCTGCTAAAATGTTGAGGGAAGGGTGCAGCTGCCTGCAGGGCTGTGGCCAGAGCTCGGGCGAGGGTGTACGACTGCAGTGCCTTAGCGTGGGCCGGCCAGCGGCCCCTCCTCCCCCTGCTCCGCGTGAGCCAGCGCAGCTCGGGCTCTGGTGGAACGGCTCATCCCGTGGAGTGGCGAGGGGTTGTCACGGTCCCGGCCATGCCCGGTGTGCGGTGACGTTTCCCTTCACTGTATCATGTCACCTTCTCCTGCGGCAGCCTGGTGGTGGTGGCTCCAAGGGGGCTGAGCCAGGGGAGCTTCTGCCCTGGAGAGGCTTTATTGTTCCTTTCTGTGCCCCTGTGGGGTCTGGGCTGACGTGGGCGATGGGGCAGAGGAGAGGGTGGGATCTGTCATCAAGCCAAACTGCAAAAACAAAGCCCCGGGGCAAATCTTTCTGTGAATAAAGGCTGTTTCATAAATAGCTTATTATTATTATTATTATTGTTATTATTATTATTACTATTATTATTATTCCTAATGATGCAGTATTTGATGTGAGCTTTTCCAGGGATCTCATATACGTTTGCATATCTGAATATATTCTATCCAAATATATTATTTACTCATTCTGAATGGTACTAAGGTAGGTGTGACACTTAAAAAAAATGTCACTACACAGAAAGTGGAAAAAAACCCAGTGTGTTTAGTGGCACATCTTTCCCTCTTACTGTCCCGTCCTGTGATCTGTCAGGGTGATGCTTGGCTGTAAATGTCTCCTCTTGCAGTGGCAGGAGACAAGTGAGAAAGCCGTAACTATCTATAAATAATGACAGTGCTCCCCGGGTCCGAGTCTGCACTTCAGGTCCTGCTCATGAGATAGGATGGTCTAAAAACCCAACTGAGCAACCAAGTCTTAAATTCCCCTGCTCCCAGTGAGGGCGGTTCTGACTTCAGCTGGTGCATTGGCTCTTCTTTGCAGCCACTACCGACTGACCCCGAGCACCTTCTGCTCGCCGTGGCCATCATGCAAGATGCTCTGGCGCCCTGTGGCGCTCTGCAAGGAGGCTGGAGAACCACCGACACCCCCATCTGCACACCGTTCCCAGCTAAACCTCAACAGCAATAAACATGTATCAAATGCTCAGGCCCATACGCTGACTGGTGTGGTCCCAGTTCTTCGGTCACTGGAAGGAGGTGTCGGCAGATGCTGCAGCCTCACGGGGTCTGGGGGGGGAGCCACAGGATCCACCCGGTGGAGTCCAATTAAAGCCGGGAGGTGGCAGAGGGGGTGACACTGAGTGCACCAACCCCAGCAGAGCGCAGGATCCCAGAGGTGGTTTGGTGTTGCCGGTCCGTGTGACTCATCCCAGAAGGTGTCAAGGTTTGGGGTGAGCAGTGCAGCTCAGCCCAGGGATTCACTCAGAGCGGCCCTGCACGGCTAGGGCGAGGTGATAGGGCAGGGGAGGCTGCGGGGCTGCCTGCAGAGCTGCAGCCAGGGACCCGTTGGGGAGATGCTGCCAATCAAGGAACAGTCAGGTTGTCTCAAGAGCTCAAGACGGACGTGTAACCAGCCCTTGGCCAGTCATTGAGGCCACAGGGTACAGAGAAGCATCAGATAAATCCAGCATCTGGGCAGGGGAGCTGAGGGTCAGCTAGGTCAGGTTCCCAGGATCAACTTCTCCAGATGACAGCTCTGGTTCATGGTACCCTCCACAGGCACACACCCCCCCCACCCCCGCCATGCCCTGGCATCACGCCTCATGGTCACAGCCATCCCCACCTGCCCTTGCCCTCCACTTGCTCTGACAGATGGGTCCTCACCCCGACGTTGCCCTCCTGCTGCTGCCCAATGCAGGGCTGGAGAAAGGAAGCTAAGGGGAGACTTTCACACACCCAGCAACTCCCTGACAGGAGGGTGGAGCTGGGGTGGGGTCGATCTCTTCTCCCAAGGAACAAGTGACAGGACAAGATGCCCCAGGAGAAGTTTAGGTTGGAGCTGAGGAACAATTTCTTCCTCTCCAGGTTGTCCAGGCTGCCCAGGGCAGGGCTGGAGTCCCCATGACCCCTGGAGGGGTTTCCAAACCCTGGAGATGTGGTGCTGAGGAACATGGTTCAGTGGTGCCCTGGCAGGGATGGGAAATGGTTGGACTTGATGATCTTAAAGGTCTCTTCCAGCCAAAAAGATTCTATGATTCTGATTCAAGCAACAGGGCTGAGTTTCATCCCAGGCCTCCTCTTCCCATCCCATACTGAAGCTATCTATGGGCTGACCTGCCCCACAGTGTCACTCCCTCCCAGGGGACCATGCCCTGCCCTGGGCTTGACCTCATTCTTGGAGCTTTTCTGCTGCCTCTCATTGGAGTAGGAGACGTGTCTGCAAGAAGAAGGACCTTCACCTGTCACTCTGGCAGCACCAGGAGCCCAAATAGTGCCCTGGACTGAAACTTCCATCCACCTCCCTGTGACAGTTTCTGTCCCTGTGCAAGCAGAGAAACAGAGGCACAGACTGAGATGTCGCCTGACAGCAAGTCAGTGCCCCAGGGGGTACTGGTACTGCTGCCTCTGCTCCTGCCCTGGCTCGGCATCACTGCAGGATGAGCCCAGCTGCTCTCAGTGTTCAGCTGGGGCCATTTAACCCACAGACTGGTTTCAGCTGGAGACTGGTGAGTCTTGGTGGGGGCAAGTCCGTAACCGCCCACAGAGGCTCTTTCTGACTCGCTCTTATAAACCAGCAGCCGAGGGGTCCCAGGGCCTTTGGCTTTCTCTCTCTTTCTTTCCCTTGTGTTTTTTAGGAGCCTTTAGGCTAGAGGTGGGCAGCGTTGGGGCCGCCTTCCTGTAGGTCTCCAGGATGTAGTGCAAGGACTTTCTACCCGTCCCAGTACTGCCCAGCAGGTAAGGACAGGGCCACAAGCTGCCTCTGCTCTCCCCTCCCTGGGCTGGAACTGGGGGCTGCAGCCCAGAGCAGGACCCTGTGCTGGGGCTGGTTGTGGTCAGGAAGTGTACCAGCACTGTCCTTCTCATTTGTAATGTCCTAGATGAAGGATGATGACATCATGTGGCTCTAGGGTGGCCTCAGGGCTCAGTTCTCAGCCCAACTGCAGCAGCCCAGTGCCAGAACAAAGAAACTCCTTCCCGATGCTGCATCATTTGTCACCGCAGAGCCGCTCGCTCCCTCTGCTCGGCCAGGAGGGCTTCAAGAGCTTTGATGGGTACGTGGCTGCTGGGTTGTGTGTAGGGGCTGAGCCCAGGTCTTGCCTTCTCTTTGTCCCTAAGGGAATGTGTCCCTTGTCTTGGACTGGGTTCAGCTTCATGGTCTAGCACCAGTCTTTCCAGCACCAGGAGGCCTTGCAGAATGCAGGCTGGTGTTGCTGCCCTGTTGTCATGGCAAAGCTGGTGGCCCTGGGTCTCCTCTGGGTCTCTGCTGTCCATGCTGTTATGTCTGAGTCCAGGTGGTGTTTCTCATCCCAAAAGCCACCACCTCATGCCCACGTCCCTGTTGCTCTGACAGGAGCTTCTGCGGTGTGAGCAGTGCTTTGGGGGCTGATCAGTCGAACTGCAACTACTCCATCCCTGACCCGCAGCTGGTCAGGAGAATCGTGTCCCAGGTAGAGTTCTACCTCTCTGATGAGAACCTGGCCAAGGATGCTTTCCTCCTGAAACATATCCAGAAGAACAAGATGGGCTTCGTCAGCATCAAACTGTTGACATCCTTCAAGAAGGTAGGCAGCCTCTGGTGCCAGTCAGCTGCTGTGGGAAGTGGCCTTCACGTGAAGGGTATTCGAGTGTGCTCTGGCCATCTCTGGTGAGATGTGTGGGGAGATCCAGGCTCTGCTCAGGCTGTCTGTGTCCTGGCAAAGTGCTGGTGGTGCAGAACTGGGCTCTGCTCTCTGCCTTTGACGTACTGCAGCAGTTCTCCAACCAAGGAGGGTGGCTGGGTAAGTGTTGAACAGTCCTCAAACCAACGCCAGGGCTGGATTGACCTCCTCTGCCCATGGTTCCCTGGGGCTGCTTTGGGAAAGGTCATCCCTTTTCCAAACCGCTGCAGGGAAGCGCTGGTGGTGTGACGTACAGGGAAGCTGTGGTTTGTTGCCACAGTCCAGGAGCACTGGGCATCTCCTCCTGGAAACCCCAAAGATGCTCATGGGAAAGGGGGATATTGCCTGGCCATGACTTCAGGTTGGTGGGGTTGCAGCCTGCCTGGATGATGGGTTTAGGGTAGTCCCTGCCTGGGGAGTCTCATGGAGACACAGTGGCCCCTCCCTTCCTCTCTCCCCCAGGTGAAGTACCTGACGCGAGACTGGCGGCTCACGCTCTATGCCCTGCGGTTCTCGGAGCTGCTGGAGGTGAATGAGGAGGGCACCAAAGTGAGGCGGCGGGTCCCTGTCCCCGAGTACCTGCTGAGTATCCCCCCCAGCAAACTGCTGCTGGTCTGGGAGCTACTGCCCCAGGAGCAGGACCTGCTGCCAGCACTCCAGAAAAGCTTCCTTGAGACCATCACGAGGATGTTCAGCCCCTTCGGCGCTATCGCCTCCATCCGCATCCTGCGACCGGGCCGCAAGTTGCCCTCAGATGTGCAGAAATACACGTCACGCTTCCCAGAGCTGCTGAGCAAATGCTGCGCGCTGGTGGAGTACGAGAGCCTGGAGAGCGCCCGCAGAGCCTTTGAGGACCTCAGCCGCCAGGGCCACCTGGGCGGCGAGAGCATCAGAGTGGTCTGGCTCTGTGCAAAGGGCTCCAAGAAGAAACCAGGGGCTGAGAAGGCCATGGCAGAGGAGGAGCTGGTGGACCAGCTGGGCTGGAAGGTGAAGGCAGAAGCCACAAACTTTCACTTCAGCATCGGAGACTCCATGTTCCACAGTTCCCTGGAACCAGATGGTGTCCGGGCATCGCCATCCCTCCGCCTAAACAGGGACCCCTCAGCAGCTACTTGCCCCAGTGAGGATTTCAAACTCGGTGACTTCGGCAATGCCTTCACTGGATCGCTCTTCACCAATGAATTCTTCCCTCCTCTCGAGACAAGCTTGGGCACCAGCAGCTGCTATGGTCTCTGCTCCAACACCGAGAGCCCCCGTGGCTGGGCGAGTGAGGTGGGTACCTGGGCACCCTGGAGCGGCAGCCCCACTTCTGATGCCAAACCTCCAACCAGCAAACTCCCAGCAGCAAAGAGAGTGCCTGAGCCCCTTGGCCTGCGGGAAGTGGTTCTTCGCCTGCCCCATGGCCCTGATGACACCAAGGGCTTCTGCAGCACCTTCAGGAGAGGAGAGCTCAACCTCCGGCACTGAGGCTTCTTAACATTTGGATTTGGGGATATTTCTTTTCATTTGTTTTCATCTTCCTCCTGAAGAGCAGAACTGTGTGAGCCCCTTGAGAGCTTGGGGGATGGGGAGAGGTGTGCAGCTGCTCCAGGGGGACAGGAGTTTTGGGACAGGGCTGATGCTCGGGGCACGTCAGAGTGTGAGGCAAGAGGCTAAGAAGCAGCAGTGGCACTGGGATTGCGAGTGGGTAGAGTGGCTCACACTGCCTCAATGGCATCACAGGGAGTGCCCCAACAAAGGGTCTCAAACCCCAACCCCTGGTGCTGGGGCACTGCCTGACAGGGGCCTTACCCAGAACCTTCTGCTGGCCAGAGCTGGAGAGGTGCAGCCACTTCTGCAGGCACCAGTGGTGGCATCGGTCCCAGCTGGTGGAGCTGGGCTGGGAAATGGGCAATGAAGGGGATGAAGCTTCCAGGCACTTTCTGATTGGTGCAGGGACTTTTTTTTTTATTTTCTCATTTTTTGCCCCCTTTGCTGGTCTGGCAGCTGCCCGA
>VWZK01019323.1:40981-106671 GCA_013396935.1 Baryphthengus martii | reverse complement strand
CTCTATAAAAGGACAGGAAGTTGGGATTTTGGTCCTTCTTTTCTCTCTCCCTCGGACTGTGCTGCTGTGGGACCGCAATCTAGCTCGGCTAGGCCTGGTCCCACGTGCTCTGCACAATCCATCGCCATCCCAGGACTGGTTTTGTATATTTTTGTATATCCCCCTTCCCTTAATATTTCCTTCTCCCTGTTTATCTGTTACCTATTAAATTTCATTCATAGTCTTAACTTCCAATTTGGTGTGAGGCGCTTCCTTCCTCTTTTCCCTTTGTCTCCTCCCTTGGAAGGGAAGGGGGAGGGAGAGAGGGGGCCCAGAGGAATTCTGCTCTGTGGGGTTTGCCCTGAACCCTAAACGGAGACAGTGCCTGTGTATTTTGCTTACAGCTTTCACTGGATTTGCGAGGCCTGTAAGATCATATTCTCTTTCGGAAAAAAAAAACCAAACCAAACCAAATGTGCATCCTGCATGTTTTACGATGCTTTTTGAACCTAATAAAAATGTAGAGAGAAGAATAAAACTAGCAGCAAAAATACAAATCCTCAAAATCTCTGTAGTCACCATTATAAGAACAGCCAACATGGGAAAGTTTATTCTCACCTCTCAATTTCTTTTCTCTGTCCTGTGTGAGAAATGTCTCAACGAAAAATAAGGACAAAGTCTGCAAAGCAAAAGCTAAAATTTATTACAGTGCTGGGCGCACAGGGAGGGAGGATTTCCTCTACGTGCACCGTTCTAATCACAGTTGTACTTACTTATTGTAGAGCTAATTTACGTATTTATAACTTTTCCCTAAATATCATGCATATTCTATAGATCTCTGGAACTTTATTTACATTCCACTCCTCTTCTTCAAGTCTGCGCGTTGTCACCTAGAGGGTCTTCTCGGGGGTCTTGAGATGATGGCTAGTAATCTTCCTCCTTGTTAAACTTTTGACCTCTGATTCCTGCGCGTGCTCTGTCATCTTTCTAACATCTGTAACTTGTCTTTTCTCTTCACTTCTCTGTTCCAGAAAGGAGGGTATGAGTTCCTACCCTGTCCAAGGTCCCTCTACCCAGCCGCCCATGCCCTGTCTCTGTTCCCCCCTTCTGAGGACTGAGAGCTCACATTCTTCATGTCCACCGTAGCTGAGGCAAAATTTATTACTTGATCACACCTGCAAATGCTACCACAGTACAGACTGCTGCCAGAACTTCCTCTGCAACAGCTCCTGCTCTTGCATATGTAGTTAGCATTTTATTAGTTAATGGGGAAATTATCTGTGTAGAAGCAAAGTATTTTAACTCTCCCATTCGAACAAAACCAGAACGAGCTCAAAAGTTGTTCTGATGTTTAAGAATTCTTAATTTATTGTACTCAATTTCCTATTTCCTTTGTTTTGTTATGAAGATTTATAAAAGAAACCACAGTTGACTTCCAAGGCAGAAGTTGGATGAGGGGCATCATGGCAATGTGTCTCCATTTAAGGCTCAGGGCAAGCCCCACAGAGCAGGATTCCTATCGGCCCTCTCTCCCCCTCCTCCTTCCCTCCCAAGAGAGGATAAAAAGGGGAATGAGGAAGGAAGCACTTCACACGAAATTGGGAGTTAAGACTATGAACAAAATATAATAAGTAATAGAGATAAACAGCGAAAAGGAATATGAAGGGGGAGAGGGATATATAAGCATATACAAAACCAGTTCTGGGATGGGGATGGATTGTGCAGAGCACGTGGAGCCAGGCCCGGCCGCGCTGAAGTGCAGTCCCAGCAGTAGCACAGCTCCGGTAAGAAAAGAGAGAGAAACCCGAACTTCCTGTCCTTGTATAGAGTNCTGGGCAGGACCGGCTCGGTTGATAGATCCTCTGGGGTTTACCAACCAGGTGGCTTGTGCCAAATGTCTGTCCCAATTTTTGAAAGTCCCCCCACCCAGTGCTTTCAGGGTAGCTTTCAGCAAGCCATTGTAGCCCTCAATTTCCCCGGCAGCTGGTACATGGTAGGGGATATGGTAGATCCACTCGATACCACGTTCTTTGGCCCAGTTGCTTATGAGGTGGTTTCTGAAATGGGTCCCATTGTCCCGTTGCAATACTAGCATCCTGAACTGGAATTCTCCACTCTAGCATGCATGAAGAGTAATGTCTGAGTTGTTTCTGATTTAGCAGACATGTAAATAACTCTCACCTTGAATAACTCATCTTGAAGAGTAGACAGGTACATGGAGATAAATCTTCACTGGAGCTACCCAATGGAAAAACCTTTGGAACACTTTATTTAGATTAGGAATTTCAATGCTGAATTAACTTTGTGGATGGAGAAACACGTCATAATTTCACAATGCCACCGTCTACCCATCCCTTGGAATGTGGGCATAAAGTAAATGCACACAGAAATGACGTCTGGTTTACATCGCTATGAAATCCATGCATGTCAAGGAATGACTGAAGGGTTTGCACAACAAACACACACATTGGTTAATCTAAAACAAAAGCTGCACAAGATGTGACATGCGTAGAAGTGAAAGTAAGAAGAAATTAGTATTGGGGAAAGCCAAGAGTGCCTAGAAAGAGAAATGTGACACCAATGTTAACCAAACAGCTTGTCAGAGCCCCAGCAGTAAAGAGCAGATAATGCTAGTCACCTTACATATAGAGTAGCTGAATCCTTTCTAGATTTTGCCCTTGCTATTTGTACACATTGGTGTAAACAAAGCTGACTTAATTAAGGACACTTGAAAAGTAGATGGGAACTAGTGTTTCAGATAGATAGATACACATTCCTTCTCTCTCCCACATTGGTTCATTTTAACATCTTGCATATCCAGAACTTATTTTTTTTCTTCAATTCCACATTAGTCAAATTAATCATTTACCCTATTTTCATAAATTTTTTGAGAATCAAATCAGAATTAACATGAACATAAAACTATACTTGTTTGTTAGATAATGCAAGGACCACGCTATTCTATCTAGAAACAATTGTTTGCTGTATTCAAAGAGTCTGTTATTGTATTTATCTCCTTTACTAAGCAGTCATTTTCTCTACACTAAGGCACTGACAATGTAGGTACACTGCAAGATTATCTTCCTCCAGAAAGGCAAGTTCTACTTGAAATTGCTCTAGGCTCTCAAAAGAAGAACAAGACAGAATATCTGAAATAGATACTAAACTATATGGCTAAAATTTTCAAAAGTGATTTTCAGACATCTGTGGTAAAACATTTACAGTGCTTGGCCTATTATCAGGAAGAGCTATATTTATCTGGTAAGTCAAGCATCTCTGAAATGATACAAGTTGAGAAAATAACCCTATCATTACTAATCCTATCACTAGGAATTTACCATCAAAAAATAAAAAGCCTAAATGTAAAAATAAAAGATTTTAAATCCACATTTTAGTAAAAAAAAAAAATCAGTGTATGTTCTCACTTCAGTCTTCAGACGATAATGTCAAAGAATATCTATTGCACTGTTGCAATTCCAGATATAAATTATTTATATTATGTTACAGACTAATAGCCTTGCTCAGGGACAATAACCTTATTGTACCAAGTAACACATAAATAAGAGACAAATTTGCTAATCAAATTGGTTTTCTATCTAAGACAGGAACAAAAGGAAATGGGTAAGCGATTCGAGAGGAATACAATGGGACTGCATCAGTCAACATTCTGGAGTGTTATCAGTACAGTGATGAGCCTAACTGCCTATCAGGCAGGCTATGTGTATATAAATACCTACATGTAGATAAGATAGATTGTGTGTATAAATCTCAGGGAATCAGAACTTGCTGTGATGGAAGGATGGAAGACCGATTAATCAGGCCAGTTTTAAACTTAAAAACAAAACTTTACTGCATAGATATTCATTGACAATACACATTACTAATGGTTAGTTCTTAATACTTATTAATCACTATTACTACATATTCAAAACAGTTAGTCCTTAACAGTCATCCTAAATTAGCAACTACTATACAATAAATACCACAGAGCTGATGCCGTGTAATCAGCGCCAATGGTTATGGTCCTTCAGAGCCTTAGTTACCAGAGTGACCACGCTTAAGAGCTCTTCGGTAAAGGAAGCTAACACTGAAAAGGATGCCTTCCTTCCCCCTTCTCCCAAATGAAAATGTTTACAGGTTGTTTACCAGACATGCCTGGCGAGAGTGATTTTGACAGAGTTCTAAGCAAGCTAATGTTAATTATATTTGGCTTAGCACGCTTCTACTTTTATGAGCTCTGCTTTGGCCACGCAGTTGAGTGGTTTGGATAATGAGAAGTAGTAGTGAGAAACTGGTACATATTTACTTTGTATTTCTTGTTTCCATAGGACTTACGAAATGAAGGAAGAGAACCAAAAGCCTTGAGACCGGCTACTGATATTGCCATAATTACAGTGACAAAACCAACAGTATTGAAATAATTACAGTGCCAATTCAGAAATAAGTACTGCCTTTAATTTACATGTTGCATGACCCGCTTTGAACATTGACCAGAGAATGGTAGATGCCTTTTGCAGCCAGGAGCTGCTGATGGGTCCCTTGCTCCACAACCTTGCCGTTCTGGATCACAGCAATCTTGTCAGCGTTTTGGATGGTGGAGAGACGATGAGCTATCACGATGCAGGTGCGTCCTTCTCTGGCTTTATCCAGTGCTTCCTGAACAATCTGCAGAATGAACCAACCCAAATGTGAGCTATTCTGGCAGCTGTCGTGAGCTATACCTCAACTGCCTCTGTGAAGTAAACTGTAATATGACAGTTGAGGGAAAGGGAATATCTGTGGCTTTAGCATGCGGTTTTAGAGTTGGTCTGTGTTGGCAAAGAGTCAAAACCACCATAGCAAATGTTACCATAATAGCTAAAAGGATGAGATGGAACCAGGCTCATTACTGAGACGCATGGTAAGAGAACGAGAGAAAATGGTCATCAATTGTAACAGGGAGGTTCTGAGAGGACATAAGAAAAATATTCAGTGCAAGGATAATTAAGCATTGGAACAGGGACAAAAGAGAGCTTATTGAACCTCCTTGGAGATTTACGAGGACCCTACTGGACCCAGCACTAAGCAACCTAGTTTGAATTCAGTATTGGTCCTTGTTTGAAGAGGAACTTCAATTAGTGATCTCCAGAGGTCCCTTCCATGAATGATTAATTATATGTGGGAGTTAAGCCAGTAATCTTGGGTCAATCACTATCGTATTAGTTCTAATGATTTCGTAAGGAGTCTCATGAATCATGTTCTTCTTAAAGCTAGCACTGACAGAAAAATACTAATAAGACTTTCTGCTTTCTTTTCTTTATTCCCTATGTTTATTAACGCAGAATAAAAAAAGACCTGAAATTTCAGTACCTACCTGGCACATAATTAAGAAAAGAAATAATTCTGGAATAATTTAATGGCATTTTCCCCTCAAACCTTATGTTTTCATACTTAGAATTGATCAAATCCTAGTTCATAAAGTTTGAGCTTTTCAGATTACAATAATTGTTCTAATATTATCCTTATTAATAGTAAGTATTTTTGTTGAATCTGTGTTGATTTTCTACAGCTAGATTGTACTTCTGTTATACCAAGATGATAGCTTTGGGTTTAAAAAAGAAGTAAGTGTTCTAGCAATTTTTTCACTGGAAGTTTGCATATATAACCATGGACGTATAGCAAGGACTGCAGACCAATGAGAGAAGCATTAAAAATTATGAAAGCAAGATTTGGCAGTTTCTCCAAAAAAAAGTTCTCTGGCAGCATCCTCAATCTTTTCAGCTTCTGAAGTTTGTGCCTCCTGATTCAATTTTCATAGTACTTTTCCAACTGAAGTCTGAAGAATTCCAGGCAAAGAAATGCCTTCTTCAGTGATACTTCAGTCTGCCTACTGCCAAAGAGATGCAAAAAAATAGTGGCTTTTTGGCAAGGAGGACTAAGGAGAAGCAAGACCTTTATATTTGTCTGTTATTAGCATGAATATGTAAGCTGCATAAACCACTGTATTTCCAGCTTTGGGCTTCAATCTATGGGGGTGACAACAATAATTATAATACAAGCAAACATGGATCCTGGACACCTGGCTTACAATCAATTTACCTTTTCACTTTCTGTATCTAAGGCAGATGTAGCTTCATCCAGCAGCAGAATTTGAGGCTGACGTACAAGAGCTCGGGCGATAGCAACACGTTGTTTTTGACCACCAGAGAGCTGGGTTCCCTTGTCTCCTACACAGGTATTGTATTTCTAGAAACGACATATTAAGTTCCAACTATGAATGCAAGTCAATTCTGCAGTATATGTAAACGTATCGACCTTGACACCAGCCACCCTTAAACTGCATATTCCTTGCCAATAGCTCTTTGAAAACAGATGACCAGAATTGCTGCTATCTGCCACAGTTCTGTAGATCTTTCACTAGGAGATTTTGTAGCATCAAGCATTTCATGAATTCAAAGCAACACCACCTCTAAGGTTGGAAGGCAACATTATTCTCAATCGAAAGATAGATCACGAAAGCTCAGTGAAAGTCTGTGACAACAGCACTGGGGATCAAACCCTGAGCTTAGACACTCTAAGCCAGCATCGTAACCAATGGGTTATTCTAACCCACATTTGTTCATCCTGAAGAAAAAAAATAGCGATGTGTAAGATCTATCAGTTTCAGGCCAAACCATATACTAATATACAGACATTTATACACTTGATCTATAGTGCAGTTTTGGACAGTTATACTTGAAATTTAGTTAAGGAAGAACAGTCAGACCTCTGGACAAACTCATATGTAGGTCACAGTAGTCTTTGATATATTACAGATTTGGTTGCAAAAAGCACTGAAGTTTTATGAGACATCATTATATAGCACAAGATTTCTCTACAAAATTGTGGAAAGAGCGGATCTTGACAAGTCATTAGAAGGTAAACATGAAAAAAATTATGGGCTTTTGGCCTTTGTTTTTTCTCAAGAAGTGCAAAAAGCAGCTTAACAGCCTGAAATTAAGCTGAATATATATAACATACAACTAAGCTGGCAACCTCCTTGCTTCAGGAAGTTTTGGATACAAGTTGACATAGATTCGAAATTTGTCAAACCCACAGAAGAAAAATCCATCCAAAACTAAAAATAAAACATGATTTATACCTTAGGGAGATCCTGAGTCACAAATTATGTAAAGTTAGATGAGAATTTGGGGAAACTGTGATTATATATTTAGCATTTTTTAATACTTCTTTGTAAATACATTTTGCTGACCACTGCCTGGGACAAAATTTAGTGCATAGCAGACTTTTCATCTGACTCAAGACTTTAATTCTTATATTATTATGTGTTGGTCATATATATATATATGAAAAATTTTCTTAGTAATTTTGGAACTGTAGGAATACTAGAAATTTACATTCTGACTAGGTGTAACTGGAAGAAATGCATAAAAATCTTGTCAGTCCAGCAGTATCTTTTATATATGCTTGAGATAAATAGGAGCTAAAAAGAAACGTTAAGTATGTTAAGTCACTCAAAAAAAACCCACTCCACACTTCCAGCTCTCATATACTTGTGGATTTTCTTCCCCAATATCTTAAATGTTCAGCTCTCCACCTGACAATGGAGTCTCCCAAAGGAAAAATAAGTATTGGTAAATACAATTAAGAAAGGACAAGATTTATAAAACAGTGTCAGATCTATTGGCATCTCAGGGAATTATTGCATCCCAGGGAATCGTAAATGGACACAATTTTTCCCTGCAACAGTAGGTCACCTCCATTTCTGAGTAGGATAGAAAAGAAAGAACTTACATCTGGCAGAGAGTCAATGAAGGAATGAATATTGGCTTCTTTTGCTGCATGGACAATCTCCTCATGTGACACTTCCCGACTGTTATCTCCATAGGCGATGTTTTCAGCAATAGTGCAGTCAAACAGGATTGGTTCTTGTGACACGATACCAATCTGAGCTCTCAGCCACTGGATATTTAGTGTCTTTGCATTTTTGCCATCAATAAACTGAGAAACCAAACATTTTACATTTCAGTTATATATTCAGATACGTATTTAAGACTTACTCTAAATTCACACACGGAAGTTGTGCAATTGCAGCTCTTTCCTTAGAGATACCATATTGAAAGTGCACGTAATCCTTTCTCCTCCTTCTCCTCTATGCTCCAAAATTTTCTAAGGGCTATTGTATAAAAGTGACAATAGTCCCTTCTGCTGCTTCAGTCCTGCTTACTTCAAGATTAAACCAGGATTTTGAAGACAGTGGAAGACAGGATATGCTGAGGCCACTTCAAAGAACTCTGGGTAAAGTTCTCTCATTTCTATCTTTGGTGGGAAAACTTTCCTATATTTTGCAAATATATTCCCACTAAAGAAACAGATTGGTACTAGTACTCCATTAAAATAAAGGAAGAGTTGGGTTCGTTCATTCACACGTTTCTAAGTCAAGCAGCCAATCTTAAAATTTAATTGTGATGGAATGCCTGACAATCGACAAATATGCTTCTGGATTCCTGAGGATGTCATTTGCAGGCAGTTTTCTTCACTGGAAACTGTCTCACGACTGCTAAATTATTATACTTCTTTCACTCAGTCCACAGCGCAACTCAGCATGTGAATTAGTCCATGGCTTTTGTGGTTTCTATGCTAGAGGTCTGTACTTTTTCCTTCAGTAAACCCTTGCTGGTTATTTATGGATACAAGGTCAAAACCATTGGTGTTAAGTTGCACTTGGTTAAACATTCTTCTGGGGCACCTCTGCTGCTGCTTTTCTTTCTGCACATCAGTTTGCTACACTGAACCTGTATGGGCATTTCCAATATCAAAAAAATCTTGCCTGTTGCATCTAGGTCTTATTTAAGTACTGCTTTATCTTTTGTGATATCTCTGCAGAGACAAGTTCTGAAACCCTGTTTATTCTCACCTCATCCAACTCAAAATGTGTGGATTCTTTTTTTTAAAATACCTCTGAACACATTGACATCAAAGAGAAAATAGCAATAAACAATACTGTTACGTGAAAAAAATACGTACAGTTGCTCAATAAGTAGTGTGGGAGACACTAGATGTATTTTAAATCAAAATTACTAAAAGTATGTACAATCTGTTGCTTGGTAACTGAGCATACTCTCAAAGATGTTTCTGAGAGTAAAAGTTATGGTAAAAATTATTTCTGTCAGTGTTCACTGATACAGGAAAGAACATACATGTCAAAATCTATTATTACATTATTCAGAAATAGACATATTAACAACATTTAAAGTGTTCTTGACATAGAAACCTCAGGAAATTTGCCCTGAATTCAAAGCCATCATTAGGCTGTGGATCAAGCATATTTTTACCACATAGATCTTGTTTCATTATTTCACTGTAGCACATCTATATTATATTCCATTATATTATTCATCTCAGTTAAATAAGGAACCCTGATGAGCCACTGCCTGTCTTTAACGTTAAAAATGTTTAAAAAATTAAAGCTATAAATAGCTATTAAACTTTATCACATCAATAAAACCAAATAAGCGTACCCTCACTTAACATGTTGACAGGTTCTTACAGAAACACTTACCATTTCTCCATCAAGTGGATCATAAAATCTCTCAAGCAGCTGAACAACAGTGCTTTTTCCACAGCCGCTGCTACCAACAAGAGCCAGAGTTTGTCCCTTTTCTACTTTTAGATTCAAACCTTGGAGGATTTTGACCTCTGGTCGGCTTGGGTAGTTAAACACCACGTCTTTGATCGTTATGTTTCCCCCAAATGTTTCCTATAATTAAAACAGTATTACTGTTACATCTTGAAGACAATTTGACAGATAATTCAAATAGAAATGCAGAAATGTTTGCTTTTTTTGTCGTTCTGGTTTTTTTTATCCCCCTCACTGAAATCAAGAGAGTTCTGCATTTGCTGGAATGTTGACTCTGTGGTCTGAATCCTTGTGAAGCTATAAAATCAAGTACAGCACTGAACTACTTTGTTAATGCTCATACTTCCGCTGGTTGAATTCCACAGGAGTTGTACCTTAAGCAAGTTTTTAAAACAAATAACCTTTGGGCAGTGTGGGCAAAAGCTGGACTTGCAATAGAGAACTTGGCCCATGTTGTATTCAGATGGTGTGTCAAGAATACACTGAGATAAGGAAGTAATCGGAAGGAGAGGAAAAATCAATTTGAAGGGAGTGAGAATAATACTGTCCATATTGTCCGTAAATAATATCACTCGTTGCACGTGGGTTACTTACAGGCTTCTCTCCTTCCTCGCTGTAACTATCTATTGAGGGTACTCTTTCAAACAACAGAAACAAGTGGGCTGCTGATATCTTGGCTTTGGCATAGTCTGGAGCAAAAGAGCTGGTTTGTCCTAGTGCCATCGCACCAAATACAATTGCTGAAAACACTCTATAAAAGAAATTAGGAAAAAAAAAGTCAAGAAATAGACAACAAAGAAAATCACGATGGAAATGGGGTTGCAGTTGTCTTTCTTTTACTTGAAGAGAAAAAGTGGGCTATGTTAAAAAAGATTAAAGTAGCAACCAACTATTACTGCTTTAATGACTCATTTAGCTCCAGAAATTTGTTATTATCTTCTCTTAATGGAGTCAGATAAACAAGCCTCCATTCCAAATTCAATGTTTTAGTTACTTATTAGCACTAATTTCTTTAATTATTACTGCTGGTTGACTATACTAAGTCTCAGCTAGGGCTCAGATGAAAGTGCAGAAACGATGGTAAAATCATTCAATCTTGTTCTACTATTGCTGTAGTTTCCTCTACGATTTCTGGGAGTTAGCGATTCACAACATCAAAAAAAAGGTGGAAAGCTATGCTACTATTGTTTTATGGTGAATGTATGCTACTATTGTTTTATGGTGAATCTTTACAGGCTACTTTATAGCAGTTTACAAACCTGCTGTCCTCAGCTATTAATTACTGCCACACGACATAGGATTACTTATCACTGAGAGATGGTAATTGACCTATGAGATTCCTTAGCCTGTTTTACAGTGAAGTAAAATAATTTATATTGATTTTTATCTTTTCTCTTCAGAGCTACATAAACTAATCTGTTTTATTCTGCATTTGAACAGCCTAGAAGGGCTCACACAGTTTTAGGTCAGATAATCTGTTTCAAAACTAACTGAGCCACTGGACTTATCCAGCTGGCTAGAGATGTTCAGCTGGCAGATGGGATGCAGACACTTTCCAACATCTTCCAGTCAAAATGAGTTAACCATCTTTAATCAAGTGGCAAACAAAAAATTAGTATGACTGGACTTTCTTAGTTATTGAGGTCACTGATAGACATACTGGTGCAATCTCATTCCTTTCATACTTGTTTTCATAGGCCTGTATTGAGCTATTGACTTTTAAATTATAAATTATACTTCTTCTGGGTTTGGATATGATCTAGAAAAATGGGACTTTGGTTATGGTAGAGGCTCTTAAATACTATGGCAAATGACTGTATGAAGAGTGATTATAAACTCAAAATATAAAAGTAAGAAGCTAAGGATAAGCTATAATTTCAAAATGTCTCCTTTAATTTTGTACAGTTTTTGCCCTTAAAAGCGCCCGTCGAGAGAAATAGTTGTACTATTCCCTGTATAATTTCGTATTGCAATGGATATACCTTTCAAGAATACTGCACATTAGAATTGTATTTTATTTGCAGTACCTGACTATAGGTATGTATAGTACTCTACATACGGTTCTTACATTCATGGTTCATACTTTCATTTGCCACAAATAATCGGTTCATTTAAGTGAATAAGCTTCTTATTAGAATGTCATCTAAAATTATTTAGTTGTTCTTCTCTTATAGTGAACAGCATTCACGTTAGGGAATCCAGTTCTCCAGTTATTTAACATGTATTTTAGAGAAGATTTCAAATTTCAGTGAGTAAACCTGACATTGAAATAACAAAGATGTTGATGACTTATTTTAAAAAAAAAAATTTACAGTATTATTATGTTTCAATAAACATGTACAACTATGTATTTAGTAGAATATACAGAGAACCTCACAGCTACATGAACTATAATATCGGTAAGCATAAAAAAAGTGATGTAATTAGGATACTCTTTCAACCTCTGGAACACGTAATACTTATAAATAAACACAGAAAAGGAAATCCAAAATTTGGCCTATCTAAAAAGCTCAGGCTGTGTAGTCACGTAGAGTATCAATTCCGTAATACGCTTCCATTATATTTAAGTACAGCTGAAGAATTTGCCTGTTTCCTCGTAGCTTACCCCCTGGATTTATGGTATCTCTCGCAGTGAACAAAGACCGTTGTCTGGATTGACAGAAAAAAGATTCCAAAAGAGATACTTACAAAAACACACTTTTGTACTCCATGTGTCCATTTACCACTAGATAGGCACCAAAGCGGAAACAGCCGGCGTAGGTAAAGAACATCATTGCTTGTGAAAGGGCAAAACAAAATCCAAATACATGTGCCTTCTTCACAGAATTTCTGTAAGAAAGAATGTGTTTTCCTAAAAATGTGCCATCATACTTAAGTCCTAGTACGCAAAAAACAATTCATTGACTTCAGATGATATTGTTACGAATGGGAAGTGTACTCGTGCTTCAACAACACAATCCCTTGTCTCCTGTTAGACTGAAGCCAAGGGAAAATTGGGTTTGTTTCCAGAATTTTATTCACTTCCAAGAACTGCTTAGAATATGGGTGCAGAAAAAGGAGATAGCTTAGCTGCTGTATATAATTATTGTCTTACCATCTCATAGTTTGAATGTTAAAACACTTTACAGTTCAGTCCATGATTACCACTTTGAAGAAATAAACATGTTTGAAATCGTACTACTGCATCACATCAGAGGAAAAACAGAGCAGAATTGTTAATTCACCTTCAGTCAAAGCTAAATTTTTGTCATATTTCCTTTACTTAAAATTTTATGTTAACCAAATAACAAAGATTTTAAACAGTTCAGTATTATACACTTGAGAATCTGTTAATTTTCAATTAAATCAGTCAGAATTCCTCTCTCAAATAAGATTAAGCCTGCAAGTATGATGTAGAAATAAGATTTTTGATGATAAAACTATGCCTGCAACTAAAAGCAAGGCAGGGAGAAAGTGTTCTGTAACTGTGAACAGGAATAAAAAAAGAAAATGTTTTAATTTTTATTGATACTGCGTCACAACTGTATGGTTCCTTCTGGAGGAAAACCCAACCCAAACCAAACGGGAGCCAGATTGACAAGTGTGGGTTCTTTTTGATTAAGAGGCTGTCGTGACTTGGTTTTTCCAAAGCTGATTTGTGCATCAATCCAGTATAAAAGAAAGCCTAACCCAAGTTCTACCAAATAGCTCTTTGCCTATCGGTGGCTTAACACGCATCAAAACATTAACTGAAAAACATCTCCTGTCTCTTCCTGTCAAGTTGACCCATAAGGCAGTACGTTCTTCTTTATACCAAAACAACATTAAGATGAAAGTCGTAGAGCTTTCATCGGTGTCAACCCTGAGAATGGTGAGGCACTGTCTGCAAGGTGTGAGATACGAATTCAAAACCCAGTAGACTCAGAAAAAAAGCGAAGTACTATCTTTGGTGTCCTGCACTGTGCTCCAACCACTCAATTATTATGGTAGATGTATCAGCAACACCCCTTCTTGTCTGCCTTCCTATTTGTGTACATATGCTGTCATTTCCATTCCTCTTCTCATGGATGTCTAAAAATTAAGCAGTTCATTTTAGATCAAATATAACTTTAAGTAACAGTATCTTTTTAATTTTTCACTTTTTAATTTTGATTTCGTGCAGGCAGATTTACTTTTTTTTTTTTTTTTAAGTCACAATCCAATAAGTAATTATTCGTATGTTTTCAATCCTATTCATACTTTCAAAAATGGCTGAATGCAATATTCAATTTACATTAAAAAGTTTTTACTTAAGTATCTGAAGAACTTCAGGTGGGAGATTAGATTAGATGACTTCCAAAACTCACTTAAAACTAACATTTTTCCAACTGAAGTGACATTGCAATAGAAGATACCAGTATTATCACAGAAAACTAATTAAATCAAAGAACAAATACGTTGGCTATTTGTTGTATTTGTTAATACAAAATACGCAAAGCATCTACGTGAATTCTGAGGCAATTAAATTATACATTACACACAAACGAACAAAATCGATTTTTGTCCAAGTAAATGTTTGTCATTTAGTCTATAATTTAAATACAGATTCTTTTTTTACCTAGTTATTTTTATCGTACCTGTATGGTATACGCAAATGTTCTCCATACATCAATTCAAATTTTCTTTCTCGGGTCAAACTAACAACAGTTCTAATATTTTCTATGGCTTCTGTGGCAATCTGCAACAAAAGCACATGTTTTGATTGAGTCAAGATTATGTCACAATTCCTCATTCTAGACTGGTAAAAAGAGTCTGGTGGAATATAATTTTATATTTTTGATAATTATTATTAAAAGCATGGATCTTTGATATCAAAAGATAGCATTTTACTTTGTTCTTATGACAGTGAGATTTTCTGATGATGCTCAGAATTTTCTGGTAAGACCTCCTTAATGTCCTCCAAATAAGTAGTAAGTAGTAAGACAGCCGTGACAATTATGGAGAAGATATCCAATAACAAAAATGGCAATTTAGCATTCAACTTCCAGTCCACTGAGTTGGGGCTATGATTGGAACATCTAGGTTACGTAAGTGCCTAAAGCCTAGCTTAGATCTCAGCAGTAAATATTTATCTGATTGATAAGCCCTTCTTTAAACTTGTGGACTCTTTACACTTGAGTTATGTGCATACACAAAGGTCCTTAGTAACGTTCGACGGCCGTGGATGCACGCCTACATGGACATGACTAATTCAAGGCTTTTATGCAGTCTGTTAAGTCTATGTAGGTGCCCATAGAACCTTCCTCAGTCACCACACAGTGAGGCAAGTTAGACAATTCAGTCCACGTGCATGTAGAAGAGGACAATGCTTAGAAATGGCCAACAGAAGACCCCTGGAACAAATCACACCTCTAGACATCAGAGCTAGTGCTGCATCCCTCTGTTCACCTCTGGTTAAAACGCTGGGCTTGAGTGCATGACCTACACATTGCCTCCAGTGCGATACGTGGTATGTTGAGTATTCCAGCTGACCTGAACTGCCGTTCCTTTGAGCAGGCAGGAATTCCCATATGTTCTGTATCATACCTGACAATCCCATAGGGATGGACATTTTCAATTTCCTAATGCATCTCAAGTAGTATCAAACCCCTCTATCTAGGCTCTGTTCCGTTGCCAACCAGTCTCATTTCTAAGGATGGGTACTTAGCAGGAAACCTCACTTGTAGGCATAGATACTTTACAAATGCACACTAATAAGTCTGTTTATAACTCAAATATTTGTATGTACAAGAAAGCGTACGCTAGCAGGAAATCAATACAGACAATGCCAACAGTAATGTGGCTAGCCTTTTGTAGACCTTGTCAACAGAAGACCCTCAACGCTTGAAGATATTTTGCTGAAGTATACATTTCATGCTTTACGCTTTTAGTCTAAGAAAGACCATAAAGTAAGGTCAAGGGAAAATACAACCAAAGGAGAGCATATCTAGTCAAAAGGCTCAAGAACAAGTGAACATTTCATCTTAATAAGCACTTAACTGCCTGTGGGGTACTTGATAACAGCGCTGTAGATAACTCAAGGTATAAATCTGAAGCTAACCATTAGATGGTGCCTCCCTAGAAAAAGGTGAGAAATCAGGTACACCTGCTTGCATAGGTACATTAATGCAAATTTAGATTATCAAAGACATAGTGACAGTGTTTTCTCAATACTGAACTTCTGTTAATGCTTGGGTTTTCCTCACAGGTGTGAGGACTCCACTCACTCTTTGCACGTAAACATTTGAAACTGGGGAGAGGTTTTTTTTCCCCAAGAGACTCGCAATGATTTTTAACATCCTAAAACTTAAAGACGTTCAATCTTAACATTATTTTATATTTTAATTTTTAGAAAGCATTGAATATATATGCATTTATTCTACATAATATTCTTAATGCATTTGGTGTATTACATGGCTCATATTTTCCATAAAACTCTTTGAGAGCCAGTGCTTTGGAACACTGTGCTTCTCTGGACCTAGTTCCTTGAAATCCCTCTGGTGCCAGCTCATGTCTAGACGCCAGTAAAGTCTCTGTTCTGCACCAAGCTTTCTGAACTAAGCAAAAAGCAGCACTTAACACAAAAAGCAGGAGAGGAGCTTCAGGGAGAAGCCTGAGGACTTTTAAGAATTTGTTGTACTGCAATAAGCCTGTCAGTCTCAATTCAGTGCCTGATAAAGTCACGGAGAAAGCTATTTCAGTAGTTACTGAAAAATACAGGAGAATCAATGCAGTCATTGGTCATAGTCAGTGTGGGTTCAGGAGACGAATGTCCTGTTTAACTAATGAAACTCTTATGACAAGGTCACCCATGTGGATGACCAAGGAAGGCAGTATATGTGGTTTGGTTTGTTGGGGTTTTTTTGTTTGTTTGCTTTTATTGTTTGTTATTTATTTTAACAAAGCTTTTGATACTGTCTCACACTATCCCCTTGGACAAAATGTCCAGCATACAGATAGACAAGTTGTAAAACGATGAATGAACAACTAGCTGATGGACTCAAAGAATTATATTAAAAGGAGTTACATCAGGCTGGTGGCCAAGCACCAGTGGGGCTCTGCAGGGCTCAATTTTAGGGCCAGTGCTCTCCAATGACTTTATAAATGATCTGGATGCAGGAGTCAAATGCACACTAAGTAAGTTTGGTGATGATGCTAAATTACGAGGAGCTGTGAACTCCCTTGAAGATAGAGAGGCCTTACAGAGGCATCTGCATAGACTAGAGCAATTACCAACTGTATGAAATGAGAGCCTGGAGAGCAGCCCTACAGAAAGAGGTCTGGAGGTCTGGGTTTATGGCAAGTTGAAAATGAGTCAAGTGTGCCCCAGCAGCCAGAAAGGCCAACTGTGTCTTGGGGTGCATCAAGCACAGCATAGCCAAGCGGTTGAGAGAAGTGATTATCCAACTCTATACTGCACTGGTTCGGCCCCACCTTGAGTCCCATGTGCAGTTTTGGGCACATCAATACAAGAAGGGCATCAAACTATTAGAGTGTGTCCAGAGGAGGGCAGCCAAGATAGTGAAAGGTCTCAAGTACAGGACTTAGGAGGACTGAGGTCAATTAGTTTGTTCAGCTTGGAGAAGTGAAAGCTGAGGGGTGACCTCATCAAAGTCTACAACTTCCTTAAGGAGGGCAGCAGAGGGGGAAGTGCTGATCTCTCTCTGGTGCCCAATGACAGGACATGAGGAAATGGTATGATGCTGTGTTAGGGCAACTTCGGATTGAACAGTAGGAAAAGGTTCCTCACTGAAAGGGAGGCTGGTCACTGCAAGAGTCTCATCAGGGAAGTGGTTGTGACACCAAGCCTGTAAGAGTTCAAGGACCGTCTGGACAATGCACTTAGTCATATGGTTTAGTTTCAGGTAGTCATGCAAGGAGGAGGGAGTTGGACTCGATGATCCTTACGGGTCTCTTCCAATGCAAGATATTCTATGATTCTGACCCGATAAACAGAATGAAATTCTGCTTTGAAAAGTGATCCTGTATATTATATCTTATAGGACACCAGAGTTACGGCAATTCACCATGCAGTTCAAATGCCTACAGTTTAAAACAGAAAAACAAATAACCTCCATACCCCGCTATTTTTATCTAGGTTACCTAAAACACAGACCTGAAAGCATTATCTTCATGAACTCTTACCAAAGACTTTTAAACTGCAGTACTGTTATCTTTGTTCTAAAATATAACTACCTTATAGCCTCAATAATGAGTGTACCACTGTTTGAAAATTTGCACCTAAGCCACTAACTCATTTATTTGAATATAATACACAATGTTAATGATAACAAAGAAATGAAATAGATGTCTTCTTAGCTATGTTGTCTCACCAATACTCAAAGTAGTCTTTTTTTTTTTGTTAGTAATGTAACTTCGGCAACTCTTTGCAGAAAGCAAGTTTTCCACGTAGAACCCCATTTTCACTGAAGAAAACAGATTTTTTTTTTTTTTTTTAAATGGTAATTGAATTAAATACCTGTAGTCTGCCACCTGATTAGGTGGCCTTAGGAGGAGAAACTCATACATTGCTAAGAAAAGAAAATATTTTCTCAAGCTTTGGAAAAAAAATGATAAATTTTTGTAACACTATCTGCTGTATTAAGAAAGTCTCTATTCCGAGACTTGTCAACATTTTTCTGTCATATCTTACAACAAAACGATACAAAGTAAATTTTTAGCCATTAGAAAGGAACAGCAGAAGAAACATAATCAGTTGAAAGGAAAGGAAATGGATCCTTTGGTTTGCACTAAAAAGCCCAAGGAAAGATCATTATGCAAGTCCTGTGGACTTGAAGGGACAAAAACGTTTTTCAGCAACTTTGTTTATAAACGTGACAGAAGGAAATAAAACCCAGTACATAGGAGTTACCGAATGTGGGGCAGTCAGATCCAGATTAAGAAACCTGAATTTAGTTGTCTAAGCTACCAGTGTTCAGCAGAACTAGGAAGCAATTCAGCTGCCTGTGCACTTTCTCCCACATCGTTGTCTGGAGTGGGAAGGACTATTTCAGTTGCCCACATGCAGGTGGCTTGTGCCATTGGAGATGCTCTAGGATACATATAACATTTGGGTAAGGCAGAGCAGACATGACAGAACATCAAGTAGTTCCGTGCCCTTCCGAAATGGCAGCTGGAGGCCACCAATAACTATAAAGGGACATTAGACTGCTGGCATGTCTGCAGACACATACGCTTAAACACCCAAGCTGAAGATTAATACCGTTCCTTATATGCATGGCCTTAGATAAATGGTTTTCTTCTCAACAACTTTTAAAACTAGGCGGACATAGGAAGGGATTTTAGAAAAGTTTTACCTTGAAGAAAGCGGTATCTGGGAAGTGCTGAAATGAAGTGATATTAAATGCCTTCATCTAATTTCTTAAACAAGAGTCTAACGTTCTCACTTCTCAGTTCTCATCTTTCTCTTCCACTCAAGAAAAAAAGGAATGGCAAACAGACTCAGAAAACAGTGTATATATACATATTATCTCTGCAAACATTACTAAGATGAAAGAGGAAAAAAAAAAAAAAAAGGCAGTGTGATATATGTAAGACAGATGACATGCCAAAAAGGGATGACTGAAAAGAAAAAAAGAGAATGTCAAAATGAAGGGGATTGTAAAATAACAAAAAAAAAAGGGATGATCAGAATGGGAAAGAGAAAAGAATGTGCCTGAATGGCACTTTGCACGTTCTGGGGTTTATCAATTATAAAAATAAATACTGGTTAATAACATAAATCTTCGATTATTATTGAAGAGGTGTTATGCTCTTTAGGTCTGCTACTGTAGGTACATAGAGTCTGTCTGTCTTTGAAAGTTATTTATTATGATACAATCTGTATTTGGAAGTAATGCATCTATCAACAATGCTTTAGTAAACACGACTGCATACATTACACAGAAAGAGATAAACTTCTCTAGACTCACCTTTCCTGCAGCTTCCAGCTCTTTTTTATCTTTTTTAGCATGTCCAGCCAACATCTTCATTTCAATCATTCCTGCCACTGCTATGATTGGCACAACAGCTAAGAGTAGCAAGGTCAGCTGCCAGCCATAAATTAATGATATAATAATTCCAGTCCCCAGGTTAGCTATGTTTTGGGCGATTAATGCTAGTCTGACACCAGTTGCCTGGAGGAAGAAAAGAGATATTTCTTGCTAGAGTAACTGCATCTTAAATAATGAAAGCATTTTCACCCATAATATTCCTGATTCTCAAAACACTATTTAGAAAGTCTTAACTTAGATTTGCTGTTTTTTCAAAACAGAAGGTTTTAAAATGATTTTGTAAAAAATTATCTAGATCACATTTAATTTTTCACTCCCTGTGTTCTGATTAATTTACGCTGCAATTTCTAAATTCTGCTCTTGAAGGTGAACAGACTTTAACCACATTGAAAGCATTGATATTCCTTACTTGTATTCCCTTACCATCCCTTACTTGTATTCCTTTCTTAAACCTCACTTGCACGAAACATGCAACTTCTCGCCTGTCAAATAGGCCTTGTGTTGGTTCATCACGCCTTGCCTAGGAAGGAACAAATAGGTCCTGGGATGGTTGATTAAGTTTCCTGAGGACCATGGATAACAGGGACTCAAGTCGTCAAGATAAGCACAGAGAAAGACGCCAGTGTTAAGATAAACGCCTGGGCGCTAATTTAAATTAACCATCTGAAAGCATCCCAAGGCCGAAGGGTGGATGAGCTAACCCCATGACCACGTACGGGCAAAGGAAACCCAAAGTTCAACTAGCGAACACTGTGAGGAAGACTATGCACAACCACTGGAGGGGGAAAAGACACTAACCCTAATTCTACTACGCGTGCTTGGACTACGTAAATAAATTCTGGGAAATCATTAGCATAAGACGGCCTTTCCCAGGAATCTGGTGAATATGTATGCTTTTCTGTATGTTAGTTGGTGTGGTTTGCTGAGTCATGGGAGCACTCGTGGTGGAGCGATCCCCAGTGCTGCAATAAAGAATTCTGCTTAATAACAACTTTCTTGTTACTGGGTTTTTAACTCAGAATCCTTACCCAGCTGCACATAGCTTCCCACCTCAGTGAGGAGCATTAGAAAGCAAGGTGGTTTGGAAACTCCTCATTTTTTATCGATATCACATACTTAAATTTGCAGCTGAACATTTAAATGTGTCACTTTTTGTAGATCGTGAAGCTAGATTTATAAGTCATCACACAGAGGCCCGTGAAGAAGAAAATTAAATGTTTAACTTCTACTATGGAAATAAAGTCAAAAGTACTATAGAACTCCTCAGTTCATAAAAAAAAAGCATGTAACTTCTTGTAGCAGTAAAAATTTACTTAAGCGTACATAAATAACTACATCCAGTGCTTTTTAGCCTAGTATTACAGACCTCTGAATAAGACATGTTGAAAGAATTCTTAGATAAAGAGATTCCCAAATAATCTGTTTAATAATGAAGATCACAATACAACACAATAGCAAACTTTAAAAAAGGTTCACTTGGAAGTTTTGTAAACATACATTATCATCGTTGTTACAAAACACAGTGTATTCTAAACCGGCTATCATTTCATAGAAAATTATAGTTGCAAAGTCAAGACTGTTTTCCAACCAGTCAAATTCAAGCTGCAAGCTCACTATATATTAAACCAATTATGAAAAATTCCAAAACAAAATTTTACTTACTCCTTTCACTTGTGAGGCATCATTAGCAAGTCTTGTAGTTAATGCTCCAGTGCTATTTTTAGGATTATCAAACCAGCTCATGTCCTACGATAAAAATATTTCTCTTAAGACCGGCTTTTGGACTTTTCATACAAACTGCAAAGTAAAATTGAGGTCTACCTGATGTGACTGAGAACAGTGTCAAAAGACTGTACGTGGCAGTGCATCAGTTCTTCATATTTAGTTAAGTCCAATTCCTTCACTGCACATGGAATGTTTTTAGGNACTGCAAAGTAAAATTGAGGTCTACCTGATTCCTTCCCTGCACACGGAATGTTTTTAGGAAAAAAAAAAAGTATATGCTTGTGGGCTATCTGAAGTGGGTACTTCCACTGCTGAGAAGGAAGGAGAGCAGCCTGGGGGATTCCCCAACCCAAAATTTACTCTCCCCCGCTGCTGCTGAAACTGCATCTCCTTGCAGGAGATGACCCTGCAGTCATGCTCCTTCACAGATGCAAAGCTATTTGGGGGTGAATTAACTGTGAAAGCTCCCAATTCCTTGTTTTTTTTTTTTTTCTTCCCAGATTAAAGAGGCTCATTTGGAAGCTATGAGGAAGAACCCAAACCAAATCACAAACCACCAAAACACACTGATTTATCTGATCAAAGTAAATTTTTGGGGTCAGGTACACAGTTTATAATTTATTCACTAAATATCTGACTTGAACTTTCACGTGCAATACACATTGAATGAAGACCTGGTGATGTAGTACAGGCATTTGTGTCCTCAAGACTCAACTGTAAGGTTGCTCTTTCATTAGGTTTTCAGTAAGGCTGCTCTATAAATCACAGGTTTTCAGACTACAACAGCTTTCTAATCACATTGCAGTCATGTTCACATGAATCAAATTCTACGTTGACGTGTACATTTATGTGAAAGACAGAATCCCAGAAATACTGTATTGCGTATTTGAAAATCTCAAATATTGATCCTGAAAGCAAGCACGATTTAAGTCCAATTTAGAGAAAGACATGAATTACTTTAAATGATTATGAACTATTTATATTTTAATTCTCTGAAAGTGGCTTTATATATAGGTATACAGTCTCACTATTAAGGAACAATTATAGTGTTGGCAACTCTTTGAAAGAGAACTTCAATAAATAAATGAAAACATATTTGTACATATTAGAATTTAAATCAGACCGTTGAAATAAGAATTACAAGCTGCATTGCATTGCATTTCTTTAGAGGAGAAGGACACCAAGAAAACAAAAGCAGGCAAACAAACATGGAATGGGATACTGCTGGTGCACATCAGCTTGTCAGGCCATAGTATCTTGGTAGCAAATCTAAGTGCTTGCAAGTATTACATAAAAAGTCTTGTGCTTGTATTAATTTAAGGCTCTCCCTCTAAGGATACTCGGCTTAACCACATGTGACTAACCAAATTGGTTTCTACACTGATTTAAAGAATCTTCTTTGTAGACAAGTCAGGATATGATAGAATAACGTAGAATACAGTTATTTTGTGATGTTTATATAATTGTTTTTGAAAGCATGAAATAAAAATATTTATTATCTTTACCTGTCTAAGCATTGCTTTAAAGGCCATGAATCGAAGCCTCATTGTAAGAATTTCTCCAGCTTTGCCAAATGCGAAACCCTGTTTGAGAAAAGGTAAAATGCTTAGTGTACTATTACACTGTCTTTATTCAAGAACTATTGCAGATACTTTGGCTCAAAGTAAAAAATATCGCAGTCCTGATTGCACAAAGCAAATGTAAAAACAGGTTTAGTTTTCTTTAATTTTAGTACGTTCACAGTACAGACATTAAAATATTTCTCAAAAAAATATAGAGCACAGTAATATTTCCCAGCACACTTCAAAGAAAAGATCACTAATCAATCCTTTGACTTCAGTTTTACCTGAGCTGACCTAAGGCAGATTTAAACAAGTGGCTTTCAGGCAATTTGTTTTAGGTTAAAGACTTCATAGAACAATCTGGGTTCACTGAAGTCAATCACAAATTTCCCACTGACTCCAATGGAATTAACGTTTCTTCCCTGGGATGCTAACACAACCTGGCATATCTATCGGCAGTAATACGTAAGTGATGCTTTTTAATGAATTGAACATATTTTTAGCCAGATATATGAATCAATTTAACAAGATACAAAAAGGAATATGATGGGTTAAAATTTTGGTAAGATACGCTTTTCCTACATTTTAATATGACATCTGTGTTTAAAAATAGTTTTGTTTAGCTCACTACCACCTTTATGGGATAACAAATATTAATTGTTTGCAATCTACATTTGTGAAGTTGAATACTCTTAAAACAGAAACCACAGAAGCAACTGTACTATGTGATAATAAGAAAAATTATTATGGTATGTTCCAATCTGCAAATATTTCTCACTTAACTTGGATCATTATCTTTGCCGTGCTCCTATACTGTCAGTAAATTTGCACAAGTGTGTGACTTAGGAAAATTCAGAAAAGAACATCAGAGAATGAGCACTACCTAGATGATAAGAATATTTTAATAATAAAACTCACCTGGAAAAAGAATGTAAAAAAGGAAATGATCCCAAGTACTAAAAACAGCACTGAATATAAGTTGCTCTTTTCTCTTAAAATGGTCTTGTCTGTTTCTGAAAAAATCTATAAAATAATATTTGAAACAACGTTTTTTAATCAACTAATAAACTAAAATACCCCCATCTTTCTCTATAACTACGTTTAGTAGTCATTTGCATTCATATAAAATTTGAGCATACGATTATAGGTACAACAAGCAAATTTCAGGTTGTAGTAAGATTTTTAGGGTTTTGTAAATCTCATATAATTCTTCAGGTTTTTGTTAACATTGATTCATTCACTCCTCAGCTGCATTATGCAGTGATTTTTTAAGACTTGGTTTTATCAGAAATAAAATTTTTTGGCTTTACAGATTTTTGGATGTTTTATTCAAACTTACCCCTATAATTTCTGAAAAAATGATTGCAAATGCAGGTTGTAAAACTCCGTTGATAATTGCACATAAAGTTCCAGCTACAAAGTATGGCCATTCAGTTTTGTTCAACTTCATAATTTTTAGAAATGGAGCTGGAGGTAAAGCTTCATCCTAAAAAAAATAAAATGGAATTCTATTAGGACAAACATGTATGTATTTGGAGAAACGTGGAGAAAATGAGAGACTAATAGTGAATTTCCTACTCCTAGAATATATTCAGGGGACGTCAAAATATACACTTGGTAATAACGTGAATAATTAATGGATTGTACTTTCCTTTTTATTATTTTAATACAAGGAAGAAAGAGCTCTTAGGATATATCTACAGATCTTGTAATCCTATTTTAGTTTATCTAGATCATTTTCATTGATCAGCACTCTTGGTATTGGTTAATGGTGACTGAACCAGTCGTTCTGTGCATATTGCTGTGTATAATCTATGACTAGATTAATTCAAGTAGCTGTTCATTAAGCAGTTTATAACAGAAAAGTATTTCCTGCAAATATGAATGCAATCGTACTTCTTGTAGGGTTTTTTTTTGGTAAGGTTTTTTTGTAAGAGTTGCATGTTGGGCCAAATGTTCTGTTTCTGATCAAGAAATGAATGTTTAGTCTGCATAGACTATATTGGTATGGCATGCAAATATATCTAAGTATATTTATTTTATAGCAAACTGATTTTCAAGAATAAACCCTGTTATAAATTTTTATAGTCTCATTTTGTTTGTATATTCATTCAAAGTGAGAATAACAAAAGTTATTGTTATCAAAGGCTCTTTAGAGTTAGAAAATTCTCATGATTTTTTTCACCCCTATCAAATGCCTCCTCCTTCTTGTACCTTTCTAGAGCAGAAGAATGAATTTCATTTTACAAAACTTTCTTGAAAGGAATGAAAGTTCACTACCAGCTCTGCAAAGATACTTACGGGTGAATTCGTTTTCTCGTCATCAGTATTTTGTGCTGCTAGCTTTCTCATGCTTCTTCGAGTCGACCGTCTTCTCAACTCTCTTGTTAAGGATTCTTCAAATTTCACTTCAGATTCATTTTTGACACTCAGTGCATTCTCATCTTTTTCTGATGATGGAACTTCTGCTTCTATTGCCTAAAAGAGGGAAGAACACGATCGTAAGATTCATAATGCCTATATTACTTTGAACTTTCAAAATTATGAGGGAATCAAAGTAAAAGTAGCTTTGATTGTTTCAGCCAAGAGATACGGGGAAAACAGTATATAATGCTATAAAGCAAATATGAAAATCCATATTCCATTTGAGTAGATCTCTATCCTCAAAACTCGATTCATCTGTAAGAGTATCCCACCTTTCAAGAAAATACTTATACTAAGTGGAGGGCCCAGGAGTGAAAGTAGTGGAAGAGGTAGAACTAGGAGCTCCTGTAAGATTTTCAAATTGAGCGTAAACCATTTGCACTCGTCTTGGGATCTTTTTAAATGAGTTCTCAGTGGATACATTGTTTATTCATCAAGTGAGGAAAAAATTACCTCTCTTTAGTGCAGAGCACCCTTAACAATTCTTGACTTCAAATGTAATAAGGAAGTTTAGGATGGAACAAGTCAAAAAGATTTTGACTGAAAACTCTGAACAATCTGGAAAAGACACCTACTTTTGGTGGTATTTTTCCCAGTCTCTTTGATAGAATAATTAAATGTCTACCCACCACTGAGGTGTTTAATAGTAACTGGATTCAAAGCTGCCTTCAACTTGCCTTTCTTTTTTTTCCAGAAATTTTTTGTTCTTACTGCTTTTTGTACTACTAGTGAAAATAACTTTTTTGGCTATCTTTTAAATTTTGTTATTTTCTGTTCTTTTTAAATTTTCTTTCTGATTTATATTTTCTAATTCTTCCTATTACCCACATTTGCTTGAACAAAGTTACTTTGAACCTAAGGTGACCAAATGCATTGTCACAGTTATTTTATGAAGAAATATTTTAATTGGCCTAATTTACTCTTTTCAATCTGACCTACACAGAAGGCGGCAGTGAAGCTCACCTGTAACCTAACTATGGCATGGGGCATTGGCAAGTGTCAAAGTATTTTGTTCTTGACTTAGTAACTAATACACTTCTGGTATCTATATTAATTTCCAATCTATTTTTTTCTGGCTACATTACTTCAAAAGCGTACGTATTTTTGCACTTAGTATAGCTGAATTATTTTGCTTTTCTCCCTCTTTCTCCACATTTGTTTTTCTTTAGAAAGAAATTCAGTACAAAAGATTATAACTAAACAGCTCGAAATACGTGTGCTCTGTTCCTCCACTATCAGCCACTGTATTTTACCTTTTATCATAGGATAAGAACAAGCAATGAAATAGCAAACTTACTGTAGTCAGCTGCTCTACATTAACTACATAAAAGAAAGTTTGACTCTATAGAAGATTAAAAATGTACTATCCTGGGTTTTAATAGGTCTGGTATTAAAACCAGGGATTTTCTCTCAAATTACTGCTCTTCTTTCAGAGTACATGGGGGTTTTTTTGCTGTTAACAAAATACAGTGCAGAATTCCCCATACTTCTGATAGCATACAATAACTATGGGCATGGAAGACAAAAAAGAAAATGAGGCAAAAGCTGGCATGAGAAAAGTACCTGCATGTTAACGAGTTTGTAGTAGATTCCCTTTCTCTCAAGCAATTGAAAATGATTTCCTTGTTCTGTGATAACTCCACCTTCAAATACAGCTATAAGATCTGCATTTCGGACTGTTGACAACCGATGAGCAACTACAACTGTGGTGCGTCCTTCCCTTGCCTGGAAATAACAATATTCAATATGACTATTTCTAAGTATAGTCAAGAATTGTTCATCTTTGTATTAGAGCTGAGTAAGACCGAAGTGAAACATTAAAATGGTTCACAGTAAAAAATGAATTTCAAAAAATGTTTTCAAAACCAGATTTCAATGAGTACCTTAAAACAGAAACATAATCTTTAGCTTGAAAATTGATGTTAGAGACAAGCTTTCACTGTGGCACACAAACCCAAGAAATTTTGATCGCAGCTATCTAAGCAAAAGTATAAATATTTAAAATTCTGGATTGTTACAATGTTACAAACCTTGAAATGTTAAAAATCTAAAAGTTTTATATTTAAGCACATAGTTGTTCATTTAAACCTTAAAATCTGTGAAGGATAGTTTATATTCAGAAATAGTAGAAAACATTTCACAGTGACATTAAAAAAATTTCGCTGTTTTTAAGCTTTAAGTCATTGCTGATTCAAGTAGTTTCACTGGAAATAAAATCCTCTACAATTTCAGTTGAAATACGTTTCCAGTACCTACCTATCTTTTGGTATTTATGAACCTATTGCACACAAGGTATCAAAATGTCACATCTTGCTATTATAATTACCAGGCTGTATTAAAACGATCAAGCAACTTTTAATTAAAAAAAAAAAATCAGAGTAATGAACCCAAGCCATGGAATTCTGTTGGAATCTGGATGGAGTTCCTCTTCAGTGATGTCCATACTGGGATCCATGCTATTTAAGATCTTCATCATTGACACAGATAAATAGGATCAAGTGCACCCTCAGCAAGTCTGCAGATGACACCACAACTGAGGTGGCAGTTGATTTGCTTGAGGGAAGGGATGGCATCGAGAAGGACCTAGACAAGCTTGAGGAGTGGGCCCACGCGAACCTTGTGAAGTTCACTAAGGCCAAGTGCAAGGTCCTGCACCTGGGTCAGGGCAATCCTCAGTATCAATACAGACTGGAGGATGAATAGATTGATGCAGCCTTGCAGAGAAGGTCTTGGAAATACTGGTGAATGAAAAATCAGACATGAGATGACAATATGCACTTGCAGCCCAGACAGGCAATCGTATCCTGGGCTGCATAAAAAGAAGCGTGGCCAGCAGGTCAAGGGAGGTGATTCTGCCCCTCTGCTCTGCTCTAGTGAGACCCTACTTGGAGTACTGCATCCAGCTCTGGAGTCCCCAGTATAAGAAAGACATGGACCAGCTAAAGTGGGTCCAGAGGAGGGTCACAAAAATGATCAGGGACCTGAAAGACCTCTCCTATGAAGAAAGGCTGTGAGAGTTGGGGCTGTTCAGCCTGGAGAAGTGAAAGCTTCAGGGAGACCTTCTAGCAGCCTTCCAGTACTTAAAGGGACTTTATAACATAGGTGGAGAAAAACTTTTTACCAGGGCCTGTAGTGACAGCACAAGGGACAATGGTTTTGAGCTGAAAGAAAGTAGATTTATATTAGATATAAGGAAAATACTTTTTATAATGTGTGTGATGAGACACTGGAACAGAGAAGTTGTGGATTCTCCATCACTTGAAGTTTTCAAAGCCAGGTTGGGCAGGACTTGGAGCAACCTGACCTAGTGGAAAGTGTCCCTGGCCATGACAGAGGGGTTTGACTAGATGATCTTTAAAGGTCCCTCCCGACCCAAACCATTCTATGATTCTATGAGTCCCTAGGTCTTCTGTAAAGTTTATGAGGATCCAAATTTGTAAGATAAAGTGACTAAGAAAAGCTGTGATTATGTGATTAATAATTCTTCTCAAACTGTCTTTCTTTATCCAACAGCAGCAGGAAGTATTACAGTAGTCAAGAAGAATTTGAGTAAATTCAGAATACCATTTTGGGGGTATAAAAAGAGCTGTACCAGGGATCTACTGTCCCTTAATGAGACAGCTCTGCAATGAGAACAAAACAACCACCAAGAACCATTCATGGTAAGTGAAGCGCATCTTTCCTTGGAGTGTTTCCTGCCAAGTCACTGCTACAATCACTTACGACATGTTGGTAGTGCTTACCTTGTCTGTCAGACTTCAACACCAGTTAATTACGTAGGTGACTGACAACAATATGCGTGTCAGTAAGACAGATAATTGCATGGGATGGTATTTACACCAAAGAAACGATGATTTAAGCTAATAACACGGAAAATACAATTCTATCTTCTCACTTGAAACAAAATTCCTCTCTGCAGTATCTGCAGGATGCCAAAAATTCTCTGTACAGAGAATATTTGCCAAATCCAAGTTTACCTTTTGAATGTTAAGGGTCTCTATTTCTTGCTGCTCTTTCAACGTAAGTAAATAAGGAAATAAGGAAAATAAGTAAATATTAGTCTCCTGCTTACCTGCTTAATTTCAGAACACTACTGACCTTGTCCAGTGCTGCCTGCACAACTGCTTCACTCTCAGTATCCAGAGCTGATGTTGCTTCATCAAGCAGAAGAATTTTAGGATTGCGAACTAGAGCTCGGGCAATTGCTATTCTTTGTTTCTGGCCTCCACTCAGCTGTGCCCCTCTTTCTCCAACCACGGTTTCAAACTTCTGCAAGATAGACACGCATGTCCACAACACTCAGTGTGGCACGGTTCTTTCACGAAAGAAAGGCAGTGTAAAGAAAAGGCGTGCTGGTGTCGGTAGCCTCAGTATCGTCTCCTCCTTCCTCTAATACAT
This sequence comes from Baryphthengus martii, assembly GCA_013396935.1. NCBI lineage: Eukaryota > Metazoa > Chordata > Aves > Coraciiformes > Momotidae > Baryphthengus > Baryphthengus martii. Next base: position 76,954 of record VWZK01019323.1, on the reverse strand, counting down.
TACAGGACAAACATCCACTTGGACATACTTGCCTACAGGACAAGCATCCACTCGGATATACCTCTCTAATCGTTTGTATCCCTGAAATTCTAATAATTCTCCAGATGTTCATCAAGTCATGACCTTAAGATTTTAAATTAACATTATTCTCAAAAGTTATGAGGAAGCTCTGCATCTTCACAGCTCTGGGAAACAGCTTCCTCTGTTTACACGAATCCCTTCTAAGGAATTACTTGGCACAAGAAGGCTTGGGGGAAATTATTTCATCAGGACAGCTGGTTTGCTTACCTTGGGTAGCTTCATGATGAAGTCATAAGCATTCGCTTCCTTGGTAGCTTTTTCAATCTCTTCCATGGTGACATCCTCCCGGCCATAACGAATATTTTCTGCAATGGTAGTTGCAAAGAGCACGGGCTCCTGATTCACCACACCAATAATCTCCCGCAGATATCTTAGGTTTAAAGTCTTAATATCCTGGCCATCAATGGTAACCTAAACAAAAAGGAAGACGACAAAATCTGTTTATTAAGTATTTTGGTCGAGGAACCTGTATCCCCAGGTTGGCACATGTGTTTTAGGAGAGTCTTTACCATGTCATTGGAACAAAGGCAGTGAGGCCAGAATTAGACTTCCAACAACTGTGACACAGAGCAGTCATCTCACTTGAGGTATCTTACCGTGCCTTCCTTAGGATCATAAAATCTCTGGATGAGCTGAACAGTTGTACTTTTCCCACAGCCACTGCCACCAACCAGAGCCACTGTCTGTCCACAACTAACCTGGAGATTCAAGCCCTTCAGTATCTGTGCATAGAAGAAAGGTAACCAAAAATAAAACATTACGTAAAAGAGTCAGAGGAAATTCTAAAGACTACAGTGAACTATAGTTAGAGTTGATAGTTATAGCGGAATCTGATACAAAAAAAAATATTTCTGTATATGAGAGTTTACATTTTGGATAACTTCAGCTAAATTTTCTTCATATTTACGTCACAATTAGTCTAACATCAATGTATTGTACAACACACTTCACAATTACCCATATCATGAACTAATTCATAAAATGAAATAATAATATTATTATCCATAATTAAAATAGAATATAGAAAGAATATGATGTAATCTTTCAGTATTTCGTTGCCTCTCCTTTTTCTTTAATGCACCGTGCAAAGTACAGGAAAGCTGTTGGACAGTAATAGTCATGGTTAGAAGTTACAGAATACATTCTACCTTGTTTTGGAGGGAACGACATTGTAGTCATCTCGAAATAACCTTATTTTTTCCCCCTTTTAATTGGAATTGCTGACGAGGCTTCTTTACAGTGATGACATTTCATCGCACAATAGAAAACCTCTTTGTACTAGTCGCCGTAAACGTAGTATTTCAAAACCATGGAGGATACAAAGTTTTGCCTTTTTGGGGTCTCTCACAAAGGGTAAATGTACCTCTTTGGTGCCATGTAATTACACTTTCATTTTATTTTCAGGAATATAATCTGTACTGGGCTGTATAGCGGGGCTGGAGAACAGACACACAGTTGGTATGTCCGTGCCATGTATATTTAATTTTGCCCACCTTTCTGCTTAACCTGCTCACCGGAGTAGTAAGAAGATACAATGGGAAAAAAAAAGGAATAAGTGGCTTTGTTTCTACTTTACATGAGAAAATGTGTACAGAAGTCTGTACAGCTTTCACTGCTTCATACTACTTCTGTGGTTGGAAATGTATATTGAAATGTAGAAAATAATCATATTTTTTTGCTCATTAGTCTTCTAGAAGGACTATAATTATTACTTCTGAAACCATAGGGAAGAAATTTCTGTTCATATCCTACTGTATAAACTTACAGAACAATCCGCTGAGATCAATAGTTATCTTCCCATTTACATTTCTATATGAAAGAAGAATCAAGCATATTCACATAATTCACTTTCTTGATACAATGAACAGCTAAGATACTTAAAATATTTATGAGTAAATGTGGCTTTAAAAAGCTCTATGTCCTTCCTGCCTATCAAAAGTAAGAAAGATCCCTTTACTGAGCTCAGTGACTTTCCCTCAAGGCAGAGAAGCAGTTACATAGAGTCGAGGACACTCTTCATGGAAATATTTTCAGAAATCATTCAAATGTCTTCAACTCTCACTGCATTGAGACTCTGGATTTATGACATATGGTTAGATGCCTAAATTTAGATTTTATTAGCAATAAGTCTTCAAGTTTTATGCATAGCCAGACTGACTACAGCTTTAGACAGAAAATCACTTAGAAAACATAACACATTTATAATTCTAGCTAAAATCAGTGTGATGGCAAGTTAGTTTTATATAAATTAGAGAAACAACTTGGAATTGTTGTATTTTCATCAAGATTTCATTTATGTGACTTTTTTTTTTTTTTTTCTAAAAATTTTTTTTTTTTGTTTTTTTTTTTTTTTTTTTTGTGACAAATGATCCACATGTTTCGCTCTATTATGGAGACAGTTTCAGTTACAGTACCTCAATATCTGGTCTGGATGGATAATTGAAGTAAACATTTTGGAATTCCAGGTTCCCTTTAATGTAGTCTGGTTTGTAACCTGCCTCTGAATAACTGTCAATTTGAGGTTCCTGTGCAAAATAAAAGAAAAAAAATCCCAAACAATAAACAACAGCAACAAAAAAACCCCAAACCAAACACGACACCCAACATTTCCTAATGATTTTTTTCATAAAGACCTAGAGTACACCATCATTCTGCAGAGATATTAAATGTAATTTTAAAGTAATTTACATGAGATTTCTGAAACATAAATTGCGTGATATTTCACTGCCTTATTACTACACTGATGATCTACTCATGCAAGAATACTTTTATAATTTCTCCATTTCAGTGTTTGTATGAATTGAGTAAATTTTCTTTAAGACTGTACCCATAGCTCGCCATAATTTGAGATTCATATCACTGCCTGATGATTAACCTGAACAGATCATCTCTAATGAGCTGTTTATGCCCTGTTCATTTATAGTCTTGCCCTTGCTGCTGAAACAATCTTGTGAGAAAGAATCAATCCACTGACCATTAAGCAGAAACAGAGTTCTTCATTACCACTCCTTCTGTTTCTGTCCAGGTTGAATCTTGAACTTGAAGCATGGCTTAACAATAATCCAAATGCAAGTGCATTTCACAGAGCTGCATCACTTAGTAAAACCACAGCTTCCCTAATTTCTATCTCTCTTGGTAATTTGAAGCACATCTCAACCTTATCAGGTTGTCCTTTATTGATTTGTTGACACTCACACAACTGGTGAAGCCATTGATATCTCGAAACTTGTGCTCATACACCTACATCACCTGTAACCACGTGTCTATAGAGCACCATAGACGTTGCCCTTCATGATAAAGACATTAGAGGATATCTCCAACACCAATTGACTCAGAGATCCAGTACTTTTACCTTTGAAGCAAGGACCGATAACTCTAGAAGACAAAGAGGAGCTGGCAAACAATTACATATTCTATCTGCTTTTATGTTTATATTTCTTCTTATTTTACGCTTATATTTACTCTGACTAATTTTATATCCATAAATAGTGCTTGTGCTTTAAAAAGAACAGTCTCTCAGTTTTGAAATGAGAGTAAGAGCAAAAATACTTACATTGTCTATGATATTAAAGATTGCATAGGCAGCTCCTCTTGCACTAGCAAATGCCTCTATGCTTGGAGCAGTTTGTCCAATACTGAAAGCTCCAATCAATACAGAGAAAAAAACCTGAAAGAAATATTTATGGTGAGACATATAAATTCTTATTTAAGCAGAAAATTACATTTCTTTATTTACATTAGATATCTTTGGGTCAGGAGTTAATGTAATTTTAAGAAATCTAGAAATAAAGAAAAAATAAGTCTCTCTTAAATAGAGAATAACATTAAGAAAAGTGCTTTTTAAGATTCAGCTGAGAATTGAGTTCCTGCACAAATGTGAATATTGCAAACATATTGATAAGAATTGAAAAAGTGACATATCTGCAAAATCTATAGCAAAAGAAGGTATAATTACACTTGATGTCTCAGGATTTATTGTACAAACTAATTCTTTGACAAAAGATGTTCCAAAACCCAAAAAGTGTTTTGCGTATCTTCCAATGGAACAAAGATAAATATGCAAATTACTATCATTCTGCTTTCAAAGTGACAGTAAAATAGAAGTATACTAATCCAACTTCTCCATCACAAAGAAATAAAAGATACCTCTGCTGGAATGAAAGAGAGTGAGTGAAAGCAAAAAAAAAAAAAGAACAAAACAGAAATAGAAAAAATCTAGTATTTTCTCAGAGAATTACAGTTCACTGCTTTCAGCTAGTATCAAAACAAAAGTAATAAAAACACACTGCTCAAAGAGAGATCATATCAACAGCCATAGTGCGTCAGACCAAAGGTCCATCACATTCATCATCTCTTCTCCAACAGTGCTCATTCACAGACGCGATATCTAATAATGCAACATCCTCCTGTTCAAGCTATAAAAACACCATTCCAATGAACTGCAACATGGACAGGGGAAATTGAAAATACTTTCAGTTGGAAAAATTACACACAAGGACATGAACCTCACTGAGATGTTGTGTATACCAGCCTGCCTTTAAAAGAATAGAGGCAGGTTCAAAAGAGCTAATAACACAAGAGCCACTTTTCACAAACTTCAGTGATCCATAAATAAAACAAAAAAGGTAGTTTAAAAAAAGTATAAACACATACATATGGCCTTCTGGCTGAGTTTAATCATGGTTAACAGTTATTCTTCTTACCATGTCTGTTTGACATCTCATACAAAATTAGATCAGTTGCCACATCAAGGGAAGAATTTAAGTTATGAGTTATGTTTTTCTTCCTTTGGTTAGATGTTGATATATGTCCTTGTCACGATTATATTTTTCTCCCTCTCAACTTCTAAAACTACTGAGAAGTGATTCCAAGCTCTTATGGTACAAAATATAAGAAAAGTATCAATAAAGTCATCTACTTAAACCACGCAACAGCTAAAAAATGTATTTGCTTCTACGTCCTGAAAATATATTCAGCCCCACAAATCTGAGAACAACTAGCAACTAGGAAGGCTACTGTATTTGAGCTTTTGATTTAATTGTTGCTTTACCCATCTGATGTTAGGAAAGTCATAAAAGATGTAGAAACAGTTGAAAATAATCATGTTTGAAAATAATCATAATGGTGAAAATCATGTTTGAAAATAATCATAATGGTGAAAATAATCATAATTATTTGGCTCAATATAGATTTTGAGATACTACAGAAACAACACATAGACCTTTGTTGTAAGAACCTTTTTGTTAAGAAGAATGGATGCATTTTGCTAGTTTTGGCACATAATTCTTATCAAACTCAGATAAGTTCCCAATATGCAGTTTAATGTATTTTCTTTAGCATTTCTCACTATTACTGGGAGTTTACTCAGTAATACTTACTGTAAGAACTTTGCCAATAGTGTAATCATCACTTAAGACCAAGGTAGTTCCATACCAGAAGGCCAGCGCATACGATGCATATATCAGTAAGAAAGCAGCACCCATAGAAATATTAGCTGTAATAGCCTTTCTTATTCCAATACGTTTAGCATCTTCTAAATTTTTGTGGTATCTGGAAAAGGATAAAAGTTCAAAATAGACTCAGACTTTTACCATGGCACACGGCACCAAAACCTCTATCAAATTAGAAAAAGAACAGAAAGTGTAAGACGTATAAAATACATAACCCTAAGATTGTACAAAGGTAAGCCTGGTAATCAGGTACAGAGACTTTAAGTTTACTCGTAAAAAGGCCAACATCGTTGAACCTGGTATACGTAAAAAAAAGGGCATTTCAGTTTAGGAACTGGCATTGAAGTGCCTTAAATAACCTGCAGGTCAGAGAACTCTGATTATGAATCACTCGTAACAAGTTTTGAGACTACAATTGTTAGATAAAGATAGAAGGTTAAATTATATCAGGAGTGCTATTTTACAGTCTGGTGGAAATAGAACTATTGTTTATTACCTTCACAACAACTACTGAGTAATCAGATTACCAAGGGTACCATCATCTCTTGTCCTGGCCTTGTTCGTGTTTAAGGCTCTCACTGTGTGAGATTTAAAGTGGTTTATACACTTTCTAGAGTAGAGAAAATGTGTCCATTTATTTTGCCATTTTTTAGAAAAATAAATAATTGCCTTTCAACATGTAGTGAAACTTAATAGCCTGTAACAATTTCCCATTACCTAAAAACATAGGAAGCACAAGACTTAATTGTTTTGACAGACTTTCAACAGCAAATATAGAAGAAAATATCAAACCATCTTTAGCAAGTACTTTAAAATCAGCTGATGAATCAAACATTGTTCTTACCTTTTAATTTCTTTTTCCTGTCCTCCAAAAGCTATTACAGTACGGACTGCTGCCAGAACTTCCTCTGCAACAGCACCTGCTTTTGCATATGCAGCTTGTTCTTTGTCAGTAAAAGCAGAGAGAACCTGATACGGGATCAAACATTTTGACTTAACAAAACCAGAATGAGCTCAAGCACTTCGTTAACAGTTACTTTCACAGTTACTTTCTCCCAATATGAAGCCTTTTGATTGTATTATGTATAAGTGCAGAATGCTCAATATCAAAATCCTTCAGTACATTATGAATTCAATCAAATAATTCAACATTACCCATTCTGAACAACTGAGGGCTGAATTTTTCACTCTGCTTTCACACAGTGCAGGAGGTTAGATGCATTCGAGTGAAAGCCTGGTGTGGTTCTCCCCAGACAGATCTCCCCAGCTCATTCTCATCTCTCGTTACCTTAGCCACTTGGCTCTACAGCTTACATTCATCAGTCACAGGCCATGAAGACTCTTAGCCACTAGACAGATGTAGCACATGCTTCTTTACTCCTACCTTTTCCACACTATACTCATTGAAGACAAAGAAGACTTATATAAACTTTGAAATATAAGGAAAATAAAATACCACAAAAATCTGAAGGCTTCCAAACTACACATGTAAGTCAATCCAATCCCATGCTAATTTAGTACTTCTCTGACCTATGTCTATCTAAAATTTCTTACCAAAGCTGTTAACAACTCTGAAAAGAAGCTCTGTGTCTGAGACCAAGGCCTGGTCTAATTTATTCACTTGTTTTTTTGGAGGTGCAATTATTCCTTTCAACAGGATTAATTATTTCTTCATGAGGACGAAGTTTAACAGTTATCAATGTGGATTCTACTTGTGTATCTTGCTTCTTTTTCTATATAAAAACATGCTATATTGGCAGAAAAAACTTCAAATCAAACAAGGCTGTCCAATCTACGGGAATTAAAATAATCAAACTATATAAGGTTACTTACATACAGTTCATTTAAGAACTTATGTGCACAGATGTTGTCCAAAGCTATAATTGTTCTAAACGATACATTCTAACAGTAGAGAATTACAGATATGTAGATTTATTTCACTATCTCTCATTAATATAAAACCTGACACTGAATGTACATTAACCTACCTTTGCCCAGATCGCTGCTGAAAGTCCCAGGACAGGACTGACTGCCAGTATTACAAGAGTTAATTTCCATCCTCTTATGAGACCAACAATAAATCCTGTCAGAAACGTTGTTACTGCTTGAACAAGCAATCCAATTTTGTCACCTATTCCTTCATTAATCTTGGAGACATCACTGAAAAAAATTACATCCAGGTACAGGAAGGAAAATGTAGAAAGCACAAGAAAGCTTTTCAGTTTTTTTCCCATAGGCATCTGTGTAGAGGACAACCTTTATTATTCAATTACTTCCAACTCACAGTTTGCTTCAAGATAAAGCTCTACACAGTGCAGTCAAGGAAAAGTTCCTAATTCCTGTGACAATGTAACGTTATAAACTTGATTTTGTCTGAAAAGTTTGAAATTCTGCCTACGGTGCAAAATTATTCTCACTTTCTTAGTTTCAAATTTTTGATCTGTTTGGAAGCTGTGGGGTATCTGGAAAGAAAAGATCAGGCCTTTCATGCAGGCAAAGAGAAAGGAATAGCTTGTCATGCAGTGAAAGCTGTTCATACTGCTGGTGTTAGCTGGCGCCTTATTCAGGGTGCACAGAAAGGAACAATGTTTTCTCCTCATGGGGATAATCTCATAGGCTGGGCTTTAGTCATCCCCAGAGTTTAAGAGAATTTATCAAAAGGCTTTTCTGATATCCTTGGAACAGTCCATCATCATAAGTATTAGAAGTTCAGACTCTGAGACTCTCCATGAAAAAACTTGAAAACTTAATTTGACAATTAAATAATTCAATTTCAGAATAAAAATTTAAAAAATGGTAACTGATAGGTGTTGAATAAGATAAAATAATACTGAAAAAAAGTAGAGTATACTTACTCTAGAAGACGAGTGTTAAGTTCTCCCACATCATTTACATCAAACCATCCAATTTCCTGTCTCATAATTGCATGAAAAAACTTTTCTCTGATTTTTTTAATTTGCCGGCCTGCTGCTAGGGTCCAAAATGAAGTCTGGATGTATGCAGCAAAGAGAACACCAGTGGCTATTGCAGAATAATAGTACGCATATCTGAAAGAAATAAAAAGCAGTTAGTTTTAATTACCTCACTAGTCTCTATTTATTTTGATGTTTACTTTTTCTGTGTCAGATCTGAATTAGAGTTTATATGTTTGTACTAGAGTTTATCCTTCTCTGTAAAACTTGGCAAGTTTTCTATGAGTAGTATCTAACACTGGTTTTCGAATATGTAATAAACAAAATGAAGCCATTGTTAGACAGGAATTACCTTTCTTTTTTGTCAACATGTATTTTCTCATAAGATTATTTTGGAGCTATATTTTAGCTATAATAACCCTTTCACTTAAAAGTGTCATTTCCAAAAACTTCATAGCATTTTTGTTTTAACATATACAGATGGAGCTAATCATATAGACCTATATTACACACACATTTGCATCATACAACATGCCTGCCTATATGAGTATATATACAGGCGAGGATGCTGTAAATACTTCCTGATTTGAGGATACAACATTACTTTATATACATCTATTGCAAGCAAATGCCATTAGATCAAAAATTCTTTTTGCTCTCTATTTTATTCATAATCGATACTTTACTTCTAAATTAAATCATCTCTGTGCTATGAGCAGGGTGTCAACTCAAAACCAAGGAGTGTGTGAAATACTGTATTTCTCAAACTGGAACCAAACTTGAGTCATAGTTTTAAACCATTTGAAAAGAATCAAATCAGAATTGATTTGATCCAGAACTGACATCAGAATTAGTTACTAGTGAACTTAAACCAGAAAAATGTAACTGAAGCAACTCCCTGTTTGTAAAACATGACGAAAAATAATGTCAATCTGTGGCGCATATTACAAGTAATTCTAAGACTACTGCATCTCTATATAAGTAAATAATTAGCAAGAAGCTTTATAACTCTTAGGACTTTCACTCACATTTAAGTAATGTAAGGATTAAGTTACGCATACTCCTTCTTTAGAACTGTAGCAGGAGCAAATTGCAGGAACCTGTGTGCAAATGCTCTGCTCAGCAAAAGAAGGAATGGATTTATAAACGAAACTTTTCCAATTTTATTCCAGTCTTTTTTTGTGGCTAAGATACCATATAGTTTAGTCAGGGACTTTAGAACAATACTCATTATAAAATGAACTTTATCTAAACTGTTTAATAAAAATGAGTTAATGCTTAACTAAATGCTAGGTAGATGAATATTGACCTTGACCATCTTCAGCTCTATTAAAACTCTATACTACCAAACCACAACAAAGAACACTGGTTCAAAATACAGTAATTACTTTAGACAATTACTTTATGATGTTACATCACTTCCAAGAATTGTTTTATGCTTGGAGTTCGTTTCATGACAAACTGTATCAAAAAGGGATTGATATCTTTGGCAAATTCCGTGCTGGTTGAAATACATTCTGTTAATTCACTGCTGAAACTTACCGGAGAGTAAACATTCACTGCATTACAAAATAGCAATTCTTTCTTTCTTCTGAGAAATAGTTGGGGCTTAGGCAAACTGGTTTTTGTGTAACAAACACAACTGAGTCCACGTGTATAGTTAATTCGGTACACACCTGAGTGAGAACTTTGTCCTTGTTAACAGTTTTTATTATTATTTGCCCTGCTGGCAGGCATTTGTGGGTACAAACTGCTGCTTCTTCAAACCAGTGAAAACACTAACTCCATCTAGAAACTTCAGAAAAGAGAACCTCTTCTTGTGCTGCTAAGAAGTAATACATCCCTCATTCAATAATTTATTTCTAAAGAGAAACTCGGCTTGTTTTTTATTCATACTTGTGCTTTCAGAGCTAATGTCTGAAAGACAAGGTGACATCCAGGATGTTCGTGGTGAGTTGACCCTGGCTGAATGCCAGATGCCCACCAAAGCTGCTCTATCTCTCTCTCTCCTCAGCTGGACAGGAGAGAGGAAAGTGTAACGCAGGGCTCATGGGTCAAGATAAGGACAGAGAGAGGTCACTCACCCATTATTATCATAGGTAAAACAGACTCGATGTAGGGAAAAAATTGATGTAATTTATTGCCAAAATAAAATAAAAAAAAAAGAGTTGATTTTAAAGTTATGTCATTCCTTCCATTTCAAAGTGGAAATGAAAACACTAACACAAATATCTTTAAAATTAAGAGAAATTAAAACCAGTAAGTGATACAGTTCTAAAGGCAGTCCAATTGTAAGACCAGTTACTAGAAAGAGATAATTAAACAGATAGAAATATAGAGAATAATTAACTGACGTAGGAAAATAAGTCAAGGATTTGTTTACATTTGCAAAAGTAACAGATCACTCAAATTCAAACAATCTAATTTTACACTTTAACGGGCATTGTTTATATGACACTTTATAAAACCATCTGACTTGTCAAAATATATGCTGGAGACTAAGATCTTGGCGAGTTTCAGAAAAGTAATTCCATAATTACATTTGTAGTAAGAACAGTTTTTAAAGTTCCTTTGAAATAAACGTAAGATAAGCTTTTAAAATGTTGTGCAACTAGGCATTGGGTATTTACTAAACATGGAACACCTAGCATAACTTCATCCACACGTAAATTATTTTGCTCTGCTCTTTTGCCTTCAAATTTGCTTTCAGATCACTGGGCGTAAGTATATTCTGCTGAAGGTGTGTGTGCTGTGCCTGGACTCGTGTCAGAGACTGACACAAACATTTCTGGAGCAAGAAACTCGGTGTCCATACTATCTTATAAAATATAACTGCCAATTCCCTGCCAGTTCATTCTTGTTCTTAATTTCAAAATAACAGCCTTTTCTTAACTATCTCTTGCTCACTTCTTTTGGTGTAAACAGATTTTTATTTTTTTTTATTAGAAATCTATCTAAATGATCTATAAATTTGCAGTCTACTGTCACCAGAAATGATAATTCACTTCAAAATCAGCAAGAGTTACTAGAGTGAATGCCTTATCTCCTCCTTCTCTTCAGAAAATACAATTGCCTTGAAGGCCACATCAGCATTCCTGAGATGTCAAATGTTTTTCAATGCCTAATGAAGAGTATACTTCCACAGGAAGTAAAGAAATTGAAGTGGCCCAAGAAACAGCACAAGAACTTTAGACGTCTTGCATAAATCAAGTCTATGGGCAGTGGTTAATAAAGCCCCTTAACAAAACACATTTATTGGCAGATGTTTCTGCTTGTTTGACCATTTATTTATGAAGCTCTCTGTAGCAGAAGCGCCTACTGACCATTGTCTTCTGCTATTGAGAGCTCTAGAACGTTATTTAAGGTTGCGTATAATCTAACTTTGTACTATCTGTAGTCCAGAAAATTGAGTTGAACTTCACGCTTTGGCAGCAAAGTAAGTACTATCTGGCAATTTAAACTGCTTTTTATCAGAATCACCATAGCTCAAGGAATTGATGGATGATAATCAATATAATTTTTAACATAAAAATTGCTGTTTATAAATTCAGCAGAAGAGAAGGAAAAAGGAAGGAAATGCAGATGGTATGGCGATACAGAGCACTCTTGTAAAGGCAGTGGGATGGGTGAGAGCAAAAGATTACAGGGAAGTTGGTTGGAATGGCTGGGGATGTTTAAGAACCTCTATAATCTCATGTGCAAATCTTTAGTTACATACTTTATCCAATCAACCATTGCTTTTATGTTGTTTAAAGTATGTAAAACATCTGTGGGAGAAGAATGGGTTGAATAGAAATGTGTGCCTACGTTAAAAAAAGAAGATGAAATATTAATTTCTAATTACCTTGTCATACTTTCTTCCAGTTCACCAAGAATATCCACAGAAGAATTCACCCGAGGAAAGTTTCCTTAGAAAGGAAGAAGACCAAACACTTTAATAGAGCATATTTTAACAGATTTCATTTCCTGGAAGCTGTTCAGCAAATTCCTTCATCTCCTTTTGAATCAAGCTGACTTTAATGAAAGGAGAGGTGCGACAACTTCAGTCTTTTACCTATTCAAAAATAATGATTATATAACTCCACTGACTATAAAACTACATTAGCATAATTTGAGATTAAAAGGTCTTCCTTAGCATTCATTCAATGTTCAGTCTTTTTTTTTTTGAAAGCATAGGGTGTTTGTATAATGCCAAAAACTGGTTAAAAATGCAGGCCTAGACATTGAAATCAAATCAATAATCCATTATGTCACTTAACCCATTATGAACACATTGGCTATAATGTTGGTGTTGGCCCTAAAATTTTACTGGCCCACTTAAGAACTTAGTGACGAATGTTTGAAAATACTACAGCTGCAGCATTTTGTGTTTGCACCATAAAAATCCGGTCACTTTACTGTGCTTGACAAGGAGTAAATCATGAAATTCCTGTTCTGATCAAGGTAATATGCCCACATTTCTGTCCTATAGCATCAGAAGAGCAAAAACGGAAGCAGGATAGAAGACAGTCACATCTCTTATTTTTTCTGTATCATCATAGACTGTTCACAGGTTTAACATCCAATGTGTGAGTTCAGAGGACAACAATCTGGTCTAACTATTAGCTGATATCAAAGTGACAGTATTGCTCCTCCCTCCTGTATCCAGCAATGCATGCCTACCCTCCTTTGTGTTCGATTTTGTGCTTCTGATTCAGCAAATGAAGCTATTCAACAAATTGATCCAAGAGAAAATTAGTACTTTTGGTTTTGGTAGCCAGTCTTCTGCTGGATCTCCGTACTCATATGATTCACCTTGTGAGCTATAACTGCTAGATTTGATTCAAAGGAATCAACAGGAACTAACTCATGCTGAGGAGATGGAAAACCAGCCTATTTTTATTTATCACATATGGATATTTTATGTCCACTGTAGTAGATAATTAAAAAAAAAAAAACTTAAAATCTACTAACGCAGAAACTAAGAATTTGGAGTAAAAAAATTCCAGTGTATCTCTATTACAACAAACAGAAAAGTTACTAATTTGCGTCGTAGTACAGTAACAAATTGGAGTTTCTGACATGAATATCTCCTGTCAAGATGTTTGAATCTCTCTGGCTTTTTTGCAAATATGAGCACTGTTCTCTTTATAGCAGATATATTCTTACCCATAAAACTTGAGTTTCCAGAAGCAACAAAGCTATCAGTCATGTCACCAAAAATTATCATTGCAACAGGGAGACTGCTTCCATGGGCTACTGCCAGAAGAGTGCCTAGTATCATTAGCACTTTATCTGACCAGCTTGAGTATCGAAACTGTGAGCAAGAAGAGAAATTAATTCTAGCTGTGGTATTAGAATACTATCACAATGTTATGCTTACAAAGCCAAGAAAGTGAAAAAGCTATCAGTTGTACAGCTAGTGTCACAAAACTACACCTCTATCTGATTAGAAATCAAGTTTACAAAACAATTCAAATGTAAAGCAATAGATTCTTCTAATAGAAGCACTTCTATACTATAAACTCTCAAAACCAGAAAAATGTGTTATTTTAATGCATCAATATCTGCACCTGGGTAAACAAGGCCATTAGAAAACAAGGCATAAGAAGTTTGCCATTTAAAGTTCAAATTATAAGGAATTTTAATGGTATTGTAATAATTAAGTCAATAAATACTTTTACTGTAAATTCATTATTATGCAGTCAGAAAAACTGTTCCTGGCACACCACAGATGTTGTCAAAACAGTATTTGAAATCCTAAACACCTCTTGCCATTGAACCTTTGAGCTCATCTGTTACAAAATTATTGGTTTTATTCTGTACTGCAAAATACTAAGTTTACTGTTGTGAATTATAGTGTAATTGTACAAGCCCAAGCCGGTACAGCAGAGCAGAGAAATTGGGCATTGGCCAGTTATCATGGACTGGAGTTTCACTTCTCTCATTGCTGTGCATTTTGTGCACTAGATCTACAAAATATAAAGCTTTTCAATATTACCAAAAGAAGACCTAGGATTTGCTTTGGTTAAATATTTACAGACCGTCTTTTTAAAAATAGACAGGAAATTTTAAAAAGCTGGAATTTAAAGTACTTTCTGGTACACAAATTGTAAGTTTCATCAGTGACATGGAGTTGCCCTTTCCTGCTGACTCAGGTGACTGGATAATGACTAATGGGGCTAATATAGTGCGATTAGTACGTGACTCCAATAATTTCAAGGATAAGGCCACGCATAATCTTAGGTATACGGCCGCCCTTTTCAGTGTGTGGGAAGAAAGGGCTGAACTTGGAAATCCCTACCTTTCACAAACAAAAATCTCGTATGGGTGTGTTTAGCATAACTAAGGGAAGACTCCTAAGAATCCTTATCAGTAACAAGACAACTTCTTTAATAAAACTACATCCGCAGAAAGAACTGCTTGATTGCTATGCAATATCCAATATTTTGTAGTATCTAAGTATTTGGTACATAAGACCATATATGCAGCAATCTAACATAATTTTAACCATTTTTTTGTTTACACTTTGAAATGTGCATGTATATATATATGTATGTACACATATAGAGACTAAATCTTACCAGTGTAAATGGGCTGACCACATTAGCCTTCTCCGCTTTCTTCTTCTTTTCCTTGCTGAAAAGGTGTGATAATCTTAATGCATTTAAAAAGCGACAACATTTCACAGAAATACAAATGCAACCTATTAATGAAGTTCAATTAAAATATAATGATGACATAATTTTACAGAAAACAATTGTATGTAAAATGAATATGATTCATTGATCATTCTCGAGATGTTTGCATTTAAACCTCCAGGTGTGTAAATAGCATCAGCTTCTGGCTGCTGTAAATTTAAGTCACGTTCTTCCTAGTTCACCACTCGCAAGGGTGAAACACCGCTGAAAAGGGCTGGTAGTTCCACTCTCTGACCAGAGAAGCTGTGATCTGAAGCAGTACATAGCTTTCAAAATGGGAAAGAGGAAGATAACTTATATAATAAAATTTTTGCACATGGAGGATGAGGAATAAATAAAATATTCAAAGTATGTAAAATATTGATTCCTTGTCATACTAAAATTTTTTAGACAATTTTTAGCTGGTGACATAGCTGTATCCAAGATGTCAATTCCAACCTTATTTCTGTCATATTTCAGTATTGTTTTTCGATAAACTGTAGTCAATAATGTGGACACTTAGTTCTAAAAAGAAAAGTTAAAAGGTCCTTCTGCAACAAATGAATGTGTCAATCAATGCTACTCTCAAGTGGATACAAAGCTTTCTGCTATTAGGCTTTTCTGATAAATTAAAATAAAATAAATAACGTAATTAAATACCATCTAAAATAAAATCTAAAATAAGGTAATGTAAGCTTATAAGCTTCAATACAGAAAATGTTTCCAATGTTTAAGAACACTTACTGTTTTTCTTCAGATTCGTGAGCCTGTCTAGATGCAGAGATTGCATGACTATTTCCATCTTCAGTATGCTTATGCTCCTTTTCATCTTCAGAATGCATTTTAAATTTATTTAAGATAGTTCCCTGAAAATAATCTTTGACTTAGAAACATACAATTTAAGCCAAGGGCAGTAATCGCAATGACCATTTTCTTTAAAGAAATATAAATTAAAAAAAAAAAAAAATTAAAATCAAGAAAGTTATTATTGTCACTTATTGCAAGTGAGTCCTTGTCATGGGCAAGTATAAACATGTTGAAACATGTCCAGATATTTTGAGTTCGCTGACAAACATCTACATTTCATATTTGTATCGGTTTGATAACTGTGGGTCCTTCATTGAATTTCATTTGAATGATCTAAGTATATTTTCTGCAATTCAGCACAGATATACAAACTAAATGAGAGAGCAGACGTTTATTTAAAAGAATATGCAGTTATTTGGAATTTTCACAATTTTGTTTATCAGTGAATTTTATAAAATATCTCTGATTAAAAAAAAAAAAAAAAAATGTATTGACATACCGTGAAGGTTGCTCCCGGCTTCTATCTAGTCCTCTGAAAAGCTATTCAAAAATCAACAGAATTAATATGGGTAAGGACGTGCAGCATGATTGGACTTTGCTCATCTTATGTAAAATAGAGATGATCAACAGCTTTCTCTTGTGTGTTTTTTTCCCCACTCCTGTTGCCTCGCCTACTTTGGAGAGAAAAGCGTATGCCCTTTGGACTCTGGCTCCCTTTTCCTAAAGGGAATATTTAGCAGAGTCCTTAAACCCATGCTTTTTTCATTGTCACCAGGAAAAACAAGCCTGAGTAGTCTATTCTTCCACCAGAAAAAGTTGCCCCTATGTACTGTTGGCTTCATTAGGTCCCTTAAAACTTCCAGGAATTCTTCTTTACCTTGTTAGAGATGGTGCTGAGTGCTCCAAGTAA
Organism: Baryphthengus martii; assembly: GCA_013396935.1. NCBI lineage: Eukaryota > Metazoa > Chordata > Aves > Coraciiformes > Momotidae > Baryphthengus > Baryphthengus martii. Next base: position 60,135 of record VWZK01019323.1, on the reverse strand, counting down.
CTGTTACACTTGAGGATGAATCCATTCTTGAATATGCAGTGAAAATGAAACCAAATGATACAAAAGGAGCGTTTTTTGCTTCTTTTCCTTTCTTCCAAGTCTAATCCAGAAAAACATGACCCATCTAGCCTGAAAGAAAACAGGATTTTACTACAGAGCATAACATTTCTCATTTGAATGACTGCAGAACAGCAAGGCTTCAGACTCAATACAGAAATGCTTTGGAAATACCTATGATCAGCAGAAACTTGTTCAATTAGTAGCCTTCTGTTTTTTCAACATGTTCTGATTTAAAACTTCTGGAAATGGACCACATTTTAATTGTGGAATGTATTGTTTTTATCAGTATTTGTAGGCATTATTTCAATTTAATAACAAATACTTAAAACATTTTTAAAAACCTATCACACTTAACTTTTATTTCAATGTATACAGTAAACTAGATACATTCAAAACTTTTACAGAAGTACAATTTATGACAATTTAAATAAAAATTCTTGTTCTAGAAGACAATCAGATTTATATGAATTTCTCTGTCTCTTATGAATTTCCTCCTATCACTTTACTCAAACAAAACTTAATCTGATAATTAACCAGAAGAGCTAATTTTTGTTCCTTTTAGCCACGCTTGCCTGTAATGTCAAAATCTCGATAAAACTGAGTTTTTACAATGTTTGGAATACAGAGTCTTCTTGGAGTTAAGAATTACTTTAGAAAGGATAGCTTACTACTGTCAGTCAAGCAAAAGATAAAGGATTAATAAATATAAGTATCTGACAACCCTGAAAGGGTTGTCAAGCCCTGGAACAAACTGACCAGAGAAGTGGCTGAATCACCATTCCTGGAGGTATTTAAAAGATGTGTAGATTTGGTGCTGAGAGACAGGGTTTAGTGGTGACCTGACAGTGCTGGGTTAACGGTTGGATGTGATGATCTGAAAGATTTCTTCCGACCAACCAATTCTATGTCTTAATGCTTATCAATAAAAATAGGAAAGAAAAGAAAGCGAAGCAGATACTTCAGAGCCAACAACAGAAAATCCAGACAAATCTACAGCTCACTTTGAGAGATATTTCCTATATATGGAAAATAATCTTGGTGTTTAGTTGTCACTGAAGTTAGATGACTTGATGCATTGATGTGTGAAGAGATAGTCATTTTCATAATCATCGCTTCCAATATAGCTGCATTTAAAATACGATTCTTACTACAGCTATAACAGAAAAATGTATTGAATTGAAGTGGTGTTTACATTAGTCTGAGATTTAGTAAAATTTCTTAAACTAAGGCAGGATGAAAAAGCTCCATCTTTCTACCGCACAAGCAGATGCTTTAACCCGCAGCATATTTAGAAAAACTGATGTCTGTTGAATCTGGAAAACCGAGACATATTCAATCAAGAAATATAGTATAGATCAGGGTTTTTTAAGTGTTCAGGACTTTATTTCACAGTTTAGCATATTTAATATGCTCTATGAAAAATGATGGAAAAACAGTAACAGAAGTAACTTTTTGTACAGGTAGAAAACAGTTTTCATCCCTTAAGTTGAACAAAACATTTATTATTATAGATAAATCCAATTTTTTTTTACTGATAATTTTTCTAGCCAGTGATATGCCTGGTAACCTTGTAACAGTACTAGTAATCAAGGAACCTGAACGAACTTTTATTCTTCCCTCAGTGAGCCGCTGTGATTAAGACATCTTTTGTTATGTGCAAAGAGCCTTTGTAAGCTGAACATACACAACTTAGAAGTATTCAGCAGTTACTGATTAGTTACTACACACAAAAGATAACTTGAATTAATGAAATATTAAATTGAGTGTTAGTATGCTCAGTGCACTGAGTAAGAAACAGAAAAAAAGTCTTTGCTGGCCAGGAATTTTTTTAGTGAGATAGGGTAGGGCTGGTTTTTAATGTCTCTGGAATGGATCCCCAGCATGATTAAATTCTCATCTTCCAAATCTCTGCTTTTCCCTTAGAATTCTATTCCTTTTCATGATGATGTTTTTTTTCTCTTGAATCCTTGAATTGCTGCCTAGTTCCATCTCAAGAGTCCTACGTCTGTCTGCAATTTTACCTCTCAACGTGCAGAGATCCACTCTATCAACTTTTTGCAGTTCTTGCTCAGAATTCAGAAATTTTCTCACAAGTCTGAGAGAGAGTTGAGCAGCTGTGTCTTGGATCACAGTCAGCCAAACTCCTGAGGAAGAGCAGAAGGAGTTTACAAACTCAAGTCATTACATATGAAATATATAACAGTATTAAGATTATATCCTATACGGAAATCAAAGCTATTCACATCGGCTTATTCTCTTCTACAATAGTATTTAAAATTTTATTTTACAACAAGGTGCATTCTATTCCATACAATTTGTGAAATATCTAGATTACTCAGGAAACCAGGAGGATAAAAAACCTCTTGTTCAGCTTCTGCCTATTAAAACTGAATTTCAAAATTTTGTTTATTTCTCTGTTCTGCAGCTACGGTTCATCATATCCCCTACAAATCACAAAAATGAGGTGTGTAAGAGACCACAGAATGTCATCCTGTCTATCTTCCTCCTTCAGATCAGATCAACTATTCCATTTGTCATTCTTGACAGATGGTTGACTTCATTGCTACCTTTCAAAATGAAAGATGGAGACTTCTAGACTATCTGAACTGCTAGGAAGTTTTTCTGTTATCTAACCTGAACTGCCCGTGAGAAAGGTTAGACCTGTTACCCTTCTCCTATCCAGAGCAAATATGAAGAGCTTGTTTCATTTTACTTTGTAGTACTCGTGAAATTTTATTGCTGCTTTCACAAGTGGTGTGTGTCCTTTCAAGACAAAAACAAACAAACGAACAAACAAAACAAAACAAAATAGTTCCTATAACCTTTCTTGGATAGAGTTGGTGCTATTGATCTTTGACATTGCTATCCTCTGGACTCAAACCGCTTCACAGCTTTTTTTATTTTGAGGAAAGTAGCCCAAACTGGGGTTTATTTCAAAACCAGGGAAATATTTTTAATTTCTATGACTAATTTGACTTTCTTGTGCTGTAGCAGTATGGAAGTATAGTTACTTATTTTACTTTATCTTGTATATTGAATTTTGTTACAGTAGTGAAATGACTAAAAATAATCACTCCATTCAGCTAATCTCATATGAGATTGTTTATGGCACAAAGACCGTGTTCTGCATGTTAGTCTTTGACCAGCATGAAATTGCTTTGTCCCTTTTTTGCGTTTACTGTAAGACAAATGATGATACACTGTAAGGCAATTGGAGTCAGTGCCGATGCACATTTGTTCACAAACTCTAAGCCTGTTCACTAGCCACACTCATAGACACCAGGGGAAATGTTTCCTTGTCCCAACCACTTCTGCTCCAGAAACATGATTTCTCGTGTCACAGCTCTGTCTCCTTTACATGCCACAACGTCAACGCACCCCTGACAACAATCCAGGTAGACCCACGAGGAACATTCCAGTTATGAGATCAGGTTGTGCCTGCATGTGATCACTCTGCAAGAAGCAGCTCTAAAGAGACCGGAGGAATAAACTCTCTCACCACGCAGTACTTCAGCAACTAGAACATCACATTATACATGTCGTGGCCAGATACATTCTGGCTATGGGTAACCGAAGAGGCAATTACTATAGGCATTCTAGTGACCCAGACTAGATGCTCTATTGTCTTCTTAATTCATCTGTATCTTCTCTTAACTACCAATTTTCCTCATTCTATAAGGGTTCATTAATCTTATTTCCCACAAATTCATTTCCCAAAGTCCTATCCAATGGCTAATCAGAATCCCTTATCTTTCCTGAGACTTCCAGGTACAAGCTCCTGGTTTGCTTGCAGTTCTGAGCCATCTTCAGTCCAGGGGCTGTCAACAGCTGAAGCTGGTGGCAGAAAGGATGGGGAAAAAAAAGATCAGGAAGAAACAAGCACATTTTCATTGATCCCAAGCAAGGTACATTTATCTAAGCTTACTCACTACAACTGCTAGTCTCTCTGTGGACTGGTTGTTTATCAGGTATCATTTCCATTTTCTGCTTCCAGATCCTGGGTACAAGCCATGTTTTTACAAAGTGTTAGCCAGCAGTTGATAAATATATATTAGCTAATATTTCTTAGGAATAAGGGAATTTTCCTGCTGTTAGAATAATTTGTTTGACTAATGTCCTGGTTTGAGATAGAACAGAACAATTCTGTTCAGTGATTTTTACTTTTTAGCTCGGTTCCTTTAACTGCACTTTCTGAACTCAGCAGCATGTTTTTGCCGGCAGCGCCTGCTTCTAGCAGTGATAACACCTGACGTTTAGAGTTAGTGTCGGGGATCGGTGTAGAGACCAAGGCTACTGCTAGATCTTGTGTACCACGTTGCGGGGTGCAGAAAGTAAAAGCCGCACCTGCAGGGAGGAGCAGGCAGATCGGTGCCCTTAAACTGACCAAGGGGGTGTTCCATCCCACAGACGCCATGTTCGGCTGCTGGGGGCCCTGGCTCGGTTGCTCTCGGCTCAGGGGCTCTTGCTCTGGGCCCTTGCTCATATTCTTCCTTGTTTCTTCTACAGCTGGAATCCAAGGAGAACTCTGTCTGTTCTGCCTTCGATCCTGACCAGAGTGTTCCTGGATCCAGTACCAGAATCCAACATGTTCCCATCTGCTGCTGGGCCCTGTCTGGGACTTTCCCGGTGCCTGCTTCACAACATCAGTGGTGACGGTGACGTACTTGCCATCAGCGGGGTTTGGGTTCCATACTGGGTATATATTTGTATATATTCCATTTAATTCTTATTATTATTTTCCATTTTCATTAAAGCTGTTCTAGTTTCCTTTTCTAATCGATAAGCCTCTCTCCCTTATTCCTTTTCTCTTCCCCTTTGTGGAGGGAGGGGGCTTAACAGAGAGCATCTGTTAGGTTTTGGGACTGCCCTGACCCTAAACCGTGACAATTTCTCATAGAGAAAAAAATAATGGAGTGTGGCTTCTGCTTGATACAGAAAAGAAGTTTTCTTCACAGAGACACAGACACTCACAACTTGTTCTGGTCTCTAGTCTGTAAGAATTACAATAAATCTATTCTCACATTACCAAAGAAATAAACTTACAAGCAGATAAAATTACAAGCCACAGGCTCTCAAGTCGCCAGTGAGCACAATTCAAGTTGCCTCATCAAGAGCAAACCAGCTGCACAGCACTATGCCAGATGCCAGCTTTTGATAGCTGATCTGCTTTATCCTGTACATTTCATGTTTTCTAAAGGATAGAAAAGATGTCTTTGCAAGTTAGCGAAACATTCTCATTGACAACTTTGCTATGTAAAAATCGAAATGAGTGCCCGTCCTAGAAAAACTCCTTAAAAACATTTCTTTACTGTCTCATCTTCACAGCAACTGCTTCGCATATTTATTAAGCAGCCACCACAGGATATAGTGACTAATATAATTTCATTAATATCAGTGCTACAATAATAATATTTTACTTAAATTTACAAATTTCTCACCTACTAAAAATGCCATTTCCCATGTTCTCTTCAGTGAAAACTCACTCCAGTTCGGACAAGCTTGAACATCATAAAATCATTAAAAATATTCTGAGTCCAACAAGTTTTATTACTCTACTTCCAAATATTATCCATACCAAGGGGAAACTGACCTTTTTTCCATACATTTCCCACTGAAGCTGGAATTTATTAAACTTCTGCCTGGCAAATCCAAATTCCACCTTTTTTCTTATTTATTTGTTACATTTCTCATCACAAACTTTGTATAAAAGCGACATACCACACTAAATAGTAACATGCTCAGTTAAATTTAGGATGCGGTAAGCACGGCAAACTCAGAGTAGTATTAGTAACCAGAGACCTTGCTGCCCACTAAACAGCAGAAAGAACCAATAGAAAGTATTTAACTAATTAGCAAGCCTCAAGGGCCTTGCCCACTGCTCCCTCCTTTTCCCTGTGTGGACTGTGAAATCACAACATGAGTTCTTGTCTACTCCTCAGACAGAAATGGAGATGAAGACTGGAGGTCGGAGCCAGAAGGACTGGGGGGTAGCTCCACAAAAAGTCGATGTTCACAGGTACCCTCGAACCGTGAGGTTTAGGAGTGTTCACCACCACAGGAGATAATTGAAGGAATGCAGTGATCTCTGATTATATTCCAGTTTCCTCACCCTTTGCACTCCAGACTTCTTCCTTTCTGACTTGAGCCTGAGTCACTACCTCTGTCCAGTTTACATTCTGTTTGCACACAAACAACATGTGACCCTGTGTGAGGATCATGACACTAAATGTAATTCCTCGATTTCTTTTTATAGTCAGCAAGAAATAATTATTAACAGCTCTTCCTGACTGAATAAAGTGTTCAGAGCAGCCTTGTTTTCCATGTCACCATTGTCTGAAAGCAAGTGATTTTATCATTATGGAACAATGTTCAGGGAAGCAACTCCCATCAGCTCATTTGAGTACGAGCCAAACTGAGGCGCCTGCTACTGTACAGAAAGGCCTCTATTCCTTGTCTTCAGTGTCCACACCTGGCACACTAGGAACGCTGTTCCAGCAGAAATTAGAGATCCTAAGGCTCCACGAGGTGCCCTTGTGAGCAAGGTACACTTATTAAATACTACAGGGATGCCTCGATGTGAGCATCCTCTGGGCTTCCTTGTATAGTCAAATACTACGAAGCAGAATTGAGTTTAGAAAATGAATCTGTTTTAAACTACATCTGATGAGTATCTCTGGGACTTCGTGGCATGCAAACAAAGCCTTTTATTTAACTAGTAGAGGAAATGATCTGGTAGTGATTCTATGTCATTGGCCATTTGCAGAAGACATACAGCATTTTCCGTGGTGACTGGAGACAGATATACTGCTAGGTTAATCCATAAGGTAAAGAGGATTGATGATTTCTGTAGCGATCATGTACGGCTGGCAATTCATGAAGAGGCACATTGACTCATAAGCATGTGTCACTATAAGCAAAACTGATTCCATGTTATAGTTCACATGAGGGAGGAGAACAAGATACGTGCCTAGGTTATTTATGGAACATCTCAGCAACCCATTAGCAAAGAAAGAGACCTACTACTGAATGTGATAGACCAGGAAGAATCACACACCAGCTGGACAGTTCAAATCAAATGTGTGTGTGAAATAGTATGTTTACAAGAACCAAAGCTATTTATTTGAAATGTGGTACTTCATCTTATCCCAAATATATCTGTGCCAAATACTTCTGTGCTGAATACTCTTTTGGAATACTGGTGTGGTGGGTCACTCAACAGGACCGAATTGCTGCCTGCTTTCCTAATCAATTTCCACCTACATTCATATTTCAAGTAAACTAAACTCTTTAAGAGTGGTAGGTCTCTCAGGAAGAGAGACCTGCTTCTGTAAGGCTTAAAAATTAAAAGAAGTCTATAGCATCATGAGTACATGTATGGTTCTTTCATATGCTGGGGATTAGAACAAGTGATCATACTTAATTTGTTACAGTTCCCCCTGTTTTAGGGAAATCTGGCACCTCCACTGACAAGCTCCTGTGGTTCACAAGAGGGCAGAGACGGGCAGGCAGAACAATACTTACTATGGAATCTTGGAGTAAGAGGTTCTGTAGAAACACTTTAACCCCCAAAACCCTGTTTGTTTTTATGTGCCACCCCCGTGGCAGTGATCAAAACATCCTTTGTTCTAGTACAGTATTAACAGTAGTGGCTATTCTGATAATGGTAAACTGAGTAAACTGATCTCCCAATGGATCACATGGATACAGATAAGGACTTGATTGCCGTGCCATATCAGATGACTCATACATTAATATTAAACCATGACAGGAAACAGAAGAAAGCAGTAATGACATTATTCACATACAAAAATCCCTTTTCTTCTTCACATATATTTATATGAATGTATGGAAAAAGAGAGAGGTGAGAAAAGAAAAAAAAAAAAAGTATATATATCTTCTATACCAGCAAAACATGAGTAGAAATAATGGCAAAAGTTACCAAAACCCTCTATTGTGCATCAACATCGATCTAGATTATAATAAAAACAGTTAGACTTTTGTCTTTCTTTTGATCTGGATATATAATACTAGTCTAATTGTGTCTACGAGTAGGTTCTCAGTTTCTGATTGCTGGGTTTACCTTCTAGTTTTAGCAGTCAACCATTCACTAACTTGAAGACAGATCCTGAAAGCAATATGGTGCATACAGAATTCTGCACTCTCAGAGAGCCCTTTTACTTCAACAGAAGTCACCCAGGACACAACTGTCAACCATACATAATGAATATGTTAACACTTCTCTGTCCAAAATTAAACAAGGATATATGGGAAACTCAGTCCACAATTCTACTGAAAATTCATGTTAATGTGAGAGTGAAATAGGCTTTTATGATCCAGTTACGCAGTTACAACCAAAACAGTGGTAAAACCTGAACTCACAGCCCTGGCTACTCCTGCCACTGATTTCAGAAACTTGTAAAATGAGGCTTTCAGGCCTTAAGGATTAACTTTCCTTAAGTAAAGATTGTAAAACCTTTAAAAACACCGGCTCATAGTGGAGCATCATTATCAGCTACCCTGCAGGAAGAATCTCCTGTAAGAAATGTAGATGTCTCAGAACAGTTATCTGAGCACTGAAAGGAGATCTGGCTAGCAGGTTTTCCACCTAGAAGAACGTTACGAGAGTGTAAAATCATATGAATGTGGAAAAAATTGTTGGGATTGGTACCTGGGGAAGTATCTGTTTGGGTTAATAGAACCACAGTGCCTTGAAGTAGCAGTGGTACAAGGGTTAAATCACCAGGAATAATTCTGAGACTTATTCAAACTTNTTGTGAATCAAGCAGAAATACAATAGGAGGAGCTGCAAATTCAGCTTCAACAAATGAGGAAGATAATGAAGTTAACGAGGAATGCAATGAAATCTCAGTCCTGTGGATATGACAAAAGATCTGCACATACTGTAATTTTCAGAAATATGGTCATAATGGACCCACTGCCTCCACTTAAAGATTAAAAGGGAAAACAGTCTTCCCTGTGGGTTTAGCTCCGTGTAAAAAGAGGTTGTAACAGTAACTGCAGAAGACCCTTGAAGGACACGATAAAAACTTCCTTTAGGGAACATGTACACTAGAGACTGCAGGAAATCAGCTTGGTAAAATCTGAGAGAAAGGCAAAGATATGAGAAAATGAGATAGAATCCATAAATTCCGTGCTGGTTTGTTTTGTAAAGCTAATGTAAAGAAATGGCGAGGAGAAACAAAAACTACAGATCCTAACAGGTCCCTCTCAGTGAAACCGTCAGGCATCATCTCTCCCTTTCAATAACAAAGACTAGGAACGCTGCTCTCTACCTGCTCCTGGTCTAGTGGTAAAATGACAATACAACCAATGCAATTGGCCAGTAACAATATTAGTACTGGGTGGTCAGGGAAGGAACAGTAACTTACATTAGTGCCAGGATGTTAATTGATATTGTATTGTCAGTAAACACTCTTCAATGAATATTTGTTCCAGGTGTAATTCAAGAAAGTGGAAAAATGATAAAACTTGTAATGATAAAATGATAAAACATATAATATATGCAGGAAAGTATGTTCAAGTACCTGTATTAAGATCTCTGCCTGCATTTAACCAGTTGCCAAGTTCAGGAGTTCCTTCTAAGTACAGAAATGGGAGGATCCCTCTTATAAACAGCAGGGAATTATTGGCACAGACTTGCTGAAACAAAATGGATTAGCTGCAGATTTTGCTACGGATGTTTTCAAAATTGGGGTTGACCAGTGGGAGGTGAGGGTGGAGTGATTCCTGCAAGTCATTGATGCTTTGTTACTAAGAATCCGGAGGAAGTAAAAACAGTGGATATTTGAGCAATAGAATTTCCTCAAGTTTTGTGTGCCTGTAAGTTAAAATGTGGAAAAACAGAAGTTGTGTATTAACTGAAGGTCCAGATCCTCCCTCCCAAACTAAATATCAACATCCACAAGAAGTAGAGGAAGTACTCCAACCCACCATCAGCAAGTTTACTGGAAAGCGAGGTCCTAGTACAGAGACCTGTAGTTTTAACCTCCCTGTCCCCCGCTCCCCCAGGGTTAAAAGCAAAGAAAAAAGCCTAAAAGTGGATTTTAAACACGTAAATAAGGTAGCCACCTCTCAGGTTGTTTGTTGTGGAAATGTACCTGAAATTCTTGTAGCTCTAAGCAGGATATCTCTCAGGTTTTTAGTTATTAACTTAGCCAATGCTTTCTTCGCAATTCCAATGGCAGAGGAAGACTGGTAAAAACAAGCATTTGCGTACGAGGTAAAGAAATATTGTTTTATTCATGTACCTCAAGATTTTCAGATCAAATGTGGACGCAATCACCATCAAAATGTGTTTTGTAATATTATACATGGCTGATGTGTTGGTACATGGAAAAATGAATTGAAAGTCCAGGAATATACATAAGCATAAATTATCATTGCTCAAAATACAGGCTTGAAAGCTAATCACGACAAGTCTTCATTGGTACAATCTAAAGTAAAAGATTCAGAAATAGTTTTAGGTCAGAAAGGAAGGATGATGCTGGGATCACCAACAGGTAGAAATAAGAGTCCATGCCCCCACAGTAATAACTGTATTAGACTTTTGGAATCGGTTACATTTTTTGTGAGAATATTCTTACATTTGCAGAAATCAGTAAACCCCTAATAAAGTTAGTGAAGAAATGTCATGAACAAGAACAGGCGAAACAGAAAGAAGCAAAACTGCACTAGTTCAAACCCTGGCCATCAGATGCTCAGACTCTTGTAAGCTGTTTATGTCTAGCTGGCCACTACCGATCTGGACTTTGGGACCGTGCCATTTCAAGAAGACAGAAATAAGATGCAATTTACAACCTCTGCTTTCAGAGTCTGAAGATCAGCAGGAGAGAACTCTATTCCATGTTAAAAACCAGGTTTAGCATTGGTGTAAGCAGAGAGTTTTGGTAACACATCACTAGAGGCTGTTTTGTAGTAGTACATGTCAGGTGTACTCCGCTAACGTAGACGATCAGTGGAAAAGTACAAACTGGGTATGTATCAAACCCCTGGTTAGCTGGATGGAGATTGTCTTTCATAAACTAAGAGCTTTCTGCAGAAGACAAGATCTTATCACCATCTCTATGTGACTTTGACCACTGTAACAGAACGTAAGTGCCCTTTACCTTTTCATGTGTCTCTCACCAGATAAAAGCCCCGTTGCTGACTTCGTGCCACAGATGCTCAGCGTGGTTCACAGATGGGTCCAGTTTTTATCAAAATGATGGAAAATCCTCAGTCAGATAGGCTGCTACCTCTGTGAAAAACAGGAAGAGCTGCCTGCCTTTTCTCTGCACCGAGAGCTGAGCTACAAGCTCTACTAATAGTGTTAAAAAAGGAAACTAAAGGAAATGATCTGGCTTTGTAAATAGCTCCCGACCAGATACGTCAGGCTTTAACTATTTGGCTACTGAGGCGGAATAAAGATAACCTCCTATGTCAAGGGTTGGGGCTGGGCTGGCTACTAGACAAGTGACAGACGGTCTCTTTTAACCCCTCTCCCTTCCCCAAGGGGAAGAGGAAGGGAACTAGAGAGAGAGACTAACATACTGGAAAATAAAACTAAAACAGCTTTAATGAAACAGTAACAATAAAATGAAATATGTAGGTCATGGAAAAGCATACCAAAAGGAAAAATACAGAAGCAGCAGTATTGGAATAGTCGAGTAGATGGCCTTGCCAAGGTTGTGGTGGTCCCAGTAGACTTAACTTTTGAAGAAACATCTATTTTGAAAACAGAACGAAGAAAACCATAGAAAGCAAGCTATCAAAGACCTAGACACTTTACAACCTGGAAATGAGGGGCGACTGCTACAGAAGCTAGTAGGCACGTGAACCGGAGAGAGTGTAGTGTGGCCAGATAACAGACACTTGTAGATAGAGAGCACTATATGTACTTCAAGTAGAATCGATTCAATTAGGTGCACAAACAAGATCACGTAGGGGTTTCTTGATTGCAAAAAGGAGTATTAGAAGACGGATAGTTGGCCGAATGTGAAGACAGACGGGTACAATACTGCTTAACTTGTGCTGTGGTGAATATCCCCACCAAGAGTAAAATAACATCAAAACATTAGAAGGTTCATCAACTACAGGCTAGGATACAGACTACACTAGAACACATGTAGTATTACCTACCATGCAAAGTGGGGTTAAGTATTTTTTGCTAATACTAGATCCACTGACAAAATAGGTTGAGGCAGTTCCAGTAAAGAAAGCTACAGCCAAGCCTGCCACGGTGCAGGCATTTAACGTTGTATTTTCCAGATGGGATTTAAACCGATATATTGATCTGGAGCAAGAAGCATAATTTCCAGAGCAAATCATCAAGGAATTATGCAAAAGCCTGAGAAGAAAAGAAAGGTTTCACTGTGACGGGAACTCTCAGTTCAAAGTAACTTGAATGACCCGATGAGACTATAAAAAGATCACTAAACAAAATGGTGAAAAAATACAGAAAAGTTTGGGATATCACATCATCTGGTCATGTTAATGACCTATGAGCCACAACAGCTTCTCACACGTTCACATGGTTAAGAGCTATGCCTGGGAGGAAAAAAAGACTGCCTAATGTTTTGAGAGTGCCTAATGTTTTCACTGGAGAATGCATACAGACCCTATCTAAACACTGGAAAGACGCTAATGTTGTTATAGCAGCTCAACTGGGAAGGAACACTCAATGCATGGATAAACAAACAAGAACAAACCACTAATCTGTGGAATGGCAAGGAGGATGGAAATAATGACCTTCATTTTCCATGCAAATTTACAGTCTAAATTGTAAATGGGATGGACTGGCTCTAATTATAAATAAAGCAGTATCTTATGCATATCGAGTAAAACTCCGGAATGGAAAAATGACTAAATAGTTACAGTCTCAATTTTGTTTATGGGAAGGTAATTATGTTAACAAAAACAAGAATGTTACGTTATAGACAATGCTATTAAAATTTAACAGTGAGTAAGGCAGATGGGAAATCTCAACAGAATCATTGCCAGTGGAAAAGCTGTCAAAGGAAGAGGCATAAATTAATTATTAGGCTTTGTCTGAGTGAAGTTTTTATTTTTATTAATAATTGCGCATTAAAAATTATGTTCGGTTCAAAATGGTGAATATTTGTTAGTGCTGCAAGGGAGCAGGAAGCACCCTGCTTTTTGTTGGTTACAGACCCTACCTTCAGCGGCAATAGAAAGCTCTTCTGTACCAAAGATCATGAAAACATTGGATAGATATCTCCACTACTTTACAGTAGTAGAAGACAAGTGCGAAGATTAAACAGTAGCATCTATGTTCCATGATGCCACAAAGAATCTTATGATTTTAATGAATGTTTCTGATTTCACGGGAATGTCTAATGGAGGCTTGAAGCAGCATACAAGTTTAACTTGGATATTTTAGTTCAACTTGGCTAAAAATCAAAATAATCTACAACGGTTGTGATGGAATCTAAACAACGACATGAACTGAACTGCGTGGAAAACACTAGAAACGGTTAAACCAAGGGTGAAAGCCAGAAGCAAAGCAGAAACTGAAACAAAAACCTGAAAAGGTCAAATACGTTTAGTTCGCAGAGTTTTGTTGTTGCTGCTGTTTGACTTTTTAAACCAAATATTCCAGTTGAGAGACAATTCACAGTTTTGTGAATACAAGATACTATCAGTAGTAGCAAATTAATAAAGTGCCTATTTCTGAGAAGAAAACATTTACTTGACTTTCCCAAGGTAGAACACATATCTCCTTTTACTAAAGGGACAGTCGTAACATTGCCCCAGAAATGGATTCCATGTGACAGAGTACAATATACCTGGAGGGTTAGTAGAGGCAGTAGAAATTGCAAGTGGAATTTTGAAGTAGAAACTTTGTCTAGTAAGTTATCAGAATTGGGGCATATTATATGCAACATTCAAAATGCATTAACTAAATATACATATATAAAAATACATCTTTCAATGTTATTTACCAGAGACTGAATAATGTCATTTTGGAAGCAAAACGCAGGTAGCAGTAGCAAAAAAAAATAAATCAGTTTTCTAGAAAGAAAAGTACTGCAACTAGAAAGTGGTATTAACGTTGTTAAACTACTAATAGCATTGTAAATTACGTGAGCAATAATCACCAACACACAGGGTGTGGGGTGGCCAAAGTTTCACCTTCAGAAATGGGATAGAGCTGTGATTTTAGGAGAAATGAAGGCCGAGATACTATCCAGCAGACAGAGGTGATTGAGAAACAGCACATCTGTGCTACTGTCTGAAGAGATCTATCAGTCACTGCACAGAAGCTCAGTAGCATTACAGAGGGTGTATTAAGAGATTCGGAAAGGCACTATAAGAAATGGGGTTTTAGCTTCTGTGCTATAGGAAATGCAGTCTGGAGAAGGGCCCACAATGGAAACAGAATATTGCTCCTACAATAGCAGTAAGGACTTGTATGGGGAGCCAATTAGCAGCTAACGATTCTAGGATCTATGACACTGGATATGGATACACATTATTATTTCTCTGCATCTACTCCAGTAGAAGTTGCCAGAAAACCGTGCTTTGTGTAGAGAAATAAGCGTGCAATGTTCCTCATTTCATTTAGGGTCCGTATCACCAGAATTGTAATACCCAGGACACCAGCAAACTAGGGTAAAATTAGAATCTTTATAACAAATATGTTAAGGAATCATAGCAAATGGAGCAAGTAGCTAGGAAAAAAACAACAAAACAAACCAAAACAAGAATAGGCTTGAAGCAGTGAAAGGCCCTGTTACTTTAGAGAATCAACGGCCACTAAGATCAGGAACGGATGCAGAAACCCTGATTCTAGTATGACATTTTTAGAGGACTGTCAGGTACTGGTACATGAATTGTGTTGTATTAACCATAAATCAATCATTACCTGTGTATTAACTAGATGTCACTTTGCTACCACTTGCAGTATGTCTTACAGAGTGTGACAGAAGCTATCGGGAGTTATACAACTACAAAACCCCTGGGACAAGACCGGAGCAGGTTGACANTAGGGATTCTACTTTTCTTCTCTCTTTTTCCCTCTGTCCTGTCGCTCTTATTGGTTGTTGTATTAAATAAAGTTCATGAGGTTGTACGGCATTTGACCTCGTTTGTGTCTTAATCTCGCTTTTGGGATCGTTTAAGAACCTTTCCCCGATATTGGATCGGGACAACATCCCACCTTCTTGTTCTGAGGTAGTACCTGGCCTTGAGCCAGCAGCGCTTGAGCCTGCATTTGGAATCGAGGCACAGGGAACTGATTTGCCATCCCTTCGCCATTGCCATCCCGAGGCAGATGACTTTTACGAGTAGGATTACACTAAGCATAATCAATATTTGCTTTCCCAGAACCCAGACATAAGCACACTAAACCAGCAATAACATACCAGCATTTTGTAACACAGCTAGTTATATGGATCCACTAAGGGACAGAGATCTGGGATACAGTTTCACAAAAGGGATACAGAAAAACATCTGCAATTAATAAAATCTGGAAAATAAGACCTAAGGATGCAGAATAAACAGGGAAGAAGCCTGGCAAAATCAGAACAAGTTCTAGTCCTAAAAAAAGTTAAACTATATTGGTAGCAGATGAGATCCTCCGCTTGTTTTGGTTGTGAAGGGGTGAGGAACAGTACAATATCAAGGACGAGCAAGGAAGAATGGGGGAAAAAGCCGTCCATTTCAGTGCCATCCGTACTGAAGAGCTCTTGAGTCTGATCACCTCAACATCAGTGATTCAGGCCCACAGGAACCACAGCAACCAAGACAGCATACACATATTCAGTTGCAAAAAGGGATATACTGTTCCTGAATGTATAGAAAGGTTATCTATCAAGGTCTGAATTGCACACCTGAGAAGAAAAAGGAGCTTAACTTACTTTTTTATTACCTATTATTTGAACAAATGAGGCCACCAGTTGGCAATGTAAATACTTGAGTCACGAAGGAAAAGTGTAACACCTTTTAGTAACACAAGAACTTTGGAACACACAAAATTAACAATCAAGAGAAATGAACACGGATTAAATTTGATATGACTTAAAGCAGTAATCTCACTTACGGTGTGCAAGCACAGCTTTCCAAAGCTGTCTTCCAGTGGTGAAGTCACGATCGATGCCTTCAAATATTGCTTCCCTGCCCTTTTCAGGCAGGCAACCTTAAACTGACTTGCACCACATTTTAAAACTCATAGCTTAAAATTAACATCCTTCATGTCCTAAATCACAAACATGCTCCATATTTCAGGGTCTTGGCCAATTCTACCATGAGTAGATCATTTCGTAGTATTCAGGTCTCATTCTTAATCTCCTTCTGTTCATGACCGTCACCCAAGTATGCTCTAAAAAGGCGTATGGTACTCTGCTTTCCTCAATTCCTTTCACTCCTTCCACAGAATTAGATATCAGCAGGATGCCAAAAAAAGGTGAGTGGAATTCCATCTTCTAAAATACCCTTTCCTTTTAAAGGATCCTGTACCAATTTTTGATTTTTTTTTTTAAGATTTAAGGATAAGCAGTAATAGTGAAGTGAAAGATCTACAAATAATCTGACAAATTTACCAACCCTGAGAATTCACAGAGGAACGAGTAATTGGCAGAATGTGCAACCAGAACTCCAAATGGTACCTAGCAGGTTTCAGTACAAAGACATTAGCAACAAAACAAAAAAGCCCAAACCCCTTCAAAACACAAAACATTTTAAACAGCAAGAATGCCTCCTACACGCACGCAAAGCTAAGCAACTGACTGAAATCCGTGAGATGTTCTCCAAACTATCAGCACACTCAAAAACCATCCAAAAGTACAATAGAAAAATATATCACATCTTATACCAAATGCACCATAACCAGGTTTGTGTTTCGCTCCTAACTGAGGAAGTCTTATGTGATATCTTGTTATCAAGCTCGGTTTCTTCTACTGCAAATCAGAATCCAGTGTCGATCTCTTGTGTGTGAACCCCGGCCAGCACTTTCCGGGAGCAAGGCAAAGGACAAGAACAGGGAAGGTACTACTCGTTTTTATATATGTAGAAAAGCTCTGCTGTTGTTGTTTGGGTTTTTTGTTTGTTTGGTTTTTTTTTGTGAAGTATTAGTAATTATCCAGTATGTTTATCATAAATCCAAGAACAACAGACCTTGCAGCTGAAATCACTCATCTGCACAAAATAAATCTACTTCAGCCTCAGTTTGAAGTTAATTGAAAGATTACTCAAGCTGCCCAAATCTCCTAGTAGAAGGTATCGAGACAATGGGTCTCCCTCAATAGAGATCCTGAGAAGCAGAAACCTGAAGGCAGGCTTTTCGTTTCCGAGAGTCAACAGGGAATGTGCGCAGTATTTTCCTTTGATTGTCTGAAAGAAGAGGTAAAGAATTACAGCTTGCTTCACTCCTGTTCCAGTAGAGCCATTTCATCCAAAACATTTGTTACTCTCACTTTCAGAGTAGAAAGAGAAAGTACATCCTTCTTCAAGTTTACCTGGGCCCCTACTTCTTTTATGCTATTTCTGGAGAGGGGAGGAAGAGGCAGGAAACGGAATGAAACCTCATAGGGAATTTGAATTATAACGTGTTTGGGAATAAAAATCCATCCGAGCAAAGATAAAGCTTTACCTTAGGGAAGGCAGAACAGCTTACTTACTATTTGATATCAAGTTCAATGAAGATAAAGAGTAGTTCAAAATTAGTCAGCTACCTGCTGAGCAGGGAAAGAATACAGCATATCAAGTAATGTATGATGGGCCTGGAAGTTTTGTTAAATGGTAACAAGACTTGAAAAAAATTTATGAAGTATCTTCCAATTAAAGAAAGAGACGTTTGTGTGTTACTAGGTATGAAAACATGGTTATCTATACGGAAAGCTATTTTTTAAAGTTCCTATGTCAAAACAGTTCTTCGGGTAACATAATTAGCAGTCAATAACTGGATACAGTTCTCTGACAGCATCTCGAAGAAAAAGCTTATATCTGCAAGTGATATTCTCTGAGTAACATAGTCCAGTGGAGATTTGCACGTCAGTAAGTAGAAATTTTTATATTTCATTAATAGGAATAGATAGCTCAGGCTTTAACAGACACCTTTGGGAATATCACAACTCAGTAGAATAAAAAGTTGCACCACGATTTATGTGACCGTTCGTCATCCCTATACACAAACAAAGTTTCCGTTGTTCTTGAGAAAAGAACTACCTCCCATAAAGAAGGGAAATAAATCAATCAGTACAGCTTTGTATCTCTCACACTATCCAGCTGAATCCACTCCTGCACGCCCCACAAAACACAATTAATTTATTGCTTAGTTTTCTTCAGAAATGCTGTATCATCGCGTCTTCCACTGCTTGAGCACCAGTTTCACCTGAGTCTCTTGAGCAACTCGACACCAGGGCAGAGGTCTCCTGAGCGTGCTGGGGAATGATGTCTTTGTTTCGAGCAGGGGCAGGCGCCTGCCCTGTGGCTGCAGACAGAGCACACGACCGTTTCATTCCCACAAGCACGGCCTACGAAGGTCCCCTGTACCCTGAAGCAGCGTGTAACCACGCACAGTGCTTTTAACTCGCCGCCTGCAATCAGAGGAGTTCCCACACCCTAGGCAGCGACTCGCCGAGAGAGGGGCGGTAACAAAGAATAGAAGCCCACAGTGGCACGGACCCTCGGGTGGCTACGGCGGGACACCCTGAGGGTGCCGAGCCCCGCAGACTCGGACCGAGCGAGGGGGAGTGAAGGAGGCGAACGGGGCGCCTGAGCCAAGGGGGGCGCGGGGTCCGTCCCGAGACCCCGCTGCCCTCTCTCCATCCCTCCGCCGCCCTCTCTCCATCCCTCCGCCGCCCTCTCTCCATCCCTCCGCCGCCATCCCTTTCGCCGCCGCCNGGGCTGCGGCGGGGCGCTGGTCGCGGCCAGGGAGGGCAGCCCCCTCCATCCTGACTCAGCTCGTTCGGGAGCGCTGCATGCGCAGCGTGCAGGCGGCGGCCGAAGGCAGGGCCGCCCCGGTGCCTCGGAGCGTGTGGTGGCCTTTTTGGAGGGGAGATGATGCTTCTCGGCGCCTTGATGGCATCCCTGGGCGAATGGCGTGAGCACGGCGGGGGGGGCTAAAACATCCCCGC
>VWZK01019323.1:23689-40903 GCA_013396935.1 Baryphthengus martii | reverse complement strand
GAATTGGGGTTTCTCTTAAATTGACGCGATTTGGCCTCTTTTCGTATTTAGAGGCGATGCATGTTGGACGTGAATTGAAAGCTCAAACTGTTTTTCAGAGCCGCTATGGAAGTGGCCGACCGTGTGTTTTTGCTAAGGCACTGCTGCCGCAACAACAGTCCCGAGGAGGCTGCTTTCAGAGGTTATTTTTATCTCCAAAATCTAGATCAGAAGATCTGCAGTACAGGCTAGATGTAGTGTATTTAATTTTTTTTTTTTTTTTTTTAGCATCTTACTGCTGAGCTTATACAGGCTTAAAATACTTAGTATTTCTTTCCGTGCAAGCGTTTCCACTGCTGTCACTGCTGAGTTCGTGCTGCCTTTCCAAGCGTGCGGTGCTGATCCATTACATCATGGCAAACTTTGAAATACCTCAATATGCTGGTAGCAATGACCCCTTTAGTTAGGGCCTTCCAATTGCTAAATTTTTAAGTTATCAAGTTACTTTTACTATTATCCGCAGAAGGTCTTCAACAGACTCATGTGAGCTATGACATAGTTTTCTCACAAATTTTAATAATGTATCAGCACAACTATTAGATAATTTTGTACCCTTGTCCCTTAATGCTGCAGCAGTATTTTTAAAAACAGCTTAGGACTCCATAGTCTTATCTTTTTTTTTGCTTTTTTGTACGTTTCTAATGGGTTTTACAAAGTGTGTCAAGTCTGGCTCCTGAAAGGAATTTGCTTCAATATTCCTTCAAGTCCTAGTATCTGGATTTCATAGTCCTGCTACTATTCTGTCTTTTCCCAGGCTATTCTGCTGACCTGTACTCTTCCCTGTGAAAAAGAAACACAACAAAAATATGGATAAAGAAAACCTTTATTGAACTTTTAGAAACAGATCCAATAGAAGGAACTGAAGTTTTCGATTTCACTGTTGTTACAGAGATAAAGATACTGTCAATCTGCAGGCCTGGGGAAACACCAGTTTTCTCAAGTAATGACATAATTGTACAGGATAAACCCATTTATTTTTAAAGGAATATATAGTATTCTGAAAAGCTTGCTGTTTTTTTCCTGCTTCCTCATTTGATAGGAACGCTTCTGCACTTTGTGCTGTTGCATTGTATTTTTTCAGTTTCTTGATATCAATGTTCTTGTCCTGCAGTTGAGATGATGTTGTAACATGTTTAAAGGTGCTTAGAAATCTGGGGGGATTCGGTCAAACATGTATGAAACAAAGAGCTACTGCAGAAACTGCTTTCAATTAGCATATTTTAATTATTTTCGGTAAAACAATTTTATTTTGCTATGTAGTCAAAAAACCTGGAGTTCCTAGATTGTGATGAAGAGAACTTAAAATCTGGGAAAGATTATGAGGAAAAAGGATTTGTGGTGTTATGATATAAATGCATTTATATTTTTGATTCTTCTGCCAGTGTAAGTGTACATGCTTAAAATATTTCTCTGCTTTACTGTATCTATTACACATTTTCTATTATTGAAAAGTATTATTTGTTAGGAATAGCCAAATTAGTATCAAAACCAGTAAGATAATAATCTTCTCTAGTCAAAATCCTATGAGAATGTGAAATATTTCTAGTAAAAGTAGCTCGAATTAATTGATTCAATTAAATTTGGATACTATGGTTTGCTACCCAGTGAAGGTGAGAAGACACCAGGAAGATGTTATTCTGAATTATCATCTGTTAACAATCTTGCTAATTTAGTGAACTATTTTTGTCAAGACCTGCGTTTAGCAGGTTTTTACTTAATAGTTAAAACAGGCTTTGGATTTTTAGTCTTGTCTTACAGTGGTGAGGTCTAACTCATCATATGGACTGGATCGTTTCTGCTATTTCCAGCTGTGAGAGGAACAGTTTGTTTCCACTGAAATGTTGAGTGGCACTGTAGCTATGAGAAGTAACAGGGCTACTTCAGGGCTTTTTAAGGTTGGAGATTGCTACTGTTTCTACATCTTTTTTTTTCCGACTCAAGTAAAACCAGATTTGTCACAGAAAAGAATCCAGAAGAATCTGAAAACATCAGTTCGTGAAGGTCATTTAGAAGCACTGATATTGAAATATCTCCAGTGATAATTACTGTATGGGAAAAAAACCCAAACAACCCTACAAAACCACCCTGTGGTTGCAGTGACACAGTAGGAAATGATTGGATAAAAGACACTTATTTACAGAGTCTTGAAGCGACATGTATTGGAGCTATATTATTCTTCTGCTACAGTCCACCAAAAAGGTCGTCTTAGAAAATTTCTTTTGTTTTCAACCACTTTACTTTCTCATGCCCTTTAGTTACAATTTCTCTGCTACCTCTGAAGTGTAGGTAGTCTGTTATCTCTAGAGCGCAGAGCTGCTGTAGCAGCTCAGTGGTGACGTGAGGAAGTTGGGAGCCACAAAGGGAAATGAGAAAGCTGATCTCACGCTACCTACTTGGATGTTTTTCCTTCATAGCCCTCGTGTACTTTAGATGTGATCTTTCCTTTCCTGACTTTCAGTCCCCAAGTGCTTCCATGTAAGTGTGCAAAAGCACGGGCTTTCTTTCCTGGGGGGCTGTACGCTGGAAACAACATAGGAGACATACCTTTCATGACTTGAGTGAAATTGGTTACCCAGTGTTTATAGTGAAACCATTTTTCAGAGGCATCACTTCTACATACCTTAAATCCTTGCGAGTGATACGCTTGCTGCACCTTCTCTTTTTCAGCCCTGCGTGGTGCGGAATGACTCTTGGTACAGTTAATGCCAACTTAATCATGGCGTTGCTGTATGTTTGTGTTTTACTCAATTACGATTTTTTTTGGATAGATATTTTCACAGCTGTGATAGGGCCTTGAGGAAACAATCTTTACTGCCGTTAGTTAATAGCAGTGATACTGACTAGGTACAAATTTGCTGGTGGGCATACACTTCTCTTGCTCAAAATTGGTTAAAAATGTGGAGGAGTTCAAAACTGAGTCATAACTTGCACTGCAGAAGAAGCTTCCTCCCCCACCCTTCTCACTCCTAATTCCTGTCCTGCCAAAAACAGTACAATAGAAGCCTGCAGGAAAGGTAGGATGGGGAGTCTTTTTTTTTTTTTTTCCAGAAGTTTACTTAGTAGAACATAATTGAGTTGAAACACTTGGAATATATATATTGATTCAGTTTGAGTATAATTAGTGTAATTTAGCAAATGAGCATCAGGAGGCTGTGCTGACTCCACTAAGGGTGCGGTTGCTTTTCCAGGACAGAGCATTTGAGAATAGCTCAGCTGGTTCAAGGGGTCGCATTCCTGCCCGTGCCTATCTAGTGTGCCGTGTGTGCAGCTCTGCTGTACAACTGTGTGTGTTGAGATGCTGTGAAACATCTTTATTATTCATTTATCCGTATCTAAGAGTCACTCCAGCCCTCCTCTCAAGGACTGAAAATCTAGATCAGTTTGTAGTGAGCCCCATAAAAAGTACAAACTGGCACAGCTCAAGTATAGGATGTGGGATGAGCAGACAGAGTGAGAATTGCCTAGGCTGGTATTGACGAAGTTTGAAGTTGTGAAAGGTGTTGCCTCTGGCTCTAGTATGGCGCCATTAATGCAAATGAGGATTTGTATTACGCCTCAAAATAAGTTACTTTCAAAGTTGAGGACTGTGGTGGGTTTGACCTTGGCTGAGCGCCAGGTACCCACCAAGTCGCTCTATCACTTCCCCCCCCCCCACTTACTCAGAACGACAAGGGGGAAGAGAATAAGATGGAAGAGCCTGTAGGGTACGATAAAGGCAGTTTAATAAGAGCGAAAAAAAAAGAAGCAAAGACCAAAAAGCAAGCCGCGCGCATGTGAAACAAAGCAGAACAAGGTCTTATTCTCTCCTTCCCATCAGCAGGCGATGTCTGGCCTCTCCCGGCAAGCAGGGCTCTGGTACGCGGAGCGGTTGCTCAGAGGACAAGCGTCTTCACCAACGAATGACGCCAACCCCCTTCTCCTCTCTCCTCCTTTTATACTTGAGCTGACGTCACGCAGTGTGGAATAGCTCCTTGGTCAGTTTGGGTCAGCTGTCTTGACTGTGTCCCCTCCCAAGATCTTGCCCACCCCATCTCACTTAGAGCGGGGAGTGGGGGGAAGGTGTTGGAAAGCCAGCCTCGGTGCTGTGCAACCGCTGCTCAGCAGCAGCCACAACACTGGTGTCTTATCTGCCTCCCAGTCCAAAGCCCAGCACCATAAGAGCTGCTCTGGGGACCATTAACTCCAGCTCACCCAAACCCAATACAAGGACATACGAAATTTGCCTTGAAAATGAAGAACAAGGAGCAGAAACGAAAATAAAAAATGGATTATGATTAAATTGGTGAAGATGAGAAAAATCTTTCTCTTGGTTCTTGAGGTTTAGACTTCAGAATAAGAATGACATTGTTTAAGTGCAACTTAGCTGTAACTAAACACAGCTAACGGATTGGTTACATCTTTTCTGCTTTTTACTATGGCTTGATTCAGCTTTTCCATTTTCAAACGTTAGATCGTTCCAATTGCTATCTTTTCTGGCGTAATAATGACATAATGTGGTGCTGAGTAGGGATTACCCCCATTCACAGGGAAATCAGCCTGTCCAGGGTAATGCACGGAGTTGACAATGCTAAAAAATTCCTTGTTCTATAATGCGTTTGGATTATTCTTGCATTAAGATGAGATTACAGTGTTCTCATAATAGGATAAAGTTTATACTTCCAATTCTTGGGCTTAGATTTGGGGAATAAAAGGAGCTTTGACAAAATGTCAAGCAAAAATCATGATGTTTAGGAATACAAAGAGAAATTGATCTTGGGTGCTTTAAAGCGCTTGTTTTCCTACAGCTTTATTAAAATAGTTTAGAGGAAAATAATTAGAAAATAATTAGCATACTTCTACACAGGAAGTGTGGGGATTTTTTATTTCTCTTTGTTTTTTTAAGGCTTTATGCCCAAGACCGACAATGATGATTGTATTTCCAGGCTGTTTCTCAATGTGGAATGTGTTGGTGGTGTTCTGATTTCGCTTGAAATCGTCATGGTGGTTTTGTGGTTCTTTACTCACCTGGGTTATACAAACTACTGTCCTGCTGTAGAGAGCAAATAGCATGTAATTTTTCATCGTCCTCTTCTTTTGCTCTAGGTTTTCAGTCAAGACTCTGATTGACCGTTCCTGTTTTGAGACTATAGATGATAGTTCCCCTGAATTTAATAATTTTGCAGCCATTCTGGAACAGATTCTAAGTCATCGACTGAAAGGTATGCTGGTTAACTTATTTACTGGTGGTATTTTTGCCATGAGAATTTGTTTCTACAAAAGCAATGTACATCTCTAGAAACTCTTGATGCTGGGTGAAAGTATTGGCTTTCTTTGTGCATCTGTCCCTTTGCTGTTGCCTTCCTAATTATTTGCATTACTGTGAATAAATGAAGGAAACGGGCCTTGTGAAACATGTTTCCAGTATTCTCGTTGGAAGCCTTCTTGGCTGGTAATTAAGCAAGTGGATGTTGCCATGGTGTTGAGGTCTGTCTGCTTTTCTGCTTTCTGATAAGGCTGTGTCCCACGAGTCTGAGTCTGAAATACAATTGTGTTTTCTGCTTTAAAAGAAGCTGTAGAGGGCATATATGTCATGCTGCTCCCTTTTCTTTCTCCCTTCCCTGCTTTTGTTCCTTCTTTTGTGGAATATATACCGTGTTTAGGTCCTTTCGTTCCCATTCCCCCTAGTGAAGCTGCTTTTTCCTACTGCAATGTAATGGATCTGGATTAAATGCCTTTTGAGAAAGGCCAGTTGTTGATTTTCCTCTCATATTGGAGTCAGATGTTGTTCTAAGTCAGGAAAGTCTGTTTGTGTTTTCTGATTGTTCTAAAGGAAGCTGCTTTGCTAAAAGGAGCGTGCCTTTGCAGCAACAGTCACTAGAAAAGGACTTAGGAAGCTTCTCCTTATTTCTCAGTTCTGTGTGTAGTTTCTGAAATTATTTGAGGATTATGAAGGACATCATAATCATCTCAATATAGATGTGTAATATGACAATCTATGCCTTTCCATACTTTTGCTTTTTAATATTCATAACTAAGCTTAGCGAACAATATTGTGTGTAGGCTGACATTTCAGTAGCACAATTACTACCTGCCGTCCTTCTGTCAGAGAAGAGAAAAAAAAAGTCACACAATGGGGTAGCAACATAGTGTTTGTCACATACTGACAAAGATTATTGGAGTGATTATGGGTACTTAGCAGCTTGACACTGCAGGGAAATTGCTCTGTTTCCTCCTTCTCCCCTAGCTTCGGTGGTGTTTGAGCAAAAATTCATTATGAATTTTACAATTTTTTTTTCCCCAACGTTCTTTTGCTTCACAGTCTATTATTCAGGAGAGGCAGTACAGAGAAGCCGCCTTGACAGGTTGACAAATGAGTTACAGGTAAATGGAATTTGCAAGTAAAAAAATATTTCAAATAAGAAAGAAAAATAAAAAAAAGCTGAATTGCTGTTTCAGTCCTCCCCTTGTAATTGCTGGTATGATTTTTCTAAGTTTGCAGAGTTAAACAAAAATACAGAAAAGGGTAGCAACTTGTGCATCATATGGCAAACGGGGAATATTTTGATAAAAAGTTGGATCACTATGAGTAATTGTTTTATTATTTAAAAATTTGAAAGGTAAATTGGGATAATAAATGTACCATGACAATTCAATTTTTAAGAGAGTATATATATAACACAACAGAGGATTTGAAACAAATTGCATTTTAGTGATGGAAATGACCAATGTATTCTGTATTCATACTTTGTGTCAGTAGGAGCACACTAAATGCAGACTGGTGAACATAGCAGAACAGCTTTTGTTACTAGATGTAATATTTATATATATACACAGTGACCCTATTACTGGTTTTGGCTAAAAAGCGGTAGTAGGGCTATTGTGTAATTTGTCTCCTTTCTCCCGTGTGGAGAAAAATCTTAAGTGAATTTATAATTGTCTTGGAGGATTGGGTTTTTTATGAACTACTGCAGATTTGTAATTGTTCATGACTGATTTTGTAAACCCAAAATAAGAGCAGCTATCACAGAAATTCCTCAAAGGAGTAGCATTCCAGTTTATTAGCAACAAGTTGTATTAAAACTTTTTTTTTTGTGAGATAGAAAAAATTGCTGTGGACTAAATAATACAGTGGAGTCTGGAGAAAATCTGCCTGTACCTTAAGAGTATCCTCATCATCCCTGCTTTGCTAATGTGGAACTCTGTAGATAGGAAATTGGACTGTGACTGAATGGGAATCAAACTATTTCATGTCTTCTTTGCTTACCTAACACTTTTGTTTGACTGACAAAAACAGTACCATCGTCCCTGTTGGAATAGCTGTCAGCTTCGGTGTCGTCTGCTGACATCTAAACTTCATGGCAAAGACCACCTACTTTTTGTCCTTTGGACCTCCCAGGAAACTTACTCTTTCTGGAAGAAGTACTTTGACAGAATAGGAGTTGTATAGGGAAATAACTTTCAAGTTTATTAGGACCCTTTGAAATTTAGGTGGTTTAGAATCATAGAGTCATAGAACAGCCCAGGTTGGCACGGACCTTGAAAGATCATCTCGTGCAACCATCTGTGGGAAGGAGATCCTAGATGAGATTATATAGCACCCTGTACAATCAGAATCTGAAAACCTCCAACAATAGGGACTCTACCACATCCCCGGGGATGTTGTTCCAGTTCTTACTGTAAAAAACCAAAAAATTCTTATGTTGAGATGAGACTCTTCATTTTAACTTGTACCCATTGCCTTTCATCTTCTTCATATGGCTCCTTGTAAAGAGAGAGCTTCCATCCTCCTTCTAGACATTAAGCACTGAAACGCCGTGATGAGTTCCCCTCTGAACCTTCTCTTCCCTAGGGAGGAAGGACCTAATGCCTTCAGTCTTACCTCAGTGAGCAGGTTCTCCAGCCCTTTAAACATATTCATGGCTCTACTCTGGACCTTCTCCAATCAGTCCGTGTCCTCCTTGAATTGTGGGGACTGGCACTGGACACAGAACTCCAGGCACAGCCTGACAAGTGCTGAGTAGTGGGAACTATTTCAATCCTTGTTCTTGGGAGCTCTTGCGGCTGTGTATGTTGAGTGCATTGAAGGCCAAAGAGAATTTTATGCACTTAAAGCTTTTAAAATTGAAGGGAATATACAGATCAGTTCTTAAAATACGTTCTTGCTATTCTTGGACAGTCTTTTCCAACATTTTTCTATGTAGAAGATGATTAAGGAAGTTTTTCTTCAGGTGGTGTTAATTACTAGAGTAGGGCAAAGTTTAAATTTGATGGGAGAAAACAGTGAAATACAGAAGTCCTTGGTTCACAGAAGCTGGCTGTGAGTTTCAAGTAAAGACAATTCCTGCTGAAGGTCTGAAACCCACTGGACCTTCTCAGAGAGCTGGCTGTAAGATCAGAGCCCACTGCTGTATCAGAGTATATTGTAAATGATGAACTTCTTGTTTTGGTCGTCAGTGTAAGCCAAATAAGTTGTGTGCTGGATGTATTTCTGTTAGAAAAGTATTTTTGTTTCTAAATGATGTGTTTTTCATGTACTTGTTGGTAAGGGAAATTGCTTTGAATTAGTGACTTTAGAAAGCCATAGTGTGTCCATTATTTTTCAGAATATATTCCATCCTTTAAAGATGGTTTGAAAAAGGCACAGAGGTTATTGTACGATGTGCTTGCCTTTATTAGTTGTCGCTAGAATTGGTGACACAAAGTCATCTTCACAGTTAAGCTGCATTTAATTTTGCAGGTATAATCCCCAGGACACAAATGTTTCTGATATGGTAAAGGACACGAAAAATATCTGTGGCTTTTTGTATTGTTAAATACACCACTTGAATTTCTTAGGATTATAGGGGACGGATCTTTGACGCTTCTATGGCTATGCTTGGAGCTAAGATAAGTCATGCTAGATAAAAATATTCTTGCCATCATATTTTGGCATTTTATTTTCGGTGTGCATGATGTGCAGTATCAGTCTAATAGATTCTTTCTCAAAACCTGAGCTTTCTAACAGCAAAAGAATGAATGTCTTGCTGATAACTTAGTAATGCTTCAGAGATACAACTGAAACCTCAAAATCTAATCAGCTTAACAATAAGATCCCGTTTTATATGGAGAAAAGGTTTTGCACGTATGTAATAATGGCAGTCACCAGAGGGCAATGTTCATCTTTTCCATACCTGCCTGCAGCTGTGTGCTCTTCAGTCTGAAAAATGGGGCTGAACTCTAGCATCTGTGATGAAATTTATTTTGTGAGGAGTGGTCGCAAGTAGTATATAATTTTGCCTTTTGTTTTCTGACTGCAATACATTCCAAGCTGGGGTGGGGAGGGGTGCGGGGGAAGAAGGATTTTGGTTAAAGCTCCAAAAAAGATACTGATTTTCTCAATTTATTTTGGTCAGCTTTCCAAGGAATGGTCTGTATGTATTCAAATTGTAACTGCGAAACTTTTTGATCGGGAGTCGATTTCTCTTTCGATGGAAGCGCGTTTTGTAAAATTCCATTCAGTTCCTAAAATAAAGATAATGCTACCACAGCAAAGAGTGGTCTTTTTTTTTTTTAATTTATGTGTGTGTTCATATGTAATTTTAAACTTTTTTTAAAGAGCTAAACTCTCTTTACTTGACTGTATTAATGAAACACTTGGTTCTACCTAAAGCAAATAACAGGAATATGTCTTGCCTCATATCTTTAAGTCACAGCAATGTGTGCTTTATTGTGATTTATTTAAGAGTCTGGTGAAGAATTCTTGAGTGCTATTGTCGTATACTGACAGGGAAAAAAAAACAGCGAAATACACATTTGTATGCAGACTTCTATTTATGCCTTGGTTTCAAGTCAGGATGAGCAGCATAATGCAAGGGTTTTTCATGCCTATGAGCCAATTTTCCGTAGAAATTTATGGTCTTGCTAGTGTAAAATCCTGTCAGTGCAGGCAACATATAAGGAAATATTTTAAATGGGTTTATCTTCAGTAAGCAAAAAGGGTGGTTTATAAATCCTTACGTATCTTGTAATTTGATTTAAGGTCAGATCACCTGGTTCGGCTATGAAAGCCCTCGTAGCTTTTGGGACTACATCCGAGTAGCCTGCCGAAAAGTCTCTCACAATTGTATCTGCAGCATTGAGAACATGGAGAACGTCGGTTCTTCTAGAGCTAAGGTAGGGAAGCAAAAGGTCAAACTAACTTTGTGTTTGTGTAAAATAAAGCTGACACGTGCCCTAAAGAATCACGTTACTAAACTTGCCCCGCAAAATTGTACATGGTTTGAAATAAGTATTTTATATGTACATAGTAAATATTTACTTTTTTAAAATAACCCCACCTTTAAATTTGAATGTGTTTGCTTTCAGACTTGTTATTCAGTAAATTAAATCTATAATGTTCTGTTTGGTGAAGATGTTGTATTACAAAATGATTGCCTTCACATTTTCAAACTTACTGCATTTTCAAAAAATTGTCTGTGTTGAGGGAAATTCAGTTCATACAGGCAAGTCTAACAAACATCATTTTAAAATTGTAGAAATGTGTTTTATCCCCCCCTTCAACTTAAGTAGAGTTTTATTTTGTATATAATTTATTGACTTACATAAAAGGTGTGATCAGCTCTTGAGTTTGTTGGTGTCGATGTTGAGGTGGAAATAATTAGCTTGTTACATACAAAAACTTTTGAGGTTTGTTTTCCAAGAGCGTGACTGTGGTTAGTGCAATTTAAATTAGAGAGATTTACACAATCACGGTTTTCTTCATTAAAAGATGATGCTTAGATCAAGCAGCACCATGAATTTTGTAGAACTTTAAGGATTCATCCTGACGATCCATAGTATTGCAGAACATCTTACTTGCTATGTCGACTGTTGCTCCTTTCAGTTTTAAATTTCATATAATAGATGTATCTGTAATTTGTGTGAAAGCTTTGAAACACTTGAGATTCTATGGCAAAATGCTATTTTCTGGTTTTCCAATCCAGAGTATTACATGCTCTTCCTAGCACTCAGTGTACTGGACTGATAATTTAAGTCATGCAGCTTTTCTTGCTTTTGTTGAGGTCTGGAAATTCAGATCATTTGAAGGACTTCTCTCCAAATACTTTCTGGAGAGAGTCATGTTCTAGGATTTGATGGTTGTATTGCTTGTATAAGAGATTAATTTAAAAGGTATTTCCATGTTCCAAGATTATTATAGATATGAATGCTTATATTCAGTTGATAATAAGATGTAAAACTATTTTCTGAAACATTCCTGTAAACATTAAGTTTGTTCTGTTGAAAACTGCATGCCAGATAGTAAAGAAAGAAGCTAATTTGTGCAGCGAGCGTGGAGAGAGATACTGAGTTTTTAAAGGCGCACATGTGGGAGTTATTTTGGATGTCCTTATCTGAAAAGGCTGGAGGCATGTCGCCACAAATACCAGTGGTACACATCAGTTTTAGTGGTGGCCCAGAAGGGCGTCTGTTGAGCCTGGAAACCGTCCGTAAAGGTTTGGCAGCGCTAGCCAGCCTGCTCTCGCTGGAGCTGCGCAAGTTTTAGTCGTTAGCTGAGCAGCAGCAGCAGCAGGGCTTGAAGAACGCACCGTGATGGTAGCTATCCAGATAAACATCCTTTTCATTTTAATGCTCTCTATTCTAAAGTTTCTGCAGTGTTGTTGGTATTTACGAAAGCAAATTTTAAAAAATTTTTATGTAGCATCTTATAGTAAGTTTAGTTTGATCTAGGTTTCCAGAAATTAAAAGTAGGATTACAGTCTACTACAGGTGTCTTTGGTAGAATGTGTCTAGTGGTATGCAGCTAGATGCTAATGAATACCAAATACATGAAGCAGAAAGATGTCTTACTACTTCAGTAACTACTTGTAAGTTTATATGGGTTACAGGGAGTGTTCACGGTGGTCTCAAACTGGCAGCCAAGACTAGGGAAGCTGTTTGAAATGTCTCTTTCTTTTGAACTACAGTCCTGTGCATTAGATCTGTACACACCTACGTTCCTAAAGGTTGGTTTTGAAGCTATTGCTGTTGTTCATAGAACTGTTTGAAAGAAGTTTTACATTTGGACTACAAGCTTTAGGCCTCTTAGATTGGATTTCATTCCTGTATATTACATGCATCTTCTATAATGATATCCTTACTGAGGGGAAAAAGTATTTTGTGCAAATCACAAAATAAAAATGTATCACTGAGTGGTTTTTTCTGTTGAGTTGGTTTTTTTTCATTTGATACACATATTAAAATGAACGTAGAGAGAATTTGTTTTTTCTTAAATCACCTCGAAGGTAGGTTACTGCTGCTTTTCAGTGGAAGTAATTGGATGCTTCCGATACCATTGTTTTTAAAAACAAAAGTTTTCTGCCCTGATCTGCTACCACTTACGCACTTGACATTTTCAAAAGGATATAGTATATGACTAAAGCTGCTTTTTTTACCTTGTTCTTCAAATTTTGGAGAATTTTATTTCACAATAAAGTTTATTGGATAAGAATGCATTTTCTGTTTTCTTTATTACTCTAACGAAGTACATCTTAGCAACAATTTCTGTTATAGTGGTAATTTTGTTAATCAGCATTTCACTCAGATTAAATCAACTGTATTTTTTTTTTGGATGTAAAATAAAGTGTTTCATTCTGCAGTATTTAAATATTTGGTATCTGTATCTTCTTGCAGGGTCGAGCCTGGATCAGAGTAGCACTCATGGAAAAGCATTTATCTGAATACATTTCCACAGCTCTGAGAGACTTCAAAACTACCAGGTCTCTAAGGCTTTTATTTTTGCACTGTTTTAGCAAATGTTGCTGGAGCTGGGGGATTTAGATTAGCAGTGGATGTTCCACTTGATTTGTATAGGAAAGGATGTAACTAGTGAAAGAACTGTAGCCTAGTAAAAGGTACATGGAGTTGATATCAGTTGATTGGATTTTAGCACGGGTAAAACTGCAAAATTGAAAATCCCTTTATGGAAATAAGTCTGGAATTCTTAAAAGGTCAAAGGAGAATAAAACTTCTTCAAAGAAGGAGCTAATTCTGAAATTGTGACATGATAAGGGTAGAAGGTGTAGCGTTCCTTGCAAAATTAGGTGTGGTTGACAGAAAGCCCTAGAGCCTCAATAAAAAATAATTTCTATAGGAGCTTTTCTTTAAGAAGAAAGGAAGAGAATTCCAGGAACACTTGAAAAATATAGAAGAACAGAATTGGTGTTCAGGCATATCCAGGATTCTTGATGTAATATGAAAAGTGTATAGTGGATTCTTCTTGTGCCTTCTAATGGTAAAAGCTGTAATGGAGAAGAATTTGCTTTGTGACAGAAAATCCTCTGGCAGTTTTGGACTGGTTCTAGACGATGTGATTATTATATGAAGCTTTATCCTGTAACAAGTGTGTCTTGTAGATTTTTAATGAAATCCTCTAAATATGAGTGAGTGTGTATTTTCAGATCAAGACGGAATTTTAAAACTTTGGTCGCTAGGTGTTTTACAATAAAAAATGGTTTTAAGAAAACACTTCTTCAAATAATGAAAATTTTAAATCTTAGAATAACTAGATGCAACACGCATCTTCTCAGCATGCAGTATTTTATGAAAAAGTATACTACCTAGACAATAGCTGATTTATGAAAACATTTAAAAAAAAAAATAAACTACTAAGAATGAAGAGTGAATGTTGAGCATAAAAAGAGCCTGCAAGCACAATTGTGAGAGAGAACTCTTTTTTTCCAGATGGTGGAATAATTATTTTTTATGTACTTGACACAAATTCTTCCTTTCAGCACTAAAGTACAAGATATCTTCATCATTTTCTTTGCATTTTTTCCATCCTTTTCTACTATTTGTTAGATCTAATAGTGTAAATTCTTTTTCCTTCTGTCTAAATTTTTACGTGCTCTAAGATTGTGGAGTTTTGTGCTGTGAAATCTATTGGTTTGCTTTATTTGAAATGAAATATGAATTCCCATGGGCCTCGCATAAGTTGTTTATATTTAAACTTTATTTCTTCATTTTTCTGTTAACTGGGAAAAACATTATTATTAGAGAGAAAATAGTATTAACTGAACTTAGGTCTTTTTGATTGAAGGAGATTTTATGAGGATGGAGCAATTGTTCTCGGTGAAGAAGCAAATATGCTTGCTGGTATGCTGCTGGGGCTCAATGCAATTGATTTCAGGTATTCTACTCGTGTGCTTCACAACAAAGTGCTCGGGGCAAGTACTTATAAATGCATGCATTATGGAAAACATCGTTAGATTCCCTTGAGAGTTTGAGAGACAAAACTTAGGTGGGAGGGGGAGAGAAGGAAATCTTGAATGGCTCTTCTATGTAAGAACAACGTTAATGCTGAAAGTTAGTTTTGTTGGCGTTCTTCATCTTCCTGCAACCCAGCACCAGAATTAGCTGAAAGGAGAAAGACTGAAATATTTTTGAGAATTGGGAGTTTATTTATTTAATTATTTTTCACTGGAAGTTAGTGGGATGGTTACACAAGCACTCTGTAAATGCTTCAAATGAGCTTAAACACTGAAGATTCCAGGCTCATGCATAGCTCTTCTGTTGCTCTTGCTTCAGCCAGCTTTCCCTTTCCTGTTAGTCGCTTGCAATTCATCTATATTTTCAGAATCAAAGTGAATATTTAAAAATTAGGGTTTATACCACTTCCCCTGATCTGTTCCTTGATTATGTGAAATTTCTGTTTGTGGGGTTTTCATTATCCTGTAATGTGCTCAGTGAGTCTCATTTAATATTAAACTGTCTAGCTTGACTGAGTGGGATCTCAATGTTATATGCTCTAGGCCTTTCTTAATACCAGAAAAATAAGAAAACTCAAATTTCGCTTTGGTAAGATTTAACTGTCATTGTCATTTAATTTTCTTGTTATAATCTTATTGTTGTTTCTCTGTTTTGTCAGTTTTTGTCTGAAGGGTGAGGGACTGGATGGCAGCTTTCCAGCTGTCATAGATTATACACCATACTTGAAGTTCACCCAGAGGTACTTTTTATCTTTACACTGTGTTGTTTTTTTTTTTTAATTTTATTTCATTGTCAAAATTTGACTTGATACTAGGCCTCTTACTTTTCATTTCAGATTCAAAATCATATCCATATCTAAGTACAAACCTGTATACTCAGCTACCTTGCTCTTTCAGACTGCTGGAATTATTACATGACTCATCAGAGTGAGTCGTGCTAACTTAATTTACTTGGGTTAGAATCACAGTTCAGCAGGAAACAATTGTTTTTGATTTCCTTTGAAGATCACCAGACCAAGTTATCATTTCTTTTGGGCCTTTTCTGTGTAGCCGTAACCTTAAAACTAGTTATTTTGTAAATGAAGGCTATATGGTAAGATATGACTGATAAGCAGCACGAGCAGTTATAGCACAAATTAGAAAATCATGAGCAGTTACATACATAATCTCACCTTCCAGCTACATTTTGCCATGTGATTAATAATAGATAATTATCAGACAGCAATTTGGCATCTCCAAAAAGCATGGAAATTAAGGGGATATGTTGTATTGTTAGATTTGCCAAAATGAAGGAAGCAGTTGGGAGTTAGGAGTAGTCTAGAAGATGTACAACCGCACATGAAACGTGTTAGTTGTTCTCTTGTTAACTTGCTTGTTAAGGACAAGTTGCATGATTCAGTTCGACAGAATTTGCGTCATGACAGGATCATGGGGTCGCAGGAATCACGACATAAACTAGTAAATGCTGCTGATGTAGTGGAAAGCATAGTTGTAAGGGGAGATTTCAAATGGCTGTTGGGATAAATTAAAATTCATGTCTTTTGAGACAGTTGCCTGAATTCTCTAGCGTACATCGATTCTGGATAATACGGCAATATTTTAACAGTGACTCTGTATACTGTGGAGGGAGATACTGCACAGAATATAAGTAACGGGCACATGGGCTTTGCTGTAACCATAGCTATACATTCTCATTTAAATTTATCATGATTTAACGTAACGACAATCACTTTTTTTTCCACTTTTTTAGAAACAGATAAAAATCTATTTGCAGGTGCTACTCTTTGGCCTGAATTTTTGAAAGAAAGATTAAGCCACCACTTCCTTAGATAACCTGTTGGAATGCGGTGGCCCTTTGTATTCCAGGAGAATATCCCACGTACAGTTGTCTGACTTGCCAAAGACAACTTGACTAAGACCACAAGTGAATTTTTGCTCATTCTTTAGGTGACTATACAAATGAAAGATTGAAATCTAAGTTGTGCTATCCCAGTGTTTTGTTTCTTTTTCGTTTTAGAGCTTTAGATATCATTAAGAACTGCAGTACTTCAATTTCAAGGGGAATCTGCATTTTAACAAACACAGCTTTTCACTTGGCTAATAAATGTGATTCCTCAGTTCTGACAGCATCAGCAGTGATGAAGAAGAGCTAAGAACGCTGGGCAGTAGTGGCAGTGAAGGCAGTACTCCAGAGAACATTGGTCCTCCTTTCATCATGGATGAAAACATTTGGTACAACAAATGCAAAAGGGTAGAACAGAAGTACCGACTTGCATTGGAACAGAAGGTAAAATATTAGTTTGAGGGGCGGGTGATGGAACCAAAGCTCATCACCGGCCAAACAGTGATGTATCCGTTTAAGGCAGAAAAATATATTAAATTTTATTTAGCTTCATGCAAGTGGCCGATAGCTACTCTGACAGCTGCTGACACTTCCCTAATTGTCCTCCTTTAGAATGCCTACTTGACAGTTGTAGCAGCAAAATAACTGGTTTTGTTCCCACAGAGAATTTTCCGTTGTCTAATTTTCATTTGGGATGTGCCTGACATATTTTTATATAATTCACTTCAACTATACTACGTGTGTTCTATTATAACTTGAAAAAAGAGGTTAGATGGACTTTGGAATAGAGCTCCTTTCCTGAATGTTTCTCTCTTTCCTTTTTCGGGACCCTTTTCGTGGCAGTCAGTTGCAGCAACAAATCGAGTTGCCAGTTAATCAGGGACAGGGTGGCTTTCTGACATTCTGTGGGTTGGAGAACTTGACACTTGTGACAAAAAGACCAAATTTAAAATAGTGTCTTTATTAATAACTGATACTGTGAGTCTGATAGATGCTGCTTTTGCTCTACTGTTGTTCACTTTGCACGAACAATGATGAATTCCTTTCATGCCTCCTAAGTAATGATAACTGGGGGGGAGCAGCTGACACTCCAGATGGCTGTGCTGCCATCCAATGAGATCTAGACAGGCT
>VWZK01019323.1:0-23443 GCA_013396935.1 Baryphthengus martii | reverse complement strand
AGGTTCCACCTCAACATGAGGAGAAACTTCTTTTCTGTGAGGGTGATAGAGCCTGCAACAGGCTGCCCAGAGAGGTGGTAGAGTCTCCTTCTCTGGAGACTTTCCAGCCCCACCCGAATGTGTTCCTCTGTGGCCTGCTCTGGCAGTGGGGGTAGACTTAATCTCTTGAGGTCCCTTCCCACCCCCAACATTCTGTGATTCTACGTGTACTGCAGTCATTGCTAGCACAGGTGAATGATGTTCACCAGGGTCACAATATAATAAGTGACTGGATTGCAGCTAAGATAAAAGTATCTGCATTTTCTGAGTTGTTTGAAAGGTGGAGTAGGGTCAGGTATTCCTTGGTTATCCTGCATTCCTGCCTTGGATACTTGCCAAAGGAGATGTGGAGAGAAGACTGAAAAAAAGGAAACGTATATGCACAATTTTTCCTCTAATACTTTCTTGGCCGATGCCTATCAGCTGAAAGACCTCCTGAAGATGATAAGGTTTGCCTGTTTGGCAACCCATGATGAATCACTCTTCCAAATATCGAATATCCACTTGAGCCCATGTAAATTTTTAGCATCCAAACCACTTTTTGCACAGCATTCTGTGTATCTACCATATGTTGTGTGAAAAGCCACCTCCTTTTGAATCTGGCTCCTACTAGCTTGGTTTCAAGATGCCTCGCTCTTGTATATTAAAAAATGATACATTAAAAAGAGTTGCTTCCTTCCTTCCCTCTCCAGGCTGCTCTGGTGAGTTTGTCTTTTACAAGTTGTCTCTTGTCCAGATTAATGAGTCATGTTTACATGTTTATTACTTATGTGGAAGTTATCCCTTCCCTATTTTGGATTGGTGTAAACTATGCAATTTTGTGTAGTAAACAATTCTCTGTGTACTGTTTATACCGGGATTTTCTATGCTTTCATTGGTGGGATGATTCATCTCTGTCACGATAGATAGAGGTGTTTGCTGTCCATGGTATTCAGCTTCTGATACTGATGCTCCATGTCTAAGATCTTGTAAAATGGTTGTTGGACATTTCTGGGAGGCAGGACACTTGCACATGTCCTAATGCATCATTTAATGCATCATTTAGTACTTTAAAGGCACTACTTAGAGCTCCAAGGAGTACCTTCGTGGTCAAGGCAACAGTCACACTCAACAGGGCAGAACCAGGCATGCTAAAAAGCTCTCAGGATTACTTGGGACTTATATTGACACTAAAATAAATTCCTATTAAATAGGAATACATGCAGTGAATAGAATTGTGTATCATAGAATCATAGAATCAGGTGGCACCTCTGGAGATCGGCTAGTCCCAACTTCTCTGTTCAAAAAAAGGTAGGGTAGAGCAAGTTGCTTAAAGCCTTGTTCAGTTGGGCTGTAAATACATGAAAGATGCAGACTCCTCAGCCTGTCTGGACACTCCATTCCAGTGTTCATTAAAAAAAAAAATATTCAAAATAAAAATATTTTTTCCTACATTTAAATCATTTCCTGTATTTCAGTTTATGCCCATTGCCTCTTTTCACTGGATGCCATTTAGAAGAGTCTAACTTCCTCTTTATCCCTCTCCATTAAAGACTGATTCAGGTTGATATGATTCTCCTCCCCCACTCCCTTCTCTCCTCCCCAACCCTGAACTGAGCACTCCTAGCTCTTTCTGCCTCCTGTCATGTAAGAGATATTCCAAACCCTTAATAGCCTTGTGCTGATAAATTATATTAGTAGCATTTTACTGCCAGCTAACGTGAAACCTGTTTTTTTACTCAACAGGATGACAGTTGTTCTGCATCTATGAAAACTAACTTTTAAATTTTATTTTTTTAAATGTGAGCACCTATGAAAGAGTTACAGACTTCAAGGAACGTACAAAATTTTATGCATTATAGGCTTACTGTATCCAGCTTTAAGAATTTGTAAGAAATTACTAGCATCTGACATACTGGGACTCTGCTTGAAGAGGGAAAATAAATAACTGCTTAGTATTGTAACCAGATGTGTCGTAGAGTTTTTTTGTACTAGGGACTGTTCTATGTTGTTTTCTGAAAATGAATTAGTATTTCACACTGGTAGCATTCCTGTGTCATTGTTTTATCCATTCTGTTCCTCTGCAGGAGTATAAATAAGTACATGATTTTCTTGGTAGCTATTAAGAAACATACTAATCTTTAAGTCAATTTACTAATCTGTTTAAAGGGGTGGGGTTGTTTTGGTGTTGGGTTTTGGGTTTTTTTTTGATAAATACACCAAAGCCATAATAGAATTGTATATATCTTAAACCAGAAAAATGTGAACGTACGTAATGAAAAGTGCTTTGATAGTGTGTTCTTTAAAGGTTTCTAACACTTACATTTCCAGGGTTACCTTGAAGAATTGGTACGACTCAGAGAAAACCAGCTCTCTGGATCTGTCTCACAGAATAAACTGCTGATACAGAGGATTGAAGATATGGATCTAGCCCATAAAATGGAGAAGGAACAGCTGGAATATATCATTATGGAACTGCAAGATCAATTGTAAGTTAGCGTAAGGAAGAAGTGTTGTTAGAGCAGTATTACTTACATTATTTAACTATACAATACAAAAACCCCTCTGGTCTTGCAGAAATGAGTTAAATTTCTGAAAGAAATTGGTGTATTGTACTTTTTTTTTTTTTTCCTGACAAGTCTTATATTCAGAAATGACTCCCCTGAAAACTGCTGTAGTGCAAGACGGAATTGCTTAAATTTTTAACATTTTTATAATATGTTCTTTGCATTTTATTACTTCCAACTTTAAGACTACCCTTAAAAAAATATTGGAAGCAGCTTCCTTTTGAACACTATATTTAATATGTTAGTCATGAGAGGACAAAGAAATATTTTCTTTGTGTAGATTCTGTTTTATTTGTGTTTGGCTTAGACACAGTAGAGGTCATCTGGGAGTGCTAAAAATATTCAAACAGTTTTCTCACTCGTTTTTCAATGCAAGCCAATATGCTAAAACAACAGGGGAAGGTTTAATTTTTGAATAGCCTATGTAACTCCTAATATGATAAATCCTTACAGAGCTTATCTTCCCAGTCCTGTCTGTTGGGCAGGGAGGTGCTGCTCTTTTGCAGAGACTCTCCCTGGTAACATTTAATACACAATAAATTATTTTACCTTATATCTGGAGTAATTTGTATGTCTCTGAGCCCTGTAGTAAAAACACAATCATCTGTGGCCTTTGAAACAATCCAGGATGGAAAGGATATCAAGATGTCTTTGGGGTACTTTGGTTCCCTCTGCCTGGTGTCTCACGGAGACACCACCTGGGAGAGGTTTTTTCTATGCAGAAAAGGCAGTTCTAGCTTGTAAACAAAGCCTTCTTTTTTTTTTTTGCCTTTTTTTTTTTTCTTCTCTGTCTTCTGGATGATCAATTTATTGCCAGTGCTTGAATTGGATTTTAATGGATTTTATGCAAATCTTCAGGAATACAGCATTTGCATTTTATTTATACCAGCTTTGGAGCTGAAGAAAAAAAACGTTTTTCAGAGCTGCTTTTTTTTTTTTGTGATTGCCTATAAGCTCTTGAGAGGTATCTGTTCTTGAGTTCTTTTCTGAATTTCCTGGTATAGCTAATGATTCATATTATACTAGTTCAGCCTCCCTGATTATTTGGAGGACGTCAGGGGAAGGTGTGGGCTCATTTAAGGTCACTCTGATACTTGGAACTTTTGAATATTCAGATCTGCTGTTACATTTTAGCTGAGCTATATGCAGTCAGGCTGTTCTAAAGATACTAGTCTTTAGGGTTCCAATCTGTTTGCTCGCTTTCTTATGACAAAGTTCAAATTGTGCGGCAGTTTCTGCTGTATTTTGAGAGCATGATCTCATATAGCTGTTTATGAGACACTGCAGTCAGGAGCCTGGACTACACTAGGTATTTGGAGGGAGAGGTGTAGTTTTGCATTGTTATCCCATTGTTATTGCTGTAGATGTAGTGTGCCTGTCAGATGAACTCTTCTTATCCGTTAGGAGCTCATGGCTCCTTGTTGGGAACAGAGGAGGAAAGAAATATTCCTAGCAGGTTTCTGATGGTCAACACAATTAACGTCTTCTAATCATTCTTTCATACTTGTTTTTTCCTTTTTTTTTTTTTTTCCCCCCTGACCAGGCCAACTTGGCAGCAG
The DNA here is from genome assembly GCA_013396935.1 of Baryphthengus martii. Taxonomy (NCBI): domain Eukaryota; kingdom Metazoa; phylum Chordata; class Aves; order Coraciiformes; family Momotidae; genus Baryphthengus; species Baryphthengus martii. Next base: position 19,299 of record VWZK01019323.1, on the reverse strand, counting down.
AATATGTTGTGTTACTCATGTGTCTGCAATGAGGTGTGAGTTTTGACCAATAGCTTCTTATGCTCCAGCTGTTTTAGAACAGTCTTCACTTAATTCCAAAGCTTAGCGTTTTCATCCCCTACCATTAGTAGCACTTTGAAGCAGTGAATGTATGCTGTAATATTTTTGAATACGTTATCAGCAGGAAAGAGCAAGTTTGGGATTGTAATTCTGCCCAAGACATGCTACGTTACTGTTTGTAAAACACTTTGAGATCTGATTTAGGATCATTCACTGTGTAATGTAAACTATTATAAATATTCCGTATTTTATTTTTAATGATATTTTTCTGTTTCACTGGCCATTGTTGTTAAGGTAGCGAGTTTGACTGCTTCAAACTTCTGCTGAGTATTTGTTGGTGTTTCCAAAATGGGATATCACATGCATGCGAGTCAAGGTATTACGTATATTCTCAATGGATTTGGGCAGAATCTGAGCCTATGTTTAGGTTTGCCTCCTTCCCCCAGAAAACAGATTTTAAAAACTGTGGATGGATAATAGAGAGCTGACCTGCTTGGCAGTATAGTTTGCTGACTTAGAAACCAGATAAAACTAGTGATCAACAAGGCCTTCAGGTTATAAATGAGATTACCTACAGAGAAACTTTTCCATATTCACAGTTAATAAGTCAGTTTGCTCTCAAGTATAGAACAAATATGGGGATAGGAGACTGGAGAACTTGGAAGTAATTTTTGTTTTACAGCTGCTGTGCAAAACTTAACGTTCCATATTTTTCAGTATTCTTAACTTTGTGCACATACTTGAGTATGTAAACTACAGCAAACAACATAAGTTTCAATTTAGTTAAAAGCCATAACATGGATCTCGTGAATACCAATATCTGTAAAATAGTGAAGCTGAAAATGTACCAAATTTGTTATTCACAAAAGAGTAACATTTTTTGTGTGTCTCAGCTTAACTGGATTTCTTAGTAATACATCCACCTGTCTGGGGATTGGATGTCTCCCTTTGCTGGCAGGTGTCTGATGGCAAGTCCAGTTAGAGAAGCTCTTTTACTACACTTTCAGCATCTACAGATGAAGTGATTGCCTCCTGATACGTGTCAGTTGTAATATTGATGAGGCATATTCTGGCTTTCTTCAGAAGTGTTTGCTGTCACTGGGACACGTTTTTGCCTGGGGCTTGTTGTGGCTGAGCACTAGAGATCAGGGCTTCTGGCTCCGCTCTTCTGTAGAAATAACGTCTTTTTACAGTGACAATGGAGCAGTTCTTAAGGCCTTAAAGCGCTTAAAATTAACAGCTCACAAGAGGACAGCCAAGAGAAGCCTGTGATTCAGGGCATATCTAACTGAGGAAAACAGTTTGAATTCTTTAATATTCAAAATGTGATGGGAGAGGAATCCCAAATCATCAAGGAACCGTATCACAGAGTATTCAAAACTGACAGAGGCAGCCATTTCTTTATGTCAGAGATCTTGCAAAGAAGTGTTGAATGTGCCCAGAGATACAGGATTGATTCCACACCCCATCAGTAAAAAACAAATCTGACCACACTCTCATGAATTATATACATGTATTACTCTACTAATATATTATGTATATTATGAAACATACAGAAAAATAGAAATTTAAAAGGATGAGATAAAGATGAAATAAACGCTATTTTGTCGTCTCTTTTTTAGTTTATTAACCCTACAAAAAGTAATTTCTTCCTGTACCTTAAAGGATTGTCTTACACACCCCAGTTAGGATACCGCTGCCTTGAAGAACTGGTTAGCTCAGTCAAAGACGTTGACTGGGCAAAATCTGGAACTGCTTGCCCACAAAATCCTTGCTTTAAAACTCTTCATCTCAATTTGAACAGGCTTTTCCTCTCCTTAGTATGATTCTTAGTCTTTTGGCTTGCACAATACCAGTGTCTAAGGCAAACTCTGCTGATCTTTGTGACCTTAAAGTTCAGATTTTGCATCTGAAATTAATATTTATATATTTCAAATATTAATGTGTAATTACAACAGAGATTCCATCAATTTCCTGAATAGTGACTAATTGCCTGCGTAGTGACTCACTGGCGTTATAAAAGCTAATCACTTTAACAAAAAAAAAAATCTTTTTAAATGAAGTGATAAGGAAAACAGCATTGTATAGAAAGGTAAAAAACCCCTCAACTTAAAATGATGTAAAGGTTTCCATATTTTTTCTTCTGATGTGTTTTTTTGTTGAAATTACAATAGTGATTTGTGTAATGCTTACCACCATGGGTTGTTTTTTAAGGTGTTTTTCAGATTTTCAGGCTGACATGCCTGATGTAAGATGGTATAGCCCCTTTGTCCCTAGTGGTGCAATTTTTTTATTTTTAGGGTTTTTTTAACTTAGCACGCCTATTGAAAATGTATTTAGTAGATCCAGTGGCTATGCTGTATTTTATACCACTCTGCTTTTTACCTCCCTCTGCTGTTTCTTCCTATATCCCTGTCTTGTTCAGGTGTTTTGTGGAAGAGCATGTGGAGGGAAGGAACGTCAAGAAAGCTCTTCTGTGTTTGGAATTCTGTCTTTAGTTATGGCACAAATAAGACTCACATGAAACTGTAGGAACACTTTCTTGTCTTACACTGTATTAACCTGGTCTGTATAATTAAGATTTTTTTGTATATTTTAGCAGATCCTAAAGCTAGATCTATTTAATTTGTCTGGCTGTTACTTGAGAACTGGTCAGTCTTTTCAAGGCCCAAACGGTGCTTGTATTCCACTCTGCGTATTTCCACACAGCTGTCCGATAGAGCCAGCAGTACCACAGTCCGTATCTGGATAACGCAAATGTCTTTGTAAAGACAGGAAATGACATTTTAGTTGCAGCCCTGAGAGACCATTGGCATCAGTGACATTCTCAGGAAACGTCCTGTGTATGTTTCCATTCCTGAGTTGTACACAGCCTGACGCTTCATGCCTTGCTTTTTTCCGGGTATTGACTGTTGAAGTTCTCTGTCTGCACACCGATTTTTCCGTATGTTAGCACTGCATTGAGCCCAGAGGTCAGGCATCCTGCCTTTCAGAGAAGTGCATCAGCTTATTCTTAGCACCTGAACATAAGCACACTAGCTCTGCAAGAGCAGCGTGGCCAGAGTAAATTCGTAGTGTTTAGGTCCAGACAAAATGAGCTTCTCTTTCACATAGAGCCTGTCCTATCAGATCTGTTCTGGGGTACTTAAAGACAGATTTGCTATATTCTTTGTAGTGAAGATGATTCCTTTCCAGAGATTGATCATGTCTGGCAGATGAGCTCGCAGTGTGCCCAGGTGGCCAAGAAAGCCAATGGCATCCTGGCTTGGATTAGAAATAGTGTGACCAGCAGGTGATTGTCACCCTGTACTCAGCACTGGTGAGGCCACACCTTGAGTATTGTGTCCAGTTTTGGGCACCTCAATACAAGAGACATGTTGAGATGCTGGAGCGAGTGCAGAGGAGGGCAACAAAGCTGGTGAAGGGCCTGGAGAACAAATCTTATGAAGAACGATTGAGGGAGCTGGGACTGTTTAGTTTGAAGAAGAGGCTAAGGGGAGACGTCATCACTCTCTACAACTACCCGAAAGGACATTGTAGAGAGGTTGGTGCTGGTCTCTCACAGGTAATTAGTGATAGAACAAGAGGGAATGGCTTCAAACTGCAACAGGGTAGGTTTAGACTGGACATTAGGAAAAAAATGTTCACAGAAAGAGTAGTCAAACACTGGAATAGCTTGCCCAGGGACCTGGTTGAGTCACCATTCCTGGAGGTGTTTAAAGGTCATTTAGATGTGGTGTTGGGGGATATGGTTTAGGGGTGAGCTTTGGAGAGTAGGGTTAACAGTTGGACTCCCAAGGGTCTTTTCCAACCTGAATGATTCTATGATTCTATGTTCCGTTTGGTTAAAAAACTTGCTTATGAAAACTATATCTGTGTTATTCCTTACTTTGTCAAGATTCTGTTTGTAAATGTCCTAGAGCCTTCGGAGTGCTGCTGCAAGTACCCGAGAGCAGGCAGGGCAGGGTGACAGATGAAGACTAGAACTGTGCTGTCAGGGACAGAGCAGAGCAAAGCTCGTCTGAGGAGACAGAAGCAGAAGGGTCTGAGCAAAGGCTTTGAAATTTAACTTGTGGTTTGTGTCTCCTTGTGAGTAAAATGTGGGTTGCCTGGCTTTGTAAGCCTCGCTCAAAAACCAGATGACCTGGAGAAGCAGGAAAGCTGTATCACTCTTTCAGGATTCTTAGCTTTGCTTTCAGCTAGTCCTCCTGTAAGATACTGAATTCCCTTACTGCCTAAGTACAGTAAATCAAATTTGTTGTAGCTGCCTTATTTTCTCACTGAAAGGAAGTGGGAGATTAAATTTTAATCTTTGATCTTCTTGGCAAATTTCTTTCCTAGAATGTCAAAACTGAGAATGCTAATCCTTCTTTCCTTTTAAAACTTTCATGGATCCTTTCTATCAGACCATAATTCACACTAGCCACACATTTATTTATAATGTTACCTATATGTCCTCTCTCTCAAGTTTGCAGCAGCAGTTTTAAGTTTGTAGTATTGCAGTCTGGTCTGTTTTCAGCTCCTTTTCTCAACTTGTCTGTGCTTTTTTTTTTTTTTTCCCCCTTTCTTAAATGGCACAGAAAAAAATATGCCCTGTTTTGAGAGATGTTAAAACTGTTTTTCTTAGGCAACATTCCAATTCTGGGCTCCCTGGTTCGAGAGACAGGGAAATACTAGAGAGAGTCCAGTGGAGGCCACAAGGACAATTAAGGGACTGTAACATCCCTCTTGTGAGGAAAGGCTGAAAGCCCTGGGACTGTGTTGTGTGAAGTGAGGGGGGTGGGGGTGGTGGTGGTGTGTGTGTGTGTGCAAATTTAGTAAGAGAAAAGCCCCCTTGCATTCTACCCGCTCCTAAGAGATTAGAGGGGCTAGGGGTGGCTGGACTGATCTCTTAATAGCTACACAAATTACGATGTGTCGCTATAGGTCCGACTCCAGACCACACTTAGGTCGGGTCAGTAGTCAAGATTCACAAATAGCTTATTTACTGTGTCCATAGGCGCAACACCAGATTCAGGGACAGCCTGTGTGCTGTAGGTCTGGTTCCCTGAGATGGAGCAGTTGGATGTGCAAATAGCACAGTTTTCCCGTGATCATAGGTCCGACCCCAGATGCATGAACAGTCTATTATACTGTAGGTCTGGTTGCATTCACTAGAAGCAATCAGATTCACAAATAACATGATTTATTTCCACTTGCAACATACACAGATTCTTTAAGATTGCCGGGGATATATATACTAAGCTGCAGAAATCAGCAAATAGCTCAAAATACAAGTAATTTCTCGGGGTAGACAAACAGACAGACACTCAGCATAGGCGAGGCGTAAGTCTTCCAAAAGACATCCCTTCTGGGGGCTGAGGGGGTGCGAGGAGGACAAAGCTGTCAGTCTAGCCCTAAGATTTGGTGTCGAATTCTCGTCCCACGCTTAGGTCCGAAATAGGACCCACATTTGTACTTCAGTTTCCCATTAGTGTAAAGTTTACTATCAATGTGTAAAGTGTGGGGATGTGACTGTAGGCAAACCGTTAAGTGTGCTGAGCAGATGCACAGAACATCTCTTGATGAGCTTTCCAGCCTTGATCGCTCCTGCCGGGAATGGGCTACAGTCACATTCTCTTCTGCTTGGAACAGTTAACTACTGAGACAAGCCGGAGAATGGGAGTCTGGACCACACCTGGTTTCAATCTGCGTTCAGTGTCAGCACAACACGGACCACGGGATCTCCACCCCGCCTCAGTGTCTGCTCTAGACACTAGATGCTTATCAACAGTGATGAGTTTTGGTGGTTTGTGCTTTCTGCTTCCAAATGTTTTGTGCTTCCCGATTCCAACAGGCTGTTTAGCCTGGAGAAGAGAAGCTTGAGAAAGGATCTTATTAATGTTTACAAATCTCTGCGGGGTGAGTGTCAAGTAGAAGGGGTCGGTCTCTTTTCTGTGGTGCCCTGGGATAGGACGAGGGGCAACGGACACAAACTGGAACCCAGGAAGTTCTACCTCCACAGGAGGAAAAACATTGTGCCTGTTAGCCTCCTCCAAAGGAATCAGGCCTGGCTAATTATCACTGACATGAAGAGTGTCAGTGATACAAAATTCAGAGGTTCCAAACCCCCTTGCTTTCTAATGCTCCTCACCGAGGTGCAGCTGGGTAAGGATTCTGAGATAAAAACCCAATAACAAAGTTGTTATTAAGCAGCATTCTTTATTGCAGCACTGAGGATCCACCCACCACCATGAGTGCTCCCATGACTTAGCAAACCACACCAACTAATATATAGAAAAGCATATATATTCACCAGATTTCCTGGAAAAAGACCATCTTATGATAGTAAGTTCCCGGAATTCATTTACATAGTACGAGCATGCATAGTAGAATTAGGGTTAGGGTCTTGCATAGTCTTCCTCACAGTGTTCGCTAGCTGAACTTTGGGTTTCCTTTGCCCATACGTGGTCATGGAGTTAGCTCATCCGACCTTCGGCCTTGGGATGCTTTCAGATGGTTAGTTTAAGTTACTTCCCTGATAGGCAGGGCTTGACGAACTATCACAAGGCCTCTTTAACGTTTGACAGGCAAGAAGTTGTGCGTTTCGTGCAAGTGAGGTTTAAGAAAGGAATACAAGTAAGGGATGGTAAGGGAATACAAGTAAGGAATATCAATCCTTTCATCAGTCACAGACCACAGTAGTATTGTAATGAGCCACACCAAGATAACATACTGTAGTGCACGTTGATCCATTCTGGTTGTAAAATCTCTACCATAATTAGACTGGAACTCAAGAGTCAAGCTTCTGGCATTTTTGCTGATACAGGCTTATCCAAGTTACTCCAAAGGTCAAGAAAATCAAAGGCTGTATACCGATGACAGTAATTTTATTACTGGAAGGATATATTTCAAGATCTCTAGAAGATAATGAAGGAGAAATAAAGAGATTGCTGAAGAAGCTTCAAGGGGATGTGCTCTGTGGCACAACCAATGCTACTGTTATTAACACATAAAGAATACTATGTTTGGAGTTATTTTGACACATTTTTTAAGACTCAAAAACATAGCAGTTACACGAGGAGAACGGTTATTTCTGTATCCTGCTTGATGCCTGGTTTTCTTCCTGAGTGTGGTGGAGTGGTTTAAGTAGTGATCTGCTGGGACTCTCTTTAAATGTTGTTATGCTAAAATCCCTGGAGTGGTTTAGCTACTCTTTGCTTCAGAATTTCTTCTCTGTCCAGACACAAAGGGTGAAATTTCAGGTTACTGTAGCATAAAGATTTGTGGATAAAGCCTCAATATAGAAACCTACCTAAACCGTCAGAATTCCACTATTGGCAACTTGCCTGTAGATGTGTGGTTTTGTCACCTTCACTTTGGCGTGTTTATTTAATAAGAACTTAACACTGTGCCAAGTTGTGTGGTAATAACAGCAGACAGGGGTTATCCTAATGGGAATTTACACATACATCTTGTACATGTATGAATTTGCATTTAGTTGCTGTGTGCAGAGTTGCTGATATAAACTGTGTCCTGTGAAAGCACACAAGGAGTCCTTCTGAATAAGGAAGTGATGTAGCGTAACTGGCCAACCTCATGAGAACTTGCTAGTGTTTGTTTCCTCAAATCAACAAACCTTTAATGGACCTGCCCAATACTCAGTGTGCCCCGTGAGATGAGGGGAATTACATGGGGAAGTGAATACCATGCAAGATATTTGAAATCATTGAGAGCTTTGGGTTGTTGAAGTGGTTCTTCCAACAGACCTCTTAGAGAGGAGGGTGAAGGGGGAGATCCCAGGGTAGGAAAATAGACCGTTTACTTGTGTGAACACCGGGGGAATTAATCATCTGGAGAAGTTTCTTGTAAGTACTTTTATTCATTGCGGTGCTTCACCACCTACTCTTGCAAAATTGCTGTGCATCTATCTCCTCACCCAAACTCACCAACTAAAAATTCCTTACTGAACTTGCTATTGTCTTACCTTGTTTTGTGGGAAATTATGGCTCTTTGGGTGGCGTTCTGTGCCCTTGCTGAGATTCGCGTCTGAACAGTTCAGATACCACCAGAACAAAAACTGCACTGTTGACAACGTTTCTTGTGAATTCACATAAATATGTGTCCACCATGAAGAGTTACTTCATTTGCTATGCAGTTTGGTATTTCAGATAATGACAGGGCATTTGGTTTTGAAATCCTGAGCACATTCAGGATGGAGATAACGTAAAATCAGCTCTTTGCTCCGGGCCAGAGATAGTCAAACTTGTTGTAAAGCAGCATTTTGCTGTTGCCTAGTATTTTGTGGATTAGAGGATTTGTTGCATAACAAGCACTGTTACTTTTTTTTTTCTAGAGTTGAATAATAATAATAACAGAATAATAATGTGTTATATTTTACCTGTAAGCATATAATGGAATGAACGTGTCTGGTTTTCAGTTGATCCTGCAGAAGTACTGGAGGGATTTCAAGCTGCATAAAACATTGCTGGGAGGGCAGGAGGGAGGAAGGACATTATGTTCTCATAGTTGGTTTGCAGAACAGCTGCCCTGTTACTTACCATCGTGCTGGCAGAAAGAATCTTCAGAATGCAATTGCTTTTTTTACTGCATTTGCGGAAATATTTTAATTTCAACTTTTTTATTATTATTTTTTTTTTTCCTAAATAGGTCTTAGTAAGTTTGTAAGTTGCTTCCTCTAGGAAAAATGAACAGTTTAAGAAGCCTTATGAAAATTGCAATCTGCTGGTCAAACACCAACTTTGTCAGCCCTATTTGTCCTGTTTTTCTATCTGTACCTTAAGGACTTGCGTTTTAATAGACTGAAATTTACTGCTTTTTATATTCACAGGACTGTGCTAAAGAATAATGACTTGAGATCAAGACAAGAATTAACTACTCACCTCACCAATCAGTGGCCTTCCCCAGGAGCTCTGGATGTCAATGCTGTTGCCTTGGACACTCTACTCTATAGAAAGCACAATCAACAATGGGATGAGTAAGTTGAATATTTATTTTGATTCACCTATAAAGGAAACTCAAAACTGTACGTTTCCCTTAGCAAACTCTGAAATGTAGCCTATTAGAATTACCAGTTACCATGTACAAGGATCAGTTGACAGAAAAAAAAAAGTTTCTCTCACTTACCATAAGCATTTCCTTCCTTTGGATTAATTTATTTAAAAAAAAATAAAAATAAAAAATCATCGCTTTAGGAAAAAGAAATTATGAAACAAATATAAATAGAGCGTTTAAGAGAAGAAAGATTATCTGCCTAGGTTTTATTTTAGGAAACTTTTTAAAGAGAACTGAAGATACCTAGTTAGATCTTTAAAAGTATTACTATTAAATATGACTTGCTTTGCAGGAAAAGTTTTCAAAGTCTGGACCAGTTTTCAGCAGAAGTTAGTCTTTCTCAGTCCTCTCTGGACCCAGGTCACTCACAAGATGGGAAGCAGGATGGAATGAACTTACTAAAAGAAGGTACAGAGCCAGGCTACTGGCCTCATTTTATTTTCTTCTTCATAGCTCTCTTCTTCAGTCCACGTGAGAAGAATTTTCAGTGTGAACAAAGTTTGCATTGAACAGCCTCTTTTTTCATTGTTATGAAAACAGTTTCGGTTTCCCTAAGTACTGCACTTCAAAGCAGCTTGTTTTTATGAAGATGCCTACCCGCCCCAAACACCGATTTGAAGCTTACCTTTAAATACATAGCACAAAATCTTATGTGTTGCACATCTTCCTTCTCTGTCACAGAACCAGAGATGGTTCAGCTACCAGGAGGCTCTTCTGTCATCTTACTGCTATAACGGACTCAAATCTTTTGAGTTCTTTAAGTGTCCTTGTTTCTTAAAAGAAAGATTAAAGGCACTGAATTTGCAACTTCCACTGTTATTCTTACGTCTTGCATTCAACATTTATCTGTGGAGATGCGGCCTGGCAGTGTTTCTGTTAAAATACGGAGAGAAACACGATATGAACCCTGCCAGAATACAAATGTCATATACGCATACTCTTTCCAAATCTGGATGCTTATGAAAGTTTAGCTGCTCCATCTTGTGGGCAGTTGTGAAATGCAGAAAAATCCTGCAAGATTTCTGAAAAAATATTTTGGTTACAGAACATCAATTGCTATTAAAAAAATCCTTTTTGTATCTAAGCAAATGTTAACTTTAAATAAATGTAACAACGCAGAGCCTTAGTAGCTCATAACTGTAGAATTTCTTGCGCTTAAATAAGACTGTAAATAGTCTTAAAACCTGAATTATTTTGCGTTAGCTTAGAGAAAGCGAAATAGAATCAGCATGGCTATTATAAAGAGGACTCTTGTGCAGATCTACTTTCAAGTGTTTTTTTGTACTAATTTTCATTTGAAGTTCTTGTTGTTTTATCTTCTGTAAATTAAAATCTGGCAAAACCACTGATAAAAATAGTTTAGGTTTTGATTTCAATACTGTCTTTAAAGGCAGCATAAACCTCATTAATTTGGAAGTGAGATATTATCAGTACCTAAGCTTTAATATAATTTTGTAAGGTACTGCATGGGATTTTGCTGTTAAAATACCTCTGGTCTAACTCTCAGCATGGTAGTTTTTATTTAAAATATTAGAAGTAGTGAATTTTCACATTGCTATTAAGCCCACTCATAGTCAGATTTTTAGCTTCACATTTATTGAAATCAAGGGTCTTGCCCAAACAGTGTTGTACTGCTGTCACGGAGGCACCCACAAAACAAACAGCAGCCGCTATCCAAACATGGGGTTTATTGCAAGCAGGGTTGTCAGCACTCCTTTTGACTAAATACAGGTTCGGATGGCTGTTGGGAAATAACTACTACACAACTGGTTCCTAAGCTTAAGGAATGACAAACCAAAATGGGCAAAGCCTCACTCATGAAAGGGGAAACCTCCCACACCAGAGTGCCGAAGATGCCACTCACCCAAAGAGGGGGGCGAGGCTCACTCCATCCACGGAGACTCCCTCAATCCGTGGAAGTATCCTCGGACCGCGTGTCCAAGGGGAGGGTCTGACTGCTAGACCTGCTGCTCTGCCAAGAACTAACTCCACTTGGGTCTTAGGCAGGACCCCATTCATAACCTAGTCGAAGGTGCCCTGTGGGCATTCTCATTGGCTGAGGGACAGGCCGGGACAAAACACAGAAAAGCCCACACCCCCAGCCTGTTTGCTGGGGGGTCGAGACGCTGAGGCGCCAGTTAAGCACCACGAGCTGCAACTGGATGGCCGAGGCCTCGAACTGCTCCAGCCCGAGACGCCAAGCTGCTCAGCACAGCCCATGTGTTTTGTCTGTGGGGTAGGCTTTACCTGCCACAACTGCTCATAGTACCTTTCATATCCTCAAATTAAATGTTCTCTTTAAAGGGTAGTTTTTATGGGAATAAAGATTTTTCCAAAAGAGAAAACTCAGTAGAGGTAACTTAAAATCTACTTAAAATTGCTAATAAAAACCATAAATGATGCAAGAAAACTACATGTCACTTTTTTTTTTTTTTTAATAATGAATTGTTGGGGAGGGGATGGTTTGGGTTCTTTGGCTTTTTGTTACATCTTTCTCATAAGAATAAACCTTTTTTGGTCAGGAGCAGGAGGTAGAATTTTAAGAAATGTTGCTTTATAGATGTGATTTTAAAAAAGCAGTTTAAGATGATCTTTTCTATTCTGCAGGTGAGCCAGGAAGATGAAATAGGGAGATGCTGGTAGATCAAATTCTTTGTAATGTAGTTTATTAGCAGAGTTGGCACAAAATAACTTGAATGGATATTCTAAGAATGGAAGATAGAAACAAATTGTCCAGTGGACTCTCAAACCTATAGGTGTGTTTCACGTCCACCAAGTGTATTAAGATGGCAGGGCAAATACTCAGACGGCCGTTTGTGCGCTGTCGGGCTTTTCCCAGTGGCTGGAACCTAATTTGTGAGGGATTTAAGATTAGATCTCTGGTACTGATGTTGTGTTAGTACCGTCATTTCAATTTGTGTCCTGTACTTGACAAAAACTGGTGCCTGAATTAGTGAGTCCGGTTCACCCGGGAATTAGTGGAGCCTCTGAACCTCGCTCTGTAGGAGCCTGGAACACACAGGCAGGGGTCGTCTCATCACCTGGAGAGGGAAGGTCTGGCACCTTCCTGACTGCATTTCTGAAGAATATGCGTGCTGAAGTAATTCATAATAGTGTAGATGAAACAGGTTTTTTTCTATTCCCTTGTGCGGTTTTGTGGTCGGGTCATCTTGTGCCATAAAAAGCATTAGCTTAATTCTTGTTTTTCTTAACAGGGAAGGAAGACACTCCATCATTGCTCGGTCTTTGTGGCTCTCTTACATCAGTAGCAAGTTACAAATCTCTCACAAGTCTGAAATCAAGTGAATATCTTGCAAGTCCCACAACAGAAATGACAAGTCCAGGTTTAACACCATCTTGAGAGACACAGAAGAAGGAAGAGCTTTGTGTTGTATGGACTTGGTTTATGTTCCATAGCAATGACTTGTAAATAAGACTGCTAGTTAAAAAATAATCTTATTTTTTTCTTTCCATGGTTACCTGTTTAATTCACAACTCTGTCAGTTTCCATTTATTTTTTTTTTTAACCCCAGAGGGCTTTCCAGATTTTGTATTTTAGTCTTGAATTACTTAAAGCTCTTGGTCAGTTACAGGACATATAATCTGATGCTTATGACTAATTCTTAAAACGAAACCGTTAGAAATCAGTCTCCTCCTTACTTGCCATGACCTTTGTTCCTCCTTGCAATGGCCTGGCCCTACTCTAGCCACGGTGCTTCTCTGCAGTGCTTTAAGTATCTATCAACTCTCGCAGAACAGGCAGGGAATCCTTCACGCCAGTCGTGGCAGGCAAATAAATATCTTACCTAAATAGCCAGTTTTTCATCTTTGTATGTTGTGTAGGACCTCAAAGAGCGTATGTAACCTGTCAACAGCTCTTCTCAAGTTGACTCAGTGTTAGATTTTGCATTCCTGTTAGCATCACGGCACTTCGGAGGTGTCCAGATCACACTGAAGAAAAACACCAAACCATTAATTCTTGAAGTTGCATGTAACAAATGTAAGTGGATTGTATAAATCAAGCATACTTAGCAATTTGTAAACGTTAAAGAAACTCACTAAATGCTTTTGAGTGACTTGAGTAACAGATAATCAAACATGATAAATTTCTTGGTCTATTGGCCTTGCTGGAAAGATGGGGACTAAGGATGGTGGAGTTAGCACCGTGGGAAGCTGTGTGGTTGTTTGCAAGATCCCAAGGAGAGGGAAAAAGTGGAAACAAAGACAAGGTAATGACAGTATTCTCATGTAAAAGATTTTTCTCATTCCTGTAGTAGTGCAATAGGTATTTTTCTTGAGTGGATAATACAGCAGAACTTATTTAAGTCGGTTTTCTGCATTTACTTACCATTGTTTTAAATTACTGATAGAAAAAAAAAAAAGACATTTTTAAAACGAAACTAACTTTCCAGATTACCCTACAGTTTCAAAGTTTGCAAAATAATTTTTGAATTGCAAACCGTATTCTTAATTCTTTGTACGATACAATGGATCCTTTATCTATGAATTTTGCTAATCAAGGTAATGCTTAACAGTATGATTAGTAACTTTTTAAACAAAACTTTCATGCATGTAAGTACATTGTATTTATAAATGCTAGGGAAAATGCTTTTTTGTGCCAAAGAAGTTTCATAAATTGTTTACATGAGTAGCTGCAATACAAGACAGATTCTTAATTATTGCTTACTCTTAAGTGTTTACAGTATGTCCCTACCCTCTGTACGGTTTTAGGCAATTTGCCTCTTGTAATGGTACCTTGGCACTACTACTGCAATCCAGTCATCCGAGGGTGGGCTTGAAAAAAGAGGATTCTTTCTTACCCTCACGAAAAACTACAGGAAATGTTTAGCCTTTGTAAGGACGAGGCTACACATCTCTGGAACTCAAGGCTGGATGGTCGCACTCAAAGAGTTNGAGGGCCACAAAGATGATCCAGGGGCTGGAGCACCTCTGCTATGAGGATAGGCTGAGGGAGCTGGGATTGTTCAGTCTTGAAAAGAGAAGACTTCGGGGAGACCTTATAGCTGCCTTCCAATACCCGAAGGGAGCCTACAGGAAGGCTGGGGAGGGACTTCGTACAAGAGTGCCCACTGATAGGGCAAGGGGAAATGGGTTTAAGTTGAGGGAGAATAGCTTTAGATTAGATTTTAGAAAGAAATTCTTCAGTACAAGCGTGGCAAGACTTTGGAATAAATTGTCCAGAGACGTTGTGGATGCCCCCTCCCTGGAGGTGTTCAAGGCAAGGTTGGACAGAGCTTTGAGTAACCTGGTCGAGTTGAGAGGCGTCCCTGCCCATGGCAGGGAGGTTGGATTAGATGATCTCTAAGGTCACTTCCAACTTAGGCCATTCTATGATTCTATGAAGGCCTGGTTGGATTTACCCAGAGCAGGTTCAGGATACATCTCTTCAACTCTGCAGTCCACAGTGCTGGAGATCATTGCATCCATGGCAGGGGAAGCACCTCCTGATGCCATTTTAACACAGATTTTTAAAGCAGCTTAGCAAAATCCACCAGACCTTGTCTTTCAAGTCCTCATGCACCCACACAGTTAATTTATCTGTAATAAAATCTGACCGTTAGATCTTTCATACATTGTCAGAATGTCCATTACTTCATCTAACTTTTCTATTTTGTTATCCCATTAAAGCACCTCTTCTCTCATGGCAGTTGAGTAACATTATTAAATACTAATTTGTAAACTAGAGATGCATTTCTACTACAAACACAGTGAGAGAATCCGGATTTCACAAGTTATTCTACATCAAGGTACGGTGAATTAATCGGTCTCGTCTGCTGTGATGCACTTCTACGTTCTGCTACACCCAGTGTTTTGGAGGGGGCTCTAATCATGATCTTCAGTCATGTTCACCGATGGCTCTTTTCTTGGAGCTACTGGGGTGAAATTCATGTGTCATTTAACCGGTCTTTTATGTAGTCTGACACCACTGTGAGGTTCGGGGTGTCATCTTGTGCATGGAAAATCAGTTGTGTGTGTCTTTCTCGGTTCTAAACATAAATCATTTTTAAAAAAAAATATTGAAAAAATGCCAAAACTGTGTGTTTCGTTGCCTTGATGTTCCATAAATGTCACATGTAAATTAAACATTTTGTATCATCACTAATTACTAGTTTTTGTCTCTGTTTTAATCATATAGGATTATAAGCCCATTTGGAAAATTACAATTACTGAACTTGCAACAAATCCTTTTCCTGCAAGACAGGGAGACATTTTTGTTGCTGTAGTTGATTCAATGTGGTCCAAAAGGTACCCTTACTACTTTCTTTCTCTTAGGCCTTATTTTGAGATTGTAGTGTAAAATTACTTTGAAAATCCCAATGGGGAAACAGTGTCAAATATCTTCTACGGCAGGACCTGTTGCCTGCGACCTACGCTGTAACTTTGTACTTCATGTTTTTACAACTGGAGCGTTTTTCAGTGCGCGATGAATTTTCACCAAGGCCAAACATACGGGATACCTTCTTCGTAGTAGAACAGGATTGAAGTCCACTTCTTGGATAAAGCACACCCAAATGCTGGCGTCTTAGTGACCTGGCTGCTGACTTGCTTTTGCACCAGGCAAAAAATTCAACCGCTTTACTGGAAATGCATGAAAGAAGAGAGAGAGCGAGGGTAGTTAAATTATAAATTTAAAACCTCGTAGAGAGGAAGCTCCCATTCAGTAGTCAAACGCCTATGGGCAAGGTAGCTGCTGTAACTGTGCTTGCCCGCGTGTGCAGCACACTGCTGCCGACAGCGCTGAACCACAGGTGCTCTTCCCTTCAGACGCACGGGCATCACAGCCCTGTCCTCTGCCAGCAACCCTGGCCTTCAAACCCTGGGATTCTACCTGTCCACATCCCTCAAACTACTGAAAGTACTGGCTGTCGGTGTTACACCTACGCCACGTCGTGTGGCCTGCCTGCCTTGAGTCCGTCGTGTCTCTGCCCCTTCTGTCTCTCCGCAGAGATGGAGCGCCTTGACCTGCAGGACTCCGGCACCAAAGAGGTGGCCCTGGGGGGCAGACTGTGTGCCCTCCCCTAAGTGTCACTGCAAACTTTCTGCTCATGTGAGGCAAGCAGAGGCTCGTGACCTCTTGGGTGGGACAACAAGAGATTCAGGAATCCCAGAATCCTAAAATGGATAAAGTCAGGGAAGACAGGGCTCAGATACCATGATAGAATGTCTCTTGCGGTTGTTCATTTAAGTATCAAACTACTACAGGCTTTGATGTCAGTGTCATTTTAATCTCAGTATCTTGTTATCTCCTCCTTAGGCTGCCAGAGTTGCACATGACAACACACGCACGTTGCAAAGGACTCCTATGTGAGGCAACAAGAGAGTATCGCCCCAGCCGTTTGAGCAAACAGGACAGCAGCGGCCCTGTGCACCAGGGAGACTTGCTGAAGACAGAGAGACATGGGAGTCTCTTCCACTGCAGCCTGGGAGAAGGGCATGGGGGGAGCAGAATGGCAAGTACCAGGTAAGTAAGAAAGCTTCAGGAGATGAGCACACAGAGGCGGACACACAGGAAGTCAAGAGGACTTTTTGACTGTGAGCATTTTATACACATTCAAGGCTGCATTTTCAATCTCCAGTTGCTATACATAGAAAGGAGGATATTCAAAAGCAAAACACTTTAAAACCAGTTTAGTTGAGAAGTGATACTGTTTTAGTCTGGTGGTAACTGGGCTAGTATATTTTTGGTAGAACTACCGGAATGTACATATTCAACAAAGGTGAAGTTTCACCCCCGGGTAAAGACTTGCTTTTTTGTAATGAATTATAGTAGTTCTGCACAAAAAGATATGAACCGATAATTAGAAGTCTTGAGGATGCATAATCAGCATAAACAGTCACACTGTGACTATCCACTCGCACTGTAAGACAAGGCTGAAAGCTGTTAACTCGCTCGGTTCCTGTCACGTGTGGCAGCAATCCCAGACTGCCTCGTGTTTCTCATTTTCTGGATTGCTGGTTTCTGAGAATTGCCAGGATTTGAAAAAGACACCTGAAGGTATTCCTGGGGGGTTTCTTTCCTGTTCTATAAATAATTTCATAATTATTTGTAATTAAATGGCCAAGATATCTTGTAGTAGAAGTAACTACTGCACATAGTCCAGGGCTAAAAAGCCACCTCTGCCAAAGCTGACTAAAAGACAGTCTTTCAGACAGTCCATGTGAGAAGAAAAGTAAAATACATCAAGGAATCACACAGCTAAATGGGATCTTAACAGTGACATTCTGTCTTCCTGAATGGCTCAGAGGAACTGAAACACCAGCTACTGCTGTGCTGAACACTTGGCACAGCAAGGGTCCCCCGGCAGGTTCAGTGAGGGTAACAACGTTATGTCAGATGTGCACACTCGTGTGAGCACACGAGATAATGTAGAAGTGGAATCTAAAACCTCTTTGACTCATTTAGAAATTGTTCAGTTGTCAAGATCGAATCTCCATTTGTTGAAACATAGTTTAACAAAGATTTAGAACGATGTTTCTAGTTTGATACAAAGTTCAAAGGAAAAAAAATCTTGGGGAATAGTTGTTGCACAAAATCTCAAACAGTATTTGAGAGTATTTGAGATAATTACTCCCATATAGCAAACAAAAGCTAATATAATTGCCATATCTTTCAGTTCTCTGTAAAAAAATGCAGCAAAGTCCAACTTAAACTGGCTGCATCATAGAGTAGATGGGATCTATCCTGGGCCTAGTATTCCACAGTTCTGTAACAGTATTTTATTACGTGAATTTTACTTCACAATACCTATTCCATACTCAAGACTTCCTAGGTTCTCAAGAATGTACCTTCTTTAAAGAGTAAGAAGGAAGACAGAAAGATGCTGCTGTACCACCAGCTTTAACGGTCTCGAAACAACGTCCACACTGTAGCTTCCAAACTTATAGTTTGTTGAATTTTCTTTGTACCAGTACTTTCTGAAAAAACACAAGCATTATAGCTTAAGAAATGAAAAATTTAATTTGAAAAAAAACTATTTCCTGAATGGAACCTTTTCCCACTATTTTTAATTACCAATACAGCCATATCTGTCAAGCCAAACCCCTCTTTTTTTAAAAAAATAAATCATGTCCATCTTGGACAACTGTAGTTTAGTAACTCGTGAAGAGATTACCAAAATTCTTTCTGGGTGTTTGCATGTCTGTTGCTTTATATATGTAAACTATTCCATAACTGAGAGTCTTCACAGAGATACTATTTAGTTTATGCGTATTAACATCTATAATCCCTTGTTGCTGATTAAAAAAATTTCTCTGTAGTCTGAGGTTTTTAGAAAGATATCAAAAGGTTTACAAGCAAATAATCCAGTAATCTCACTTTTAGCTACAATTTTCCTCATAACTGCCCAGGTTGATGTACAGTCCCTCTCTGGAACTCGACACAGTACAAAAAACCCCAGTGAATTAAGCAACATACACAATGCCAAAGAAAAATACTTTTAGAAATCAGAGACAGTGACTTCAGATGTAACTATTAGGCTTAATTAATTTTATGTTAATATTATCCATACTCTTTATACAGGAGGCTGAATTCACACAGTATGCAAATTCATACAATACTCAGGTTAAAATAGCATGACATGGAAAAAACCTGTAGTAATGCCCAGAGTAAGATATATGAACAGAGACAATATAAAAGTCAACCAGCTTTCAAATGAGTCAATCATTCTCCACATCACCCACCATACACACAGCTAAAAGATCATCACAATTCAGATTTTTAAACATAGAACTTTCCTTTATGGTAAACCGAATTGAAAGGTAACTGTTGAGAATTGGTATTACAAGAATGAATTTAACAATTAAGCTAGGACACTACACCTTACGGTTAAGTTTATAAAAATAAAATCCCCCCCCAATTCAAAATTTCATTGGAGAAGGTATATGTCTATGGGATAGGGTTCACAGTCCCTTGAAGAGCACAATCAGAAAAAAATAATTTACTGGAGAGAATGAAACCTCATGCCAAGAAGTGAGCACTGACTTTTCCTAACATCTTTATTTAAGCTAATGGAAATCCCTCACTGGTCCAGGTTCCAAGAAGTGAAAGAAATTAAATTATGCCCTGAGTCATCAGGGCAAGAGGCTGCAGGCAAGTGAACTGGACAGGGTGTGGTGACTCATCAGGGCAGGATGCTGCAGGCTGGAGGCTGGAGGCTGCAGGCA
>VWZK01019321.1:19997-40617 GCA_013396935.1 Baryphthengus martii | reverse complement strand
AGTACTGCATCCAGCTCTGGAGTTTCCAAAAAAAAAGAAGGACATGGGCCTGCTGAAGTCTAGAGGAGAGTCTAGAGGTGATCAGAGGGCTGGAACACCTATCCTATGACAATAGGCTGAAACACTTGGGCTTCTTTATTGCGGCTATCCAGTACTCAGAGGGGGCCTACAGGAAGGCTGGGGAGAGACTTCTTACAGAGGCTTGTAGTAATAGGATAAGGGGTAATGCTTCAAACAGGAAGAGAGTAGATTTAGATTAGAAATTAGGAAGGAGTTCTCCACTCTGAGAGTAGTGAGACACTGGAACAGCTTGACCAGGGAAGTTGTGGATGCACCATTACTGGGTGTGTTCAATGTCACACCAGATGGGACTTTGTACAACCTGGTCTAGTGGGAAGTGTTCCTGTCCATGGCACAGGGATTGGAGCTAGATGATCTTTAAGAAATCTTTCAACCCAAACCATTCTATGATTCTATGAAATCATCCCATTGCTTCCCTACATATTTCTGAAAATCTCTGAGGGATGAGAAAGAAGGCAGCAGAACAGGCTTTTCTGCTTTCCCTGTCCATCTGTGTGGTGTTTGACTGAAGGATATCTGCAGAGACCAGAGTAGGAAGCAAGACCTGTCCTACAACTGAGGGGAGTCTTTTGCCTGGGAGACAGTTCACCAAAGTTGCTCAAGGCTTCAATGTCATTAATCCTACACCCCATGGAGAGGTCCAAATACTTTCCCTGGGGCATAACTCACCATCACTAAGCAGTCAGCAAAATCAGGATATATGAGGAACAGAGGAGTGCCTACATGCCTCCCTGTGGGAAGGGGCTCAAAACACCAGCATAGCCAATACAACTCTGCTGCCCTCATGTTACAAAGCCATTTGGGACTTGGCCTCATGAAGCAGCTGGAAAGGATGTACCCACTGTAATCCACTTATCTAAACTATTTAATCCAAAGTCAATTCACTCACATCTGAGGGGAAGAAATT
Organism: Baryphthengus martii; assembly: GCA_013396935.1. NCBI lineage: Eukaryota > Metazoa > Chordata > Aves > Coraciiformes > Momotidae > Baryphthengus > Baryphthengus martii. The sequence continues at coordinate 39,629 of VWZK01019321.1, read as the reverse complement.
TCAGGTCCAAATAGCTTAGATACCTGCAGGGACTTAAGAGCTCTGCAAAACTAATGAATAGCCTAAAATAGAGCTTTCACCAGTGGGAATTGTTCCTTTTGTCATAAAATATATAAATATTAATTGGACTAGAGGTTCAAACTCTGTCTTTTAATTTTCTTTGTGAATGTCCTAGCCAGTGGGCTTCAAAATGCTTCCCTCTCCCCAGTGAATCTTTAATTATTCTGCAGAAAATAGAAAAGTTTCATTACCTTTCTTATTGCTAAAATTGCTAAAATAAAATCATGTAACAGGAAGGAAAGAAAGGCATTCATCTTTCCTCAAAGGGAAAATGTGAAATTAACAGAATAAAACCCACAACAGATACTAATTTTAAACATGAACATTTATACCAATTTTAAGCTTAAGTGTTTCTATTGATTTCAGTAGAGTACCTCTGAGTTCATACTTTTCAGAATTTGACCGAACTGGTACTTAATAAGACAGGACTAGAATATGGTCTTAAACTTTAGGTCAAGTAAGAGGCTTTTACTTTAGATACAGTAGAAAACCCTTTCCACAAGATTTATACAACCTCTTTAACAGTTTTCTTTGTGTTTCTGTCCCAACAATAACAGGCATCATCAGCACAATACAACAAGGTCTTAAGAGAACAAAACAAGAACAGTAAAGTATATTCATTATCGAAATAATACTAATAAGATAACATTAATCATTTTTTTGCACCATGAGCAAAAAAATGCCATACTTTTGTAAATGACTTTGTAACTTTCTCCTGCCTTTGTCTTTCTCACACTCATCTGCACTGCTACATGCTCACCACTGAAAGCTTGTGTATGATCAATAAAAACTCCAAAATGAAACATGGTCCCCCAGATCCTATTCAAAACTGATAATTAAATGTGTTACAGTCTACTTGTGCCTTTGCGTGCTCAAGAAGAAGCCCAGAGCAGCAATGTCTGTGACAATTTCTAAGCCTATAGAGGTGGCCAAGTAAAGGTATTTTTCAAAGGAGCAGCTCATTTTTTCCATTAAAATACCACAACTGAGTATTCTCATGTTGTTAACATTGTCTTGGTGATGAATAATTAATATGGATAAAAAATAATTATAATGATAATAAGTAATTACCTTCTTTAGTATTACATTTTTCACTTTAAACCTCTTCTGTATGCATATGTACACACAAATGTTTGCTACAAAATTTTCTATCAATGTCGCCATCAGCTTAAAAGTTTTGAAACTCCTGGGTGTTCAGTGATCCTACAGAGCAGTCTCAGCTCTCATGACCTCAAATTCCAAACTACTTGCATCTGATTTGACTTTTTAAGATCAGAGGCACCCTGCTTTCTTCACGTGATGAACCACTATTTTCACCAATGAGAATTCTGGAAAACAACACAGTTAACGTTGAAAAGAATAACTTTGAATAAAATGGATAATACAGGAATATATACGAGACTGATGATTCAACTAGGTCATACAATTACTCAAACCTCCTACATCAACAGACTCATTATATATATCCTCTCCCACTATTAATACTCAATGTAACTGAGTGTTACAGATAACCATGGGAACCTGATGAGGCTGGGAGCCCAATTTTCTTAAAGCATAAGTTGGAAAATGCTTATACATGTCCGCTATTAATGTTTGTTTTTTTTTTAATTTGGGCTATTCTATTGCATTTTTGTGTATACACAAGCTAAATTTGCTTACAAAACCAAGTTATTACAACCTTAATAGAGCTGTAGATATTATCTGTTGTATTTGCATTGAAAATGGATGGATTCATCTGCTTTAAACTCCTTCATCTTCTACTCCTTCACAGAAGCAAAAAGTAGCACTCAGTGATAATATTTATGGTCCATTGTACATCACAGGAAGCCACAAGGAAAACTCTTGTCACTGGAACACTTGTTTTGTAGACACACACAAATTTGCTGAAAGGGAAGAGAAGATCCATCACTAGCGCTTGTAATGAGACTTTTAAAATAACTGTAACAAAACATCACCTGTAACCAAAAAGTATGGAAGAAAAATCACGTTATTTAACAAAATAAGGAAAGAACAAAGTCATGTAGATATCTTCTACAGACTTAAAATTTAGGATGGTGAATAAAATATTGCTGAATATGTCAGGAAGCATGCTTTCTTCTGAAGATATAACAGTCATTACATTGGTAGATAAAAACACAGAAAATATATAAAAGATGTCTGCGATCCACACAATTCTGTAAGAAATGTTTCAGAGCCTTTTTCTCTTAAATCATACCACTGTCTGTGTCCAATACTGCAATGATTGTTGCTATTCCCATCTACAACCGGTACATTAGTCAATGACAAATATTGAGCCTCCAACTATCAGTGACTTTCTAATGAGACACTCAGCATTAGCAGTATCAAGCACCTGAAAATAGATGTAATGAAAAAAAGCCTACAATTGTTAGGGTCTCTGGCAGAAATCAAGCTGCATCTTAATGACTGAGTTGAGAAGATGCCTCTCAAGAGAGATAACAGACCCGATGAGGAGCAGAGGATGAACTCACTGGCTCCTTCACCTCTTATTATCTAATAGTCTATGAAATATTGAGTAAAAAAAAAGAGTAGAGTACTTCAGCAGAGATGAGCTGAAGCAAATCCAGTTTACTCTTAGAACAGCAGCTCACAAAGAATCCACAGCATGATGGTAGAAAGCTAAATTGGCTTTTTTTCATATGACCTTGGGAAAAAAAAGGCGCAATTTAGGGCCTCATAGCCTATGATTCTCCATATTAGCTTCTTATGTTTAAATTTGCCATATTTTCCTCAAGTTCTTGGCATCAAGAAAACAGGAAAAGAAGTTTTACATAGTCAGGGTCTTCCTCACAGCTTGGCTTGATCATCTGGCACTGATAAATTCACTAGAAAGCAAGGCAGAAATAAATCGCAATATTTGTATAATGATATATATATGTATTATATGTTTATAACTATACTGTTTATGAATATTTGAATTACTCAAGCACAAACATAAACATGTACAAGGAAATTACATTTACAGAAGAGCTGGACTTTACCAATCAATCCCTTAACAATGGTTTCATGCATCCATGCAAGGAGATGAAGTTGAGACCGAAAATAGACCCACTATGAGAAAAAGCTTTACTAAAAACATTATGCTGACTGATGAATATCAAAAAGGTAATAATTCCACTATTGAAAACTTTTAACTGTATTAAAAACAAAGCAAAACAAACCAACAAACCAAAACAAAAACAAAAAAACCACAAACATCAAAACCCAAAAAAGTATCTACAAATTTAAAGTACAAAGATCCATATGGCAAGTAAATCAGGGACTCTACTGAGATTGGTTTACTAAAAGGTAATGCAAGATGTTTCACTTTAAAAGCTGAAAGTGCTTGGCAATATTTGTTGGTTTTTATGTTCCTTAAAATCCACTCCAACCAAGAAAACATGCAGCAGCAAGGTTAGTAGCAGAGCTCAATGTATGTGTGAAAGGTTCACAGACTTCCCCGTCTTCCCCACCAGGAAAGGTGTGGTGCGAGCTGGGGTAAAGGGCAAGGCAATAGGGCAACAAGGCAGGTCTGCTACCAGTCAAGGGGATCCCAACAACAGTTTGGGTGCAGCAGGCCTGGGAACAGGCACATCTACAATATAGCTCAGTCCAGGGCTAAGGATCCTGGGCTGTGTGTGCCCAGAGTGGGGCACTGAGTTCTCTGGCTAGAGCCCTGGCACTCTGCTACAATTCTACCACCAAAAGGCAAAGAATAACAAAAAATACAAGTAAAGCAAACCAGAAATATCACAAAGACAGCTGTGCAGCAGATATATTAGGGTCAGATAAGAAGATTGAAATGACCACTTGAAAGCAAATAACCATGTAGAAAGTGAAAGGGGCTTGAATGTGATTATGAAAGTTTTTTTCTGTCAAGCATGACCCTAATAGGGTTTGCTGCATTCATCAATGGGCTCTACAATGAGCTGTAGGTATGAACACAACAGCAAGCTCTTTCTGTACAGACAGTGCTGAAGGTAGAAATGCATATCAGGTTTCCTTCTCAAGAATCAGTTCTGTGTCACCAGCAGACCCAACATGCAGAGCCACACATATAGAGTCAATTCAGATAACAGCAGCTTAGCCAGTTTCTCCACTACAGACACAATTGCACTTAGCAAGTTGAAAATAAGGTTTTTAGATTTTCACTTTCCTAAATGGCTTTTTAAAAGTGCTAGGCTGTTAGTGCACAACAATAAATCACAAGCAGGAATGCCAGAATCACAACACCAGGGATATTGTACTGTGAAGCAATAAGAAGATTGTTAAAAATATGTTGTTTTGAGGACCTTGTCCAGACGATAAAAAGTAAAGATACAGACTGGTTTTCACTTTAATTCTATAATGTTATTTATGTTATAAGCTGTAGCACAAGAAACACAATTAATGGGCCACATCACATGTGCCGTTCCCGTGCTGTAAGACCTATGAGACAGATGAACTTACTTGAATCTAAAAGCTCCTTTTCTTCCTAAAAGGTCCCATAGTCTCTTCTGTCACCAAATCACACCTAATCATCTGACAAGCCAAGAGCTGGAGGAGAAGCTGTAGGAAGGCTTTAGCAATTGTTCAGCTAGCAATCCACTTTCAGGTCCCCTCTTTGAGACAAGGCATGTCATCTGTAGACCCACACACGTCCCCATACCCAGGCGCTACTGGGCAGCACTAAAATGGATAAGGGTGCTGAGTGCTACGCGTACAGGCAGGGCATCCCACAGACTCGTCTTTTAACACCATCAGTCATCATTGCCACACAAGACCAGAGGGGAAACAAGCCTAAATAAGATCAGTGGTCAAGCTGTGCTTGTCCTCTCCTGCTCCACTACCCTTAAACCAAGGAGGAAAGAGACATGAAACACGCTGTAGCGTTGCCAGGCATTTCATGTACCATTCCTCCTAATACTCAGTTTTTCAGTTGTTCTTTAAAGAAGCTTATGACATGCTCTTGGATTTTCCTTCAGGCCTCTTCCTTCTGCTGCCTGCGATAGACCTTCTGTTCTTGTTCTATTTTCTGTCTTTGTGCCAGCTTAAATCCATTTTATACTACTATACTTTCCCACATCAACATATGAATAGGTATTTCTTATCCCCTTCATGACTGTAAAGAAACATCTAAATATAGCCTAACTGAAATTGGATTCTCAAAGCTGCTGTTGATTAAATATTGACCCAAGGACTTTCACATTAAAGCACCCATCAACACTTACTGAAATCAAAGGCATATGTCATATTCCCAGCATTGCACCTGGATTTTGGTTGCTGTAGCATGTCCAGAGGTAGCAAAGAATAGTTTTGGGCATCATCAAAAGGTGACCCATGGTTTTATGAAATGAAGAGTTTCAGTTTCAGTTTTTATAAGTATTTCCATTAGAAGGCCAGGCGTGTTTGATTCCCCACACAGATTTGCATTCAACAGAGGCCTTCTGCAGATCGATAGATGTACAGGTTGCAGCAGTAGAGGAGATTGAGGTGCATGGTTCATCTCCACATACTGCTCCAGATGCCAAAACATCCTGCTGTGGCTTTCTGTCAGAGTAGTGCTTTCCACATTTAATAGGAAATATAGAAGGAGGAGGCTGAATAGCTTTAAGCACGCTTTAACAAAAGAAAGCATGAGAAGAAAATCTTAGGGTTGCTCCATTCAGGCACTGGAGCAAAAACCATGCTGAAAAGAAGGACAATCTCATGTGGTCTGGTCTATAAAACTTTGTACAAATAAACTGATGGAGTAAAAAAAAATTTGAAACAATATAAAACTTTCACATGTATTCTCTTCCAAGATTCAAATTTCCTTTGAGGGAAGGAAACTTCTCTCTTACTCCAAATATATTGTTAGCAAAATCAAGTCCATTTTCTTGTGGAAAGAACAGGAAAAAATACAGAATCTAATTTTTACTGTAAGGGATGTGACATGGTGGAAAGGATATTCCCCAGGTAGATAGGAATTGCCAAAATTCTTTTCTAGAATAAAAAGCAAATAAATAAATGAAGATTTTCAACTGCTAAAATGTTTCAATTTGGTTTCTAATTAGCCCCTTTCAAGTCATTTATGAATCAGCCAAATGACAGCCTTATGAGAATCAAGAGCATGAAAGCTTCATTTGATCTCATCGGTAACTCCCACTCAGATTAAAGATGCATTTTTTTGGTCCCATATCTCCTGGCAAGACGGCACACTTTCCTGCCTTGTGGCTGTTCTATATTTACTCCATGTTTACCTCATAGCTGGCTTCAGACTTCCAGCACGCTCACACCACTGCAGAGTGTTTGGTATAAAATTGTGTGTGCTTTTCTCTTGTGATTCTCCTTCCAAACATTTAAGCAAAGATTCAGGACCTTCATTTTCTTCCTTTTTCATTTGCCCCAGGAGTGACTGAACCTGTAGACAGAGCAAGAAGTGGAAGTGATGAGCAGTGAACAGTTCTGGAGCTGGAAGGGTCCAGGCAAATTCTTCTCCTCCCATATGCTGCTGTGTGCACAGGCAGAGGCAGGAAAAAGATCAGGAGGGAGAACACAAGCTGCAGATCTGTCACTGGTACAGTCTGATGTCTTCTCCTGTCTTTCAAATTGCAATTAAAGAACAAAGACCCTTTTAGAAATAAAGCTAGTTTTTATGTGCACAATAATATTTTCTGAATTACCAAAATCCCCACTTATTTTCAGCACTTGGCGGCTCTGACCATGAGCTTGTTAGGTTTCACATTGTAGAGATTTGCAATTTTATAATGTTCTATGGTGTATAAAAAACTTATGACTATCAACGCAGCTGGAATAAAGTGGAAATACCACCACATTGAAAGATTTTATTGAAATATTTCTAAAATAAATCAAGAAGACCATCTACCTACTCAAGATAGGAAGTAGAGAAAACTATATATAGATCAATATTTAATTCAGAAGAAACACCAAAACCACACAGTACAGTCTACAATACTCAACAAAAGCAAAATACATCAGACAGCATTAGATGTAGGCAATTCCAAGGCCTGTAACAAGTTGAAACAACACATTATATGGGTTTTCCCAGCTCACAGCTTACCACTGTAATTGACAGGCAAACATTATGGGAATTGTCACTTGTGGAATAAATGGGAACACATACAGATCAGTAATTTTCCTGCCTTCCCTTAAACATCAGCCACAGTGTTGTCGATGTGATCTCCATTTGTGAGAATCAAGTAAGGTCTTCTGTGTCCTGGTTCCACTGCATAGGACCACAGCTGAATCTCCCCAGCCTTTGATCTGCAGGATACACTCTGCCATTAGCCAGTCTGGCTTCAGAAGTAGCAGAGAAAGAGGTCAGAGTCCCCAAATGACAAAAGGCATGTATATCTTTTGGCAGCCAGATTATCAGGTGAGAACAAAATTCTGTCTTGTCAAGGCAGATCAGTATAGGCTCAGTGCCTCACTCACTCAGAATCCTATGGAGTGTTGCCCCACGTCAAACAATCTACCTTTGGGACTGGCCACCTCCTGCATCAAAACATATTGGCAGACTATTTCAAGAGGACTGAAAGCACAAGTGCACAATCAATGTCTGGTGTCGTAGATGCTCTCAGAACAGAAAAGTCTAAAAGTCAGCTTTTATTTTCAGGACAGCGTGATACTCAAGTTACAAACTACAGCAGTTTTTATTACATGTTTCCTCTATCATTACCTTGACAGCTGATCTTGCAGGGTCAAAACTCATTATAGATCGGTGTTGAGCAATTTGGCAACAGAAGTAGCCACTCATTTCTGTGAGTCCTATTAAGTTCCCTTATTTACGTTCTGGGGCCTTCAGACACCAGTCAGGTATCCTCCCTGGCCCTGGATGGGCTGGTTGTTCATGTGAATGCTGCAGGATAATTATTGGTCACCCCACAGCTACAAAACGATACAACATGTAGACTGTGCCCTTTCTCTTGCACTACTTATTCTGCTGTAGGAGCATCATCTAAATATACCAAAATTCCTTCCTTCTCACCTTTTGTGCGTATAGTATAAGGAAAAGATAGTCCACAGCCTCTGTGGATATAGTCACTTGGGTCTCACAGTCATGAGCAATCATTTTTTTTGCTGTGACAAATGTTCAGAGGTCAGCATTGTGCTGGGATACACCAGCACCCTGAGACTTGTGGCTGTGACTAGGTCTGCTCTTCGGGCAGAAAATTCCCCTTTGCACAGCAGTGGGAAGTACAGGAGGAGTCCCCAGTCCCAAAGCCACCTTGGATGCAGACTGCAAGGCACCCACTTCAAGCAGGCACAGGAGTTAGAAAAGTGACACTTTCATAGCTGAACTCACATAGCGCTCTTGGACTGACAGGTGCTTTCTATACGAACTATTCTCTGGAGATTTATAAATCACTGGAAATGCCTGAGGTAAATGAGCAAATTTCCATTCAATTCAGTAAGTCTTGCATTTTTATTCTTAAATATTTAATCAGAAGCAATACTAAGAAAACTCTTGAGCCAGAGATAGATCCACTGTTAGCTGGGATGAGAGACAGAAAGAACAAGATTGATCAATAGCTCTTAAGATGCTTCATGGTTTCTAAAAATAACTCCTCTTTGGTGCTCCATGATAGCTTTTACGAAAGAAAAGATGAAAACCAAAAATCATTGATTTTATAATGTACTTAGTTTTCCAAACTCCTTCCAACACTAAGCTCCTGCAGGCAGTTAGCCATGATATAATGCAAGATGCTCTTCACTTTAGACGATGACAAGGAGGTTCTCTCAAAGAAATAATCCTCCATATCGTTCTGAATTACTCCAGGCACATGGAGGCAGCACTGAAGTAAGTTAAATGCACTAAATCTGTACCAGGTTACCCTAAGATAGATCACCAGCGGTTCAGACTCCGATACAAGCTGCAATCAGGATGCAACACTGATTGCAGCTGCTACTCCTATATTAAACTACTTGGGTAACATCACTAACCCTAAATGTGCCATTGTGTGCAAAGTAGATATTTTGGGGAAAGTCTATTGGAACAACTTTAGCAAATTTCCTTATAAGAATGGAAAATGGTTTTTAATTAGTTAGAAATGTTTATTTGGGTTGTCAGAAACTCTTCAGGTATTGATGTAGGGAAAACATGGAGAAAAAAATCGCAAAATACAGAATTCAAACTTAGTAAGGAAAAAAAAAGACGAATCAAATATTTCATTCAGAAAGTTTTTCGAGTATTTGTGTCATCAGGAGAATGGGAAATAACTCAATATTTCTGGGTAAGTCCAAACTGATTCTTTTAACTTGTACACTTTAAAATATATTCCTCATTTCATTATACCTATTCATTTACTGTAATGAAAATAAGCATTTAAATGGATGACATTTAAGCAAAAGTGTTTTATAGACTTTCTGACTTCCTGTCTCTGAAGGAGAGTGTCATGTATGGAATACCTCCCAGAATCAAGTGAGGCTCTACCATACATCAAATAAACAGGCAGTGTGTTTCTTTAGAAATTTCTGCATGTGAAAGTGGCATTTTTTGGTAACAAAACTTCTACAAAGTCATTTCTTAGAGTATCTCAGTAAAATGGTAGTATCAGAAACTAAATTTGATCACAATGATAGGTTTTCAAAAAGTGCTTGAAACCTTTAATTTCACAAAATTTCATCAATCTGTTGATAAAAAAAAAAAAAAAAAAAAAAAAAAAAAAAAAAAAAAAACCTTTTTTTTTGGAAAAAAAAAAAAAAAAAAAAAAGATAGCCTTTATTTCTGGAAGAAAAAAATACCTAGACGTGACAACTCCATCATTTAAAGTTTTTCTTCCTTGTGCTGCTGAAACACTTGACGAACTTAAGTGAGAGTGAATGACTATGGAATGCCTGCTGTAAATGGTGTGGTTTATTCTGGTTAGAAACATACATGTTTGGATTCACATTTTAAAAAATTATTCAAGACTTAAAGTCAAACACATGAGCCAGACTATATTTTACAGGTTCAGTCAGCAATTGCCTCACTTTTTGAAAGCAATGCATATCCACACTAGTATATTATATAAACTTTCTTACATAAATGCTGAAAAATAATTTTATATTATTAAAACCTGTCCTTTAGTAGCTTATTAAAAAAATATAGAAAAATTGAGGTCATTTAATAACTTTTTTTATAACATACTCTCAAGCTGTGAAAAAAAAAAATCATATTTCTCCTTATCATCATTTACATTTTCATTTAAAATATTGCACTGCTTTCCATCAAGACTTGTGCAAATAGAAGAGATAATTTTCACATAAGAAAATGTTTACTGTCGGATAGGATTCATGGCTCAGTGTGGAAACATTTGTATTGCAGTGAAATTTAGATCCCACATTTGGAAAAAAAAAGTAAGATTTATTAGAAGGAATAGAATACTGTTATAGTTTGGAGTAACCTAGGAATGTGACTTTCAGAAAATGTTTTTATAGTTACACAGAATAGTATGCTGCATGTCTTTTATTTGTCATCAAGTTATAGCAGTATAATAAACATGCAAAGACTGAAATACAAAAGTTATGTTCAAAAATACTTTAAAAATGTCCATATGGAAGTAGGAAAGCCTGAGAATTTCTCGGGAATGGGGAGAAGGGGTGTTAGAGAGACCTGGTTTTAAAAATTCAGGGTCTTTAAAACTTGTTTTCACAGAGCAGGATGCCAGAAGGAAGATAAAAAGGAAAAAAGAAAACAGGTGTATTTTTTGACTCTTAGCATCACTGAGCAGAACACATGCAGGAATATATAATTGAAGAACAACAAACAGAGTCCACCTCACATTCTTCTTGAGATCTTTGGACAGGTCAAATCAATAATCTTTCTTTTTCCTTGATTTCTTTAGAAAGGACTGGGAAACATTAGGTAGTCCTATCATCCAGTAATAGCATAGGTAGAAGAGTAATTTCCTGAGAATTTCAAATAATCGGTTCCCCAAAATTGTCTCCTTCAGATGCGATGCTTAATTATTTTCTCCCAAGCTATGCTTCTGGTAGAGGCTCTCACTTGCAGCCCTTAGGCACCAGCACCCTAACTGAACACCCAAGCAGTGGGTGGTGGGACTGTTTCCTTTATTCCACTTAATCATGCTTTACTGGTGGCTTCAAAATTGCAAATAAGAAATGCAACATAATTAATAATTGACAAAGTATTTACTATTTGAAATCCAAATATTTCACCATCTTTCAAATTCCAGAAGCTGAAAACTAAGATAAATGAAGACCCCGTTGGGCACTGCATTGACCAGCTTTCTTACATTGCCAGGGTGCCGGTACTCAGCATGTGCACAAACTGCATGAACAGAGGCAGAAAGAGAGTCTGCAGGCAGTTTACCTGCTGAGTGATTGTGGTTAGACCCTGTGAGAAGCAATCTTTCCATGAAAATCCAGCAGCGCTGAAGGAAGACAGGTGGTAGAGGCAGGTTTCCCTACCTGTTTGGGGATTCTGCCAAGGACGCCAATGTTGCATTGGACACTTCGTGACTTTATGTGGAATTGTGAGGACTTCTGAGCCCACCTACCCAGAGTGAAGCAGCTTGACCAGAGCAGGCTGTGCCCCAGACATCCGTGACTGTGTCCCTCTCAAAGTCCCTTTGTATTGTGTAGAGTAGCTAATCAATTTCACTAATTTGATACTTTTCCTATTAAAAAAAAAAAAAAAAAAAAGACATGTCCACTCTGTCAAGAGTTCCAAAAGCTGTCAGGGGCTCCAAAAGCTGTCAGGGGCTCCAAAAGCAGTGAGGAGCCCCAGCTGTGATAGCACAAGCATGTGTAACAACAGCCCCAAGGTAAAAGTTTGGAAAGCATATTCAGTGGCTGATAGTGTGTGGCTGCCTGCTGACATCTCAGATGTTAAGAGGACAGTACTGCTGTGCCAGACATCATGGGTACAAAAAAAACCCCTGTGTCTCGGCCCAGTGTTTTACTTTTATTTTCCACAAAGAACAGGTCTGCCACAAAAACTGGACATATTTTGCAAGATTAAAGATAATACAATACACCCTCTGCTGGCACTTCTACTGCTCCGTGGAGCTTTACAAATGCTTTTGACATTACTTGGTTATTTTAGCGCACTCACCAGTTCTAAGAAAAACACAATCTATTTTACATGCAGCCTGCTTAAGCAATTTTTCCAGCTTAACCTCTCTCACGGAGACAAAGGCTACCTGACTGGCTGACTGCCCACCTGCCTGAGCAGGCAGGACTTCCTGCCTTGCTGTGTGAACTGGCGGTAGTGCTGGCACCCTGTGCAACTTCTGGGCCAAGATGAAGGGGCTTGATAGTCTACAGTAAACATCGCTTTTCCTATTATTATCATGGGCTGTATCACTGAGTGCAATCTCAGCTGCAGATTTCAAAATAACATGAAGTATATGCTTTCTATCACTGCTATGACAACATTAAGAGAGTGAAATTGCATGGGGTATCGAGTGTGCAGCTTAACTGACCAAACCAAACAGGGTCATGCAATAACATGGCATAGTAGTTATGCCATGGTAGTTATGAAATTTCTGAGACTCTCACATAAAATAGTATAAAAATAAGGGGGAGAAAAAACTGCAGGTGTGTGAGGGTTTAGTTTACCTACTTCCCAATGGTGTTTATTTCATAAGAGATATATCTCAGCCAGGTCTGTACACATCATATGCACGCATACTTATTTTGGTAGGTCCCCAAAGTGTTAGCATTTTAGGAAGAGCTGATACTTTTGAGGGCTTTTGTCAGCCCTGTTCTTGGCATCACTCCTGTTCCATTGTTAGCAAGAATTTCTTTTAGTATAGCAGGACTTCTGCCATGATTCATGGGTTTTAATATTCATCTTTGCCAAGAACTAAACGTAGACTGTCAGATTAATTTCATTTGCAATTTAAAGCTTACACTGACTGCTTGTCTTTGTTGTTCTGCTGATGTCTCAGTCTCGCCCAAAGCCAGTAATGGTTCCCAAGACAGAGGAATGTTGCACTGTTTGCAATCGACAGCCTCACAGAGGTGATAAAACTCTCCCTGGCACACATCAATTACATCCTGCTCCCACAAAAATCAGTGTAAGGCGAACTGACATATGTTCTGGCCCTTGCAGACACTCTTGAAAGACAACTTAAACATCAGGGGCCTCAGAATACCAGGAAATACAGCACCCAAGGCCTCATTAAGTGATAGCTGGGCATTGCTTGATCATGTGTTGCTCTTCACCATTGGAAGTATTTCTTTATAACCTGAATTGCACACAGACTTTCTGGATTCCCTGTTTTTTTAAACTCTTGTTTAAAATAGCCTCAAGATGAGTTTTATTTACTGTCAAGAGCAGCCAAAAAATCCTTGACAAGGAGCCCACCAAATTATTTCCTGGTCCTCAGGCTACTACATGTCTTTTAAGTAAGATTGCTTTTTAAATCCCTTTTGAGCCAAACTTAACAAATTATATGAAGCATGTATACATATTACATCAGGAAAGACATTTTAGAGATCAAGAGCTCACACTCCGCTTTAAGCAAAACATGGCAAAAAACTTGAATTTCAACCAAAACAGTCTGATTTCTCACATTTGCTGATCATTCACAACTTGAGATCATTAACACTTCTGAGAATAAATCATATGGTATTCTAGTATTACAAGAAACAGCAAATGTATTTTTAGAGTCTTTTTTACTAGTTGCCTTTTCACTTAGGTACATCTGGCTAAAATACACCATCATCATCATCCAGATTTTTAAAGTTGCTTGAAAGAGTCTTCCATTGTACTCAGAGCTGTGCTTTCCAATATATCATCATAATTTTGCTTGTTGCAATAGGCAACAAGTATTTTTCCATTTAACCACCTTCTAAGAGTGATCCTTACCTGACAGGATCAGTAACATATTAAGCAAATCATTACTGATTGATAAGCCATGAAATATTTTTAAAGACTACAGAAGACACAAATAGCTGTCAAAATAGGAAACAATATTATGAGCTTAAGAGTCCCAAGTTCCTATTGTATGTCTTTTCTACACATAAACATATATTTAAGTGCAAGTACGGAGTCAGTTCCAGAAAGTACAGCTGAACAACAGCCATGCATAAATGCAAATACAAAGATGGTCTTAGTCCTTGTACACTACTCAGCCTAAAGTACATGGTTTAGTCTGTACCCAGCGGTTAACTACATTTTAGTCTCCTAGAAGAACAGACAAGTAATGGTTTTAAGCAAGCAGAAACCACAGTTGCAAGAATAGGAGATAAGACTCAAACTATTACAGCAATGATGCATTAACAACTCTATAGCATTATTTTAATGTATTTCAGGCACCTTCAGCTTCCTAGCTAATTTCACTCAAGAGAATTAAGGACTGTAAAAGATAACTGCTGTTTTGTTTCATTATCACATTGCAGAAGGTGTTTTAAAAGTAATGCTAGTGTTGCTGAGAATGTTGCAAACATAATTTCAATCACAGGAAATGTTGGTGTTGATAATAGAGCGGATGAGATTCGCGCCAAAACAAAGGCACCAAGTTATTTTCACTATTCAGAGAGTGTACTCAAGAAACCAAGAATTCAAACTCAAAGTATAAATCATCTGCAAAAACCCAGAACAGAATTCTTACTGAGTCCGGAGAGCTCTTGCAGATTTAGCTGTTTTGTTTCACCAGAGAAAGCAGTCCTTTGGCTCTCAATTTCAACACGAAGCCCAGTAAAACAATCCAAGGATTCCAGGCTTCTCCTGCTCTGACCTCAGCCTCTGGAAGTCACCCTCCCATCCCCCTCTGGTTATTGCTGTGATTCTTGTGAACTGGGAAACTTACTTCCAGAGTCTTCAGTTTACTGGAATTTAATACGTTTGCACTTATGTTCATTAATGCAAGACTGTTGGATGTACACAGGATGGGCTTTTCAGACAGAGGAAGCCTTCTTTTAAGCTCTTCATGGGCACATTATGAAACAGTAGACATACTTTAGATTATATCATCCTTGCCATCTCTGTGCCATTGCTTCAAGGCATAAAAATTCCTTCCTCTTCAGGTTCTCACAACACACCTTCTTGGATAAACTTCAATTTCTCTGAGAGAGAAAAAAAAGTGTTCACAGAAACATTTTCCTTTGACCTGGGACTCCGCCTTTTCCCTGAGGCCTACTGGCAAGGTCATATCCTCCTCAGCTGTTTGAGTAACACCCAGTAATCATAACTACCAAACAACTAGTTATTCGGGCTGATGGAGGTCTCTAGTGGAAAATCAGGAGAAACACAAGTTCATTTCTGACTTCAAGATAAGATCTGTCTGACAGAGGAGAAAAAAAAAAAAAGAGGACTTCCCTCTCACCCAGCCAATGAGGACAGACAGCAGAACAGCAGAAACTTTTTGCTAAACAATTTGATCCACAAATAAAAAAGAACTGTTGGAGAACCATCTTCCTGGGCAGGGTGAAGCCTTTGTGGACATCACAGCTGAGGTGCAACTGGAAAGAAGGAACATCTATTGTCGCTTTTTTTTTTGGCAAAAAGAAAATGGGCAAAGAAATATTTCTTTGAAACAAGGCCAAGAATTTCTGGGCTTGTTCAAAATGGAGTGACTTATGATTAGTGGCTCTAAATTGCTGATCTCAGTTGATATACATTAATTTCCCTAGTTGGAAAAGGTAAAATTATAAAAAACCTCACTGAGTTAAATTATTCACATGAGAAATATTATTAAACTGCACAAAATATCTTGAGCTTGCTAGTAATTTTCTTAATGGTTGAATTGCTTAGAAGCAACATAAAAATTAAAGCATAACCAGTGTAGACAAACTCACCAACAGACTGTAGCTAAGAGAAACCGTCCCATGTGGGAGTCAGCATCTGCTAGTCCAAGCAGACATCAGAGCAACACAGAGAGCCAGACCTGGGTCGCTGCCGGCTGAACAGGCCAGTCTGGGCACATTAGGAAGAAAGGAAGTAAGTAAACTTCAAATCACACATGGGTCCGAACTTTATTTTCTTTCTGGTAAGTGACATTATTTATCAAAATTTGCTGATTAATAAGAAACAATTGCACCCTTGATTTGCAGCTATCAGTCAAACACAATCAGAAATAACTGCTTATTGAAGATAATTCAATTAACATAGCATGCTTCATCTCAACATGGACAAAAATTAAAATTGTACAAAGAAGACTGGGATTCAGAACATCCAGTAGGTCTAGAGAACTCTTCATCCAGAATCAGCACAATCCACCATCAGTGCAGACACATAGAAGAAGAATGTGCTACCTACCATGGTGAACACAGCATGTTCCACCCCATCTGATCCTGCATCAGATTTCGCACACCTTCATATTGAAAATGGAAACATTTTTTCTTCACTGAATATTTACTCTGGGGCAGCATTATTATTGTAGAACAGGAGAGATTAATGCTGATTTAATTATGAATAAAAAAAAAAAGGATTCAGAATTACTGAAATTCACATAAATATGCTTTTATAGTAAAGAAGACTATACATGCACTTAGTTATACCAATGTAATGAAAGTGTTTCGTTAAAATAGCCTGAGGAAGGTAAGAAATAATTCCCTGTTACACCTACAGCAAATTATGCAGTAAAGAATGGAGTTTGGGGAGTGGAATATTCCTTTTCTTGACCTCTTCATTCCCTAGGGTGTGGTATGGTTCTTATGCAAGTCAAAGTAATCCAGTGCTGGGTGTTTTACTCATGTTATCTCACTGGAATTAATGGGATTGCAGAGTGCAACATGAGTGGGCAAGAGAGAGTTCATCGCTTTTCTATTAATATTTTTTTCCAAGTGCCTTCTCATATCAGGTCTTTTTCAGTCACACAGGCTTTTGCTGATAGCAGAAGTTTGCCTTGGATCCCAAATTTCACACATGTATAAAATTTTAAATAGAATCAAGCAAATAATTCACAATGAAAAATGTCTCCCACTCTAAATATCTTCCAAAAGGACATGTTTTCCTCATTGTTATTCAAACACGAGCTAAATTATTTTTAATTGTACTATATCAGCTTTCAAGAAACAAGTGGAACTTGAAAGTTGTATACTGTTGTTACGTGGTGACTGGTCTCTTAAATCACTTTTTGAGGTTTTACTTTCCAGTCAGAGGGTAAGCAAAATGTATTTATTTATTTAATAAATATGATAGAAGCAATACTGCGCCCCTTCCTCTGCGTGCCTCCGGTGTTCCACAGATCTCCCCAGCTGGGTGTCATACCCAAAAATGCTGAGGATGAGCTGCTTCCCATCGCCTCTACCATCTGCATCCTCCCAGGGAGGAGAATGCTCAGCAGCATTAACCCTAGCAGGAACTGCTTACAACCAGCCATGGGTTAGACTTTGGCCTCCTGAACTTGAAAGGACACGAATTCCTACTGCTTCAGTGAAGACTTACTCAGCACGGTCAGGAGTCTGACATTCCTTGTAAATGAATATGAAAGAGATGCGAGCACAGCTCAAACAAATTCATTAAAATTCTGGCTAGACTTTGTAGCAGTGTTTTTCCAATATTCCCGTAGCTTCAAATAAAAGATCATTGTAAAAACATCAAAACTCCATAAAATAATTTAACATGTTCTGCTATCTAAGTATTTACAATACAACCTGCAAATTAATATTTTACTCCTAGGTTCTCTTCAGGAAAGAGACTTGGCTAAAATTTCCTTGAGTCTTATGACAATTCATGTATAGATGTTGTTCTGTGGGCCCTGGATGTCTTCTTTGCAGAGACAAAGTGGTACTTTATGTGTCCTCATAACACACTTGTTCAAAATACGATGAAGTTTTAATGTACTGACAAAATCATTCCTTTGCAAAATACAGCAAAATGCAGCATTTACAGCTATTACAAGAGCTTCATTTAGCAGCACAAAACTGTCAATACCCTTCAAAAGGGAAGAAATAAATAGAAAAAAACTATTGCTTGGTATTACCAAGCACCTGTGTTGTGAAAGAAAGTCATTTTTAAAACAGTGAGGGGACCACAGTTAGGACTTGCCTTTAGACCCTTGCTTGTGAGAAAACAAGATATTGAGCAGGACTTACCATATTTTTTTTCAAAGGAACGATTTTTTTCTTCTGGACTGAAATAGCTAGTGAACACACACAGAGCAAAAGAAGCCATGTCTTTATGACAAAAGCATCAGAAAATCTGAAAATTCAGTGTCCATATGATTCTTAAAAAAAAAATAAAAACACTGAAACATGTCTGCCCTCATCCACAGGACACACATGAAGCAACCAATTGAACTTAACTGAACCACAGATCGCAGCTGACTTTCCTTTTCAGTACTGTAAGCTTTGCAGAGCACTGCTCTTCCAAAAAAAAGCCAATTAAGAAGATTTTTAGGGCCATCACTCATTCTGCCAGCTCCTGGCATAGGCAGTGGGAGAAACAATTGTCTCCAGAGGCTCACCAGCACCAGCCGAGAGTTGCTACCTCCAGTCTTCTGCTGGTGGAGGGGTTCATATGAGGGAAAATGGAATTGGTAGTAATTTCTGCTTCTTGAACTGCCCCATCTAATTTTCCCAGTCACTGTGGGAAGTAAGGGAGCAGCACATGAACTGTGCTGGGACTACCAGTGCTGTATAACACAGGGCAGAAAAGCAGTGATAAACCAGTGACAGTGGTGATGTGTTCCATGGACACAGCTCCTCAAAGATCATCTGTGATTCCAAAAACCATGCATGCTCACCATCTCAGATATCCACTGCCTGCTATTCAGGTATCTTTAGTGCATGAAATTCACTTTTATTTCATCAGTGGTAGGCTCAGGAACTGAATGTGGACACATACAGTTTTAATTTTGTCCATTTACAAAAGTGAAATTTATGCATCATTTCCACCCTCACCTGTGTCACATTATCTGCTATTTGTCTTTGTTGTTAAGCAGATTTTGCCCCATCTTCTAAACCCCTAACTTTGAAGGCACAAGCACTGCTTTGCATACTTGTGGAGAAGGGAAGGGTTGCACAGAAATCTATTCTGTGGCAAGGGCTTTAGGAGCAACCAACCAGGCAGATCCAGGTGCATGGCAGAATATTTCCAGAAGAGCTGAATATCTGCCCTACACTGATTTTAGTTGTACTGATTAACATCAGGTGAAAATGCGGTGAAGGAGTTAAGAAACAAAGGAATGTGTTTTGCAGCATACATTGCAATTTTGAGGCTCATGCAGCAGAAGGAGAGAGAAACATCTGGCAATAGCAAATGTCCTGAGGGGAAAAAAAAAATCATACATTAATATTATGGGAACTATTCAAGACTGCATTCAACGTATGCAAAAAACTGGCCAACTGGCAAATTGTTTCCTTTTGCTAGTCTGATGTAATGAGGTGCTTTGTTGAAAAAAATAAAATAAAATAAAATAAAATAAAATAAAATAAAATAAAATAAAATAAAATAAAATAAAATAAAATAAAATAAAATAAAATAAAATAAAATAAAATAAAATAAAATAAAGGAGTTAGAATATGAAAGAACATTTGTGGGATATGTATTTCAGTCCCCAGAAGCCAGACTTTGTCAAGCAAGAGCAGTGGCAGGGACATGGTGCAGGGGTCTCAGGGGCATGATGTGGCGTCTGCTCCTGCGGGATAGTTTGCTCGGTGTAAACTGGTCTGTGCACTCTGCAGAGAAAACCAGCT
>VWZK01019321.1:0-16954 GCA_013396935.1 Baryphthengus martii | reverse complement strand
TTCATTTCCATTTGGTTTAGATAAATAGGATCATTTTGACCGGAATTAAGTGGACTATGTGTTGGGGTTGTCCAAGGACACGAATCTAAACTCAGACACTTATAAAAAACAGTGTTTAGTGTTACAGTGTGCTCACATTTCTGTGTTTGTTGTGGTCATTCTCCTCCTTTCTTGCATCCATCATATACAAAAAGTTCTGATAACATAAACAGTATTCACCTAAACAATGAAATTGTACTTTCTTTTTCTTTAATGCAGAAAAGGTTGCATTTTGCAAAGCCTTAAGCAATTTGACTTAATTACCAGTTCCTCAAGGGACTGGAGATTTATTTCTTAGCTCAAACATTGAAATAAACTCTCCAATTTTTTTGAGAGATTATAGTTTCCCAAGCTGACAATTTCACCCACACAAACAAAAAGGAAATCCCCTTGTTTATGCAGGCTCACCAGGTCAAGAGATGCACCCCAGGTTCTAACATCGTTGTGAACATTGCAGAATCTTCTTCTAGACCTGGCCTTAAGTTTGTGCAAGATGGGTGAAGTGGTCAAAAGACTTGAAGTTACCTCCTAGGTATTTGGAAAAGAAAGGTGATACATCTGGGAACTTTCTTACAATCAAAGGCAAACGCCCACTCAGTGGATTAAAGACAGATGAGATGGAGGCAGAAAGATACCTGCAACAGGTATTGCTAAGCAGCTCTCTGATAACAGGTTTAAAATGCAAATTACAGGAAAATGACCCACTATAGGGTAGGGTTCTAGCAAGAATAAGAAGGATGTGCTTTTAGTAAAAAAAAAAATAAAAAAATAATATTGTGGTATCACAAAGTGCTCTGCATTGATGTCTTGTGAATTAGGAAAGTACATGTCTGTATTGTGCCTCTGCTCTTCAGGCTTAAGATGAATGGCGTGGAAGATCTGTCATGAAATAAATAGCTGCTCCATTTAAATGTGGTGCTATAGGAAGAGGAATGACAAGGGATCAAGGAGATCAATACCAACCTGATGTGAATGCAATACCTTGAGTTTTGTCCTCCTGCCTCTAAAGAGCCCAAAGTGGAGGGAAACTCAGAGGAGAGTGACTTCTTCACACCTACCAAGGTGAAGGGGAGTTAAAGGGAGTAAAAAAGTCCTGACCGATACACATGGTAATTTTGCATGTGTTATATTATTAGACTGAGGAGGTATTTCTGATTTAAAAAATGATTCTTCTCACAAAGAAAACATTTTCATATATCCAGGGCAGATCCTACCAAACCAGGAACAAACATGTCACCTCCACTAAGGTTGCTAAAAGTTGTCAGTTCCTTACCACAGACTAAATTTGACCTTGTGCACTTACTGTCTAGCAGATACTTAAAAGTAACTAATTTCCTTAGCTTAGTCTTTGCAGTTTATTCCAGGAATAAACAGCTCTGGAACTGAACCCCTACATTTTATTTCTCTTAAGCATCACTTCTTAAAAGAAACAAACAAAAATTACCCCAACATGTCTTGGTATGATCAGAGAACTGATCAAAGACAGCAGACACAAAACAAATCACACTTATCTCAGTGCAAATTAGCCCTGTTTCATTTTGCCTACGTACAGCCTCCACGCTGACTCATGCCATTACCTCATGGGAAACTCCTCTAAAAAGTGATGAGCAGTATTTCTGCAATGTACATACACAATGCCTTTGCTCTCATCTGTCTTTACTACTGCTCTTGTCCGAATGAAATAACAGGAATTAAGTTTTCTGAGATATACTGAAATATTGACCACTAGAAGGAAGCCATAAAACAAACTTGAGGACAAATAAGAGGGGAACTTTAAGGAAATAAATATTTTAAGTGGTTGGGAAAGAAATCCCAAAAAGTGGTATGCCTTTTCATATTGTGCAAGCATATGAGGAAGAAGAGAAACTGTGAAATTATTCTCCCATGTATCACTTTGCCAACTTTCCTTAATTCTTTTGCATTAGGAGCCACTGGCCAAAAAAAACTGTCCAAGGGCCAATGACCCACTAACTCATCCTCCTCTATAATGTAGTGACTGAGCACCTGAGGTACTTGGAAACAACAGAAGTACTTGTAGGTACAACAGACTGGATGTCTTCTGACAAAATATTTTGATTGTCAGAATGCAAGGATTCATGAAAACAGAAACTGCTTGTGGGAAAGGACTGGCATTTAAGAATTTTTAAAAGAAAATCTTCATTAAGAGATTTACGTTGATTACATCAACCGATCTGACATTTCCAAGTTTAAATCTTTACCTTCATTTCAAAACAATTCCCCATTTGAAATTTGAGTTGTTTGAAATGGTTTAAGAACATGAAAGCTCAAAATACCTATGACTTCAACAAGAATGACTGCAAAAATACTTTCAGTAAGTTAATCAAAGCACTTTCCTCTGCATTCAGCAGCAGAAGCATTTCCAATATCTCAACATTCACATAAGGCAAATTCTGAGTTAGGATCTTTTCTATGGTCAGGTTCAGCCAAATTCATACACACAGGCAAACTCTGTCCTCATGAGTAAGCCCTGAAGGCCTGGGTTATCAGCATCGTGGGAAATGGGTGTATCACACTACTTAAACGGAGCAAAATACTCACAGCAAGGTGCCTGAAAGTAACACACTTGCATAAAATGGCACGTCACCTCTCTCTTAGTAACACATGCTTGCATTTTTATTCTCTGTTTCTAAAAACCACCATCTTTTCAGATTTCCTTTCTTCAAGGGCAGCTAAACAAACTATACCCAGAAATCTCTTGTGAACCTACTGGGATTAGAGTTTTTCTTTGCTTGACTCTCTTCTAAACCCCAGTTCTTTCACTTTCCCATAAAAAGCAATCCTTCCTCTTCTGGGTCAAAGCTAGTGAGACCATTCCAGCACAGATCAGGAGAAACCACCATTCTCCCCGGACTGTGCAATTTCACCTTTCCCGATGATGCTGACATACCCAGTGGAAACTATGCAGCTTGCAGGCTTGCAGTGCTATGAACACTGGGTTTTAGTTTTCCTTACCACAGACGTATGTAACTTGCAGCATGAGATCAGTTAGCTGTTCCTGACGGAGCATGTTACAGTAAGCGAGCATTGGTTTCATCATGCAGGCTCCCCAGCATTTTTTCGTCTGGGAAACAACTGTGAGAACAATGGAGGATACGTCGCTGACAATAGGTGCAATATCATTTACATTTCTGACAAGCTCTCAACATTGCTTTATTTCAGCCAAGTTCCTGCCTCCATTATATGACTGCAATGTGCCTGCCGAGTGATGAAATGCTGGCTCTCTGACAATAGCTGAAGCAGGATACACCCAGTATTGGTTGAATACAAGGTGACT
This sequence comes from Baryphthengus martii, assembly GCA_013396935.1. Classification (NCBI taxonomy): domain Eukaryota; kingdom Metazoa; phylum Chordata; class Aves; order Coraciiformes; family Momotidae; genus Baryphthengus; species Baryphthengus martii. The sequence goes on along the minus strand of VWZK01019321.1, from coordinate 13,620 downwards.
TTCCCAGCTTGTAAAGGCCTGGGAAAAGATGTGAATAATGCTGGTGTAAACCACAATATCCAAAAGGTATTGAGTTCTTCCACACACATATGCAACAAAAACAAATAATGTCCAGGAGGCTACTGCTGTCACACACAATAGGGACACATAAGCTCAGAACCCAAGTCCTTGCACATTGTTGGACAAGCTTTCCTGGGGTCTCTGGGATTTTTCTACAGATGGGCAATTCTTTTCCACTTCCCAGACAATGGTTTAGTGAGAACAGTGTGCTATACTTCTACTCAGATTCCTGTTGCCCTATGCTGGGAGCACATGCATTTGCAAGATAATGCCATACCTGTTGTCTAGATAGCTAAAGCAGGTGTAGAAAACATACAAGGAAGGAGTGGTGCTGGGCAATAACTGTGGAAGGCCTTAGCTGAAAGTCTATCCAGCAAACAGCCCAACACAGGCTGACATCTCCATCAGGAAAATGGGATTTTCTCATCTCCCCTTTCACATCCCCACTGTGTGCACTCCTGACAAATTTTAATGGCAGATCACAAGTAACCAAGCAGAGGACAAATTCACAACTCAAGTGTCTCAGCTCAACCACTCTCTCACTTGTGTGTGTAAATTTTCATTGTCTTTTCAAGGGTTGCGTGACTATTTTTGAGGGCTTAACATATTCCTTACCACCTACAGAAGATCACATTGCACTGTCCAACTGCATTTGCCAGCCCATCCTCTCTGCCTCAGGCTATGTGTCAACACTGATGTCTCTATATAACAAAACCACTTTGGGACTAGGTTTAATATTTGACAGTAGCCTTCTTTTCCCATGGGCTCCCAGGGAGGTCTTTCAGCCCCAGATTAGCCCTGCACTACTTCGGCCAATCTGCAAACCATGCTCAAGGCAGCTAAATCTCAGGTCATGTGAGTCTGCTTGCAAAACACAATAGCAGTAGTCAAGTAATCCTAGCAGCCCTTCTTTCAATTGTATTGAATTACTAGTTTCCAGATACTGTTTCTCGAAATAAAAAATTACAGAATTTAACATGTTGAGACCTCAAAGCCCTTCTATGCAGAAAAAAAAGAACTGAAAGCATATTCCTCATAAGAACCAATGCATCAAATATTTCATGTGCTCAGAGTGCCCTTCCTAAGACTCCAGGAGATGCTGAGATACTTATTAAGAAAAAAAAGCGATAATAGTATTTACACCAAAACAGGACAAAGAAGTAGAAGGAAGTAAAAGCAGTTCTCTTGTAGAATGATACTGTCTGCTGTCCAAACTGTAAGGCTATTTTTTTCTGAATGCAGACCATGCTGGTGTTACCCTGTTACAACCCTAGCAACTACTACCTTTATCTGACAGGCAAACACAAATGATACTTCCGCAGGTCTTACTGCTCCCCCATCAGCATTCAGATTCAGTATTGCATAATCCCTGCATCAGTCCTATACAACGCTCAGTATCGTTTCCCAAAGTACTGCTGTAGCTTAGGCAAGACTTTGAGAATCAGTGGCTTGTTGTAAACTGCTGGAAGACATTTGGATCAAATGTAGGTTCAGGAATACAAGTTTCCTCTATGTACTTCTGTCAAATGCCATGTTCACCAGCAAAATCATGGAGTTTATTGCGAGTGAAGATTCAGAAGCAGCAGTCAAAAGTTCAGTAGTCCATATTCCTCTTTCCAGATGAAAGGAAGTCTTGTGTCTGCACAGTGTTTTGTCAAGATAACTTTATGATTGCTGGGAAGTGTAGAAACCTGTTCTAGACATTCCAATCAAAAGTTCCAAAACAAAACAAAAAAAAAACCCTCAACAACCCTGCTGCCTTGGAAATCCTTCAAAATCACTCCTCCGTGAAAAATAAAGCATGATACAAGAGTTTTTTTCTGGGAGCAAAAGCATGTTTTGGATGTGTGTGCTTGAGAGATAGATCTCAGAGGGTATGGTGCTGCAGCTGGCTGCTACTTTCTCTGGAGCTCAGGCACTCCCAGGAGGCTGTTGCAAGAGACTTCAATTTGCAGTTATGGCAGGGATTTTAGAAGAGGATTGTCCATAAAATGTCTGCTTTGTGATACTTCATTGGTATTGTTCAGTATTAAAAATACTTTCCTGTATATGATCTGGGCATTGATGCCTAAAATTCCTCAACTCACAGGAGCAGTGGGCAGCCAGGTCTGCCTGCAAAGCAGGCAAGCAGGGAGCTGCTGGGACAACAGGGGCAGGAGGAGCTTCCCACCCAGGAACCCTGGGGCAAGAGGTGACTGGAGAAGGGCAAGTGAGGTGCTGGTTCAACCACTGCCTCTGTAAAGCTGAGGACTGTGAAATGGATAGATTTGAGGAATTTGTTTTGCATGTCACCCTGAATTAAGTATGCTGCCTTTCTGTCTTCTTAACATTACCAGTTAAGACAACTGATTCATGTTTGTGAGTGAGCAAAATTAGCCCCCAAGGCATCAAAAGATTTGTTTTTTCTGCACTGTTGAACAATGGCCTAAGACAATTATTTATTACTGATCACTTAAAATTTTAACCCATATTTTGTGGTTGCCTAAGAAGATGTATATGCATCACAAGCAGAAGCACTGTTGAGACAAAAGATAGATCATTTATTTTCTTTTGCTCTTTTACTCTACATTTTGAGATTTTTGCAAACTCTGTATAATATATTTGCAAATTTGATTTTTTTTTTTTTTTTTTCACAATCTCACCATCCTGTCACATCTGCAAATGGTATTAAATGACAAAAAAATCCCTCTCTTTGTATGAAGGAAGTTAGTACATTATCATATGTGCACAACTTCTGTAATGTGGATGCTCAATGAAAGACCAAGGTCTTTTAAAGTGTTCTGGAGGACTCTTGAAAAATCCTCCAAAAACTTATAGGATCAGATGTTGAGAGACTTTACTCTGCTCTTGTGCATTCTTTGCTGGTCCGCTTAGCATTGTCTGTGAAATAGAACTATAAATCACAGTGTGAAGTTGTAGCTAACTCTAGTCAGTAAAAGCAGTGTTAACACTACCATGATGTATGGGAGATGTCTCCAGCCATCTGGTTTTGGTTTTGCTGCTTTCTCAAACACAACTTCGTGTAGTTTCTTACTATCAGAGAGAAGGTAAAGCCTCCAAGTGGAAGTTTATTGTTCTGCCTATAATTTAAGAGGTTGAGATCTCCTATTCAGACAGAAAGCTTGCTCTTCCAGAAAAGGCTTATTTAGTAAGAGGTTTCTGATATGGCCCAAAGCAAGAAATTACAATATGTAGAGACTGTGAAGGAAAGGTTGATTTGAAATGTTTTTCTTGTTGCTTGATGATCACATGATATTTTTGTCTCCGATAATAAAAAGTGTTAATCATTCCACTGAGTCACTGTGCTTTGCAACTCCTACATGATAAAAATAAAATAATCTATATTTATTTATTTTTATATAGATCAGGAGTATGCTTCACAGAAATACTTATTTACTTTCAGGTGCTTCACTTATAAAGCCACATTCTTCTGATCACTTGCATTCCCCCAATTTAGTATTGCTCATCAGAGATGAATTGTTTATGGTTTCTGATTAGCAGAACTTGACTCAGGACAATTGCATTCTTTGAATATGAAGATAAATTCTTTTATAGTAGCAGAGAGATTCATCTGCACAAATGCCATTGATGTGTTGCTTTTTTTTTGGTTAATAAGCAAATTAAAGTCATAACCCACGCAAATTCCATGAGCAGGTTATCTGAACATGGTAAGCTCATGAGTAGGACTCAGTGCATGTTATATTGAAAATATACAATGCTGAAAGTCCTTTAACTTGTCTGAAAAGAAGCTAGCTAAGACTAACAGCCTTTGTTCATGACATATACCTTTTATCTTCAATAGACACTATATTAGGTGATAAACAATTTCTGAACATAGAATTACAATGTAGAATGTGAAAAAGATGCAACTAAGGAGACTTTTGGTCTCACAATGCAGCAAGCACAAGTATCTCTGTACCTACCCTCTTCTGAACAACCCAAGCATGCAGTGTGACAGTTAGAGAAAGCCCAAAGTTCACAGACACTCCAGGTAAAGACTGAAGTCAGATTTTTCATGCTTTCTTGTTATAAACTTGCAGTGATGTCTACTAGCCTAGGGAGGCCCTTGAGCTGCTGAGACTTACAGCCCACAAGCTGGTCTTCTGCAGAGTAACTGAACCTGGTGTTAATGATGCTTTTATGCATGATGAAAGGGTAACAGTTTTGGAGACAGAAGAGGCAGCACAACTAGCAGGGCTGGAAAACATGCAGAAGGCACATGATCCTGCAGCCCCCATAGGAACTGGGCTCAGCAAATTCATCTCACTCTCTAGAGCCATCAAAGGACTCAAGTGAAATCATAAATTAAAATGTGCGCCTGGACACAAGAAGACATGTCTCTCTGCTTCTTTGTGTACTTGGGAACAGGCTGTCTGGGAGAGTCAATACAGTAAGCAGTGCAAGGATGGTGAAACCTTGCTAGACATTTTTTTTTGTTGCTGTTGCAAATATGATTTTATCTACCTTCATTCATTTTTCTTTCCATTTTAAAATCACTCTGTGTACAAATATAGCCAGAAAGTCTGTCCCATTTCCTGTTGTACTGACATTCACAAGCTGACATTTGGGGTGTTCTTCTTGCACATCTATAGTACCTAAAGGCTGGGAGTCTGTTGCTCTGATTAAGTGGAACTGGCAAAACAGGGCTTCTCATAGCAGCTTTACCATGTGCATACCAGCTAGAAAAGGGAAGAAGTGCATCTATCATAAGAGATTAAATCCATGGGTTGATGGAACATATGACAAAATAAACAAAGCAGAAATATGATGGGGAGTAAGAAATGTACTGGAATAACTGAGAGGTATGCTGTAACTCTGCTAAGCTCTGGGGAAATGAACAGGTGAGCAATTCAGTAGAGATAAGGAAATAGCTAAGGGAATTAATAGATGTGCCCTGGGAAATGAAAAAGTTTGTCAGAGCTTCTAAGAGAAAAGCTTGGGAAGGTAGTAATACCTAATCTGTTTAGGGAGTATGAGAAACAGAGTGGAGAGGCCAAGATAAGCAGTAGGAAGATGAATAGCAGGAATAATCAAAAGATAATGCCAGGCTTGAGTAACAAGCCAAGGAAGCAAACAGAATTGCCAAGAGACTGAGAAATAACCTTGAGGAGACAATTAACATGAAAGCCATCTCATGACAGCCAGAAGCTGTGGTTTGGAGATCAAGACGTAAGACTTTTTCTTCAGGTCACACTGAAAACGTAGGCATTTTCTCACATTGAAGGTCTTTGCCTAGGTTTCTCATAGCAAACACATGACAATTCTATCTGCTTCTATAACATGGATGTTGTACATACTAGAATAATAAACAGTAGTGGATTTCAGTGTATTTGGTGGAAACTATCCAAAACTGCTTAGAAGTCTTATGAAATCACATTCCTTACTAAATTGAAAGTAGGCTTTAAAAAAGTGAAATCATACATATCCTTATATATATAAAAAAAAAAAAAAAAAAGAAAGAAAGAAAGAAAACATGTAGCTCACTTGCAGAATTCATAATTGTCTGAGGGTACGTGAACTTCTCTTCTAGTCCTCTCACTCTTGCAGGAGTGCTGATAGCTAGTGCAATCGTAGCACAAGGGCACAGTTTCTTTCCACTTTTTTAGCTTGATATACCATGACGGGGACTTGGAGTGAAGATGAAATACCCACAACTCCTTCATGCACAACTGTCCTTAGCTGCCACACTGCACTCAGTGACCCAGCACAGGCAGAAAACTGTGACCACAGAAAGAGAGTGAATCTGAGAAGACCAACTCACCTCAGCTCAAGCAGGTAGACACGAGTCAGCCAGCTGCCCCTACCACGGGGACTTAATCTTGGGTATTACAGTCTCACCTCTCTCAGAAAGACTGTATTTCAGGCGATTTTTCTCTCCTGAGCAAGGGCATTTGCTATCCTACCCAGGAACGGCAAATCCCTGGACCTTTCTTAGACTGTGAGCGATCACAGGGCCCTGTCACTCTGCAGGTCTGCAGGCAACCTCATGACATCAACAGTTCCCTCTCCCCATGGATTTCTGCTGTCCAGAGACAGTATGTAAATATATAGGAACATATACAGTGTTCCTCCTCCATACACTTTGGGTGTAATTCTGCACAGTCTCTGAACCTTGCAAAGTTATTTATCCAAGAGTAGAGTTAGGAGGTCAGAAAGAGACATGTTTAGCAAACTCACACCTCTTTGTATCTTACTGTACACAGTGGTGCAGGGTACACATCAATGGCAAGTTCAATGGAGTTGTCCCCTCAGTAAGAGACCTTAAAGCACAGCTAATTCTGGACATGTGTGGTGCTTTTCTTGGTCCCTTATGCTATAGAGCTAAATCATGCTTTGATCTAAAGATGTGCCATGCTAGACACTACTGAGTGGGTATGCGAGGAAATACAAAGGAGGTTCCATTTAGAGATAGGCTATGAAAAAACAGGCTTTTCTAGGTTTGTTACTCTCCCAGAAGATAGATACACAGAGACAGCTGCCTTTCCAGAGGACAAGAACTAAGTAAGTTTTTTCTAGCATGGCATAGTGACATGGCATTACCACAACTTTTGATTTCATGACATCTAGATCCACAAGGTCTGGATTTACCAGGCAAATGCAAACAAATACTGCTTTGAGGAAAGCTGCCCTTCCTTCCTGACTCCAGAATTACCTCTTCAATGATTTCAAATGTAAAGGTTTAAAATTTACCAGTGACAAAAATGTTTGCTCTTGGCTTAGTACTTTTCTCTTAAAATATCTGTTGTGCAACACCTTCCTGTCCCTTTATCTGCCCTTTATCTATGGTTTTAGATAGAGTAATAGAGGAGAAAATTGTCACTGTCCCTTCCCTGTTATTTGTCATTTTCTGTTTTTGTCACTCACACCAGTAGGATGAGGAACATTTAATATGCAAATTAATGAAATGGCAATATGAGTAATTTTACACCCTTGTATTTTGAACATATTAAGTACAAAATGGATATTAGAACATATTCAACATAGAAATTTGTATAATTCTTATTAAAATGCAAATATTTGTTCAGAAACCCTTATGATTAATTGGCATGAAGATTGCATTAGATAAAAAATGAGTCATAGTGCTAAAAAACTGGCAGAATGAGGCCTCTGATTCTCTTTTGCTCTATCAGGACTGGATTGAAAAATTATTCACTTACTTGGTCTTAAGACACCAGTTTGCCTACCTCACCACAGTGACAGTAGTCAGTAGTGGGTGCTTAGGAAAATGATAAATAGGGCAAGTGTGACATTTCTGCTGCTATATCTTCTCAACTTCTCTCAGTTAGTGATTTAAGGACTTGTCAAACTGGAAGTTGCACCAATGATGGACTATGATCTGTAAAGCAGACTAGGCTCTTTTTTAATCCATTTATTCTTTTAACAAATCCATAACAACACCTTAATTTGATTATATACCTTTTAGAGAGGTAGTTTCCTGTTAATTTTGTTATAACTTTTTAATTGATCCCACCAACCTCTTGCATTGTGAGAAATTATGCTCTTCTCACCTTCTCTATGCCATTTATGATTTTGGCACTTCTATCAGATCCCCTACAGTCATGTGTTAAATTTTATTATCTGAGATTAAGCATCTCACTTTATGTCACCCTGACAGAAATAATTCCATACCTGTTCAGCTTTGACAATCTTCCCTACCTATCTTCTAGTTTTATTGCTGGTTTTCTATCATAATGTGACCAGGTTTGCATTCGTTATTCAAGGCACAGAAAAATCATGGCTTTGCAGTAGTACAGTGCAACTTCTTTTTTTTCTTTTTTTTTTTTTTTCTCTCTATTTCTTTACTAATTTTTGAGAAATCTCACAATTAAGTTACTGACAAAGCTAATACCTCTGCCTGGAAACCGCCCCTTGCATATACTCTTACACCATACAAGAAGAATACAGTAATAATTTCTAACAATATTACTGCTGGTTTTGACACCTAGTGAAACAATGCTTCAAAATTCACTTTCTAGAGTACTAATTTAGAGGCTGTTGTGTACTTGTAATTTTTGCTGGTTTTTTTCCCGTGTTCCTCACCTCATACTTACCAGCATTAAATTTAATCTGCCCTTTTATCATCCTCATTTTCAATAGTCTAAGATCTTTCTGCAACCCTGTGACATCAGCTTTTGATTGAACTCTCCCAATAACTATGTGTAATCTGCAAGCTTTGCAAACTCATAATTTATCCTCTCCCCAGATCATTAAAGAGCAAGCTGGTCAGCATATGTCACTACTAGAGAAGCTTGAGGTAGACCGTCATTCTTTCTGGCAATCTTCTTTACGGTGAAAGATGACTCTTTGTTGTTACTATTTATTTATTTATTATCTGTTAGCTGGTTGCTTTTCCGTAGAAATATAAGCTGTTTCTCCTGTGACAGCTTGATTTCCTTATTCTTCAGGAAAGAACCATGTCAAAGCCTTTTTTACATTCAGAATCATAATTTGGATCTACACATGGGCAAAATTTCAGCTCCCTCAAAGAATTCTAGTAACTTTCTGAGGCATGACCTGCAAAATCTGCCCTTCCTACTCCAAAAGGAAGTCATACATATGTATGGCAAATGTTGGTTCTACTATTTTATTATGGTTAATGTTCAGTTCTACTATTTTGTTAGAATTGTTATACATTTACAGGGTACAGAAGCCAGGCTTTTTGGTCTATGTTTTCAACTATATTTCTCCACACCTTTTTTAAAAGACTAGCACCATGCTACTCATTTTTTATGCTCATTGAACTATGTTTAAGTGACATCAGCATTTATATCAAGATCCTTTCATAATTCTTGTTTGAACAGCAGATGATCCCAGAAATTCTTTCACTATCCATTTTATCAATGTCTTCTAAAACTTTTTTTAAAAAAATTACTTCTAAATTGACTAGTAAAACTCTAGATTCTCTCTTCCCATAGTGATGGACAGTTCAGCAAGAGCCCTTCTCCATGATCAATACCAGCTGAAGCAATTAATCTGACTTTTCTGTAGTGACTGTTTCTCCTGAGTACTTCTTTTGATCCTGGTTATCTATGGCTAGACAAACTGACTTGTTCTCCCTCTAATTAAAAAAATTAAAAAACCTTAATGTCACTTTACATGCAGCTGGAAATGGTTTGTGTGTACTGCTCAGAAGTAATTCAGTAATTCCCTCTTCTCTTCCATCGCAATACTTGAGATTTTCCAGTGTCACTGTGCTTTATGCACTTCTCTGGTTCCCTTCCACTCTATCATCCACTACAGATTACAATATTCTATGTTATGTTCCTATGTTATCATCTTAGTTGTTTAATGATACTGTAAAATGGACCTTAAAAATGTGTTATTTGTATGGTATTTCAGTCCATACGAATTACACAGTGCATTTTTTATAGCCAGCTTGTACCATGTATTATACCTTCATAGTATGTTGTCTTATTGCTTATATTCCTTCCAGCAAGTTTGTGAAATGCTTATTCTAATTCATATTTCTTGGGTTTAGATATCGGTATCTGTCCCATATCTCTAGAGAACTTCAGCGTATTTATAGACGGGTATAAATCTGCATGTTCTACATATTTGCATTATGGAGTACAAGCTCTTTTTGCTGTGGCAAAAATCAATATGACTTAAAGGATGAGATAGTTCTGTATCAAGGCTAAGTTATTTGAATCATGTATGTTAAAAATGTTAACCACACCACACATCAAAGAAGTAATGATTAAATGTTACAAGGTAATTCCTTCTCAGACAAATTATCACAAGATATCTCACAGCAGCATCACTGAGTTATGAGCAAAAGTGTCCCTAAGTAAAGCATCAAACTCTCATTATTACTGACTTTGCTATCAAAGCTTGTCATACAAAAATATGCAGATGATTTAAATGGAGATTAAATGATATTCAAATTATAGTAACTCAAAGCAATCATCTTAATATTGCTAGGTTTATATATCTTCTCAAGATTAGAAATGAAACTTTTAATGCACTTTTCATCTTTACATTTTTTTTAATTCCTTGCCAAATCATTTTCTTTCATCATTCATGCACCATGCATCATCATTATAGTCAGGTCGTGCAAGAATGAAGGGCTAATTTTCTTCTTCAAAAACTATGGAGCATTCATAAAATGCATGACTAATATTGTGATTTTATTGGGTAACACTGTGAAAAACAAATTTTTGTTCTGGACTTTGGTATACAGCATCCTAATATACGTATTTGGAAACAGACAAACAGATTACCATGAAATTAAAGACTGTATTAAAGCATTCAGAGAAGGTAGCAGATGTGAACGGTCATGTCAACAGTCATGGGGTGGTTAGCTGCGCATTCTTTGCACAGCTCAGCTGGCTCATCATTTAGAGCAGCTGGCCTGAATCTAAACAGGACTCCTCCTCTTAGGAGGTAGTTAACAGAGACCTAACAACTTCTTGATGTCTATTTTCACAGCTTACATCTCCCCTGCCATTGCACAGAAGGATTAAACTTCAACTGCAAGATGCTTGAGCTCATGGCCTATCTGGTCTGTGTATTTACACTGCCAGATACAGGTTTGGGATCTGTCTGTGACAGCCACAATAACTCCGTTAAAGACAAGCTGTGCCACATGGACAGTTATTTAAACAGACTCTTTGACTCAGTGGTCACCACCGCTACACAGAGTGGATCTACTGAGCAGACAGTCCTGCATGCGTTCTGCCACAAGGACACAGATGCTCATTTAGATGATGCCTATGAAATGCATTTAAGCCTCAGTTTAATCCCTTTGCCAGTCTTCATGCCAAGGCTAACTTGAAGGCAGCCTGAAGTGCTTAATATGAAGTGCAGCAAGAAAGCAACAAAACAATGCAGAGGTAGCTCTGCCTATAAAAGCAGCTGGGGTGTCTCTCCTTCCACATAGCTACCTCAAGGAATTCATCAGTAGTGTGATTTGACTAATCACTCCTTTCCAGGAAAGTGATGTCAAAAAAGTAATATCTGCTGGATAGCTGTAGTTTTTCACACATAAATGAATGCAACATCAGATATGAGAAATGTGAGAGAGTTGTAGGGTTAAAAGATATAAATCTCTCAATTTCCATTGTCTCCATCAAAGAAAGTACCATGGGGATGCTCAAACTACTGAGCAGAATAAAGGCTGTCTGGAGAATAAGTGCTGTTTTTCATGCTGAACAGGTTTACCTAGCTCTATAAAGATGGTTTGCAGTCAGCACTTCCTAGTGCATTCTTGGTGCAGAAGTCTCCTTACCTTTTGAACTTTTAAAGTACCTGAAGACAGCTTACCCAGTAAAATAAAACAAGCAGCATATCAATATTTTCAGGTTTTAATTAGCTTTGCTTCTATCTCCACTTCTAATACTGACAGATCTTGAATGGGCTTTTTGTTATTGCTATTGACTTTAGCCTTTTGAAATATTGCTGAGTGGTGACCCAGAGGGGTGGAGGTGGAATTAGATTTAGCAGCACTTATGCCATCATCTGTGTGGTATGTTACTTCCTTTCACTCTGATGTTGGGAAGATCACACCCAGTCTTCACATTCCTCTTGACAAGTTGTGTCAAGGAAAGGGGAGAACGGAAGCTGTCCTGCATACCACTGGATATCAGAAAGGAAGGTCTTAATTAGCATGTTCGGATGTAATTTCTGCAGAAACCAGCCCTTCCTTTTGTCAGTCGCAGGTCCAGCTGCTATAATCGTTTCAGCAACATCACGTTAAAGGAGTGAGGTCTGAAAAGTTAATACAATACTCTCTGGGGTTATTTAACATTTTTGGCTTATATCTAAAAGAGATGTTGAATTCTTAAACTTAATAGCAGTAATAAATCCCTAAAACTGAAATGAAATAACAGCTTGCTTTGGTTGGCATTTCAGAGAGAGGTGAGCTGATTGAAACAAAGTACCAGAACACGAAAAGTAACTTTCTCAGTGTCGTGCTATTGCAGCCCATTCCTAACTAGCTGAAATTAAGAACTCCTTCATTTTCTTGTTCATAAATTTGAGAAACACAGATGACAATTTTTTAATCTACATTTTTCCTATTCTTAGCAGTAGCGATAATAGCAGTAGTAAACACCCAGATGACAGAAGACCACAAAATGCACGAGCATGGTCATGTATTTGCTATATGTCTGCTTAAGAAATTCTTTTAATTTTACAATAATGTTTAATCATATTTTGTAGTGACTCATATGTGAAACAATGAATGTGTTTCTGTGACTCATTAAGAAGTTCTTAAAACTGACTCATTCAGCTTAGAAAGGAATGCACTAAAAATCCTTTATAGTATGCCAAAAAACCCGCATGAGAATATAACAATTCAACATAAATAAAGCATTTATGGTATTTTATTCATAAGAAAAATAGGTCTCCTTAACCAGAATCAAACAAACATTTGTCTCAAAACATAATATTTTTTGTTTGTTATTTGCTGGATTTGGGACTGTGAAGTACAATGGAACCATTTTGATACAGGAAAGTAATTGATGTTAAGTATTTCTCATTCTTAGATGCATAACATGCTTCTTAAACTTTTATGGAATATTTGAACTTTTCCAGTCCTGTAGGTTTGTTGTGGTTTTTTTTTTTTTCATTGCTTCAAGTTCATGATATAAGAAGAAAATTAATGGTTACTAGCCATCTCAGGAGGTTTAGAATGAGTTCTAAAACCTCAGCCTGTGCAATGATCAAAGCAGAACACACCTCTTTGTCTTGCCTGCTGCTATTTTATAGTGCCAGTCTCCAACAACAGGACTGTGCCATGAATCTGAAAAACAGAATTTGAAAACCTGAATACACCCTTCAAAACTCAGACAAAATATCACATCAAGAAAGCGATCATTTCAGACATCACATCACAATGATTTCAGGAGAACTGATGGATGTGTCCATGTTATAGACTTGCAGCAACTCATTCATGGGAAGACATATGATTTATAAAGAATTTAATCACTGAGTTACCTACCCATTATTCTTCATCAGATCATCTTCAGTCAGCTTGAAGATTATTTCATTTTCCCACACATTTTCTCTTGAGCATAGATCAAACTACCAGGTCTGTTATTGGTTTTGGTTTTATGTGCTTCAATTCTGAGGGTCTGATACCTGTTTACTTAAAGAACGGCTTATGATGTTCTAGTTTTACTCTTTTTAAAAAGGGCCTTAAAAATCAGAGTGAGCACCACTTAGTCCCGCATTTGAGCCATTTCACCATCAGAATGAGGTAGACCGTCTTTGTGTGAATGAATGCTAGGCACCGCATAGGCAGTGGAAACTTGTGAAACCTCAGTCCCATTTAAAGCAGAGTGCTATTGAATATAAGAAGACCAATACTCCTTGCAGTTTCTTCAGTAGTTAGTAGAGAAACTCAGTTTCCCACCAAAGTCCTGCTAGAAAGCAGCTCTATAGAGAAAGATCTTGGGGTCTTAGTGGATAGTAAGTTATCCATAGGAGAGCAATGTGCCCTTGTGGCCAAGGGCAAATGGTATCCTGGGGTGCATTAAGACAACTGTGTCCATAAGATCTAGGGAGGTTCTCCTCCCACATTGCTCTGCCATGGTTAGACCACACCTGGAATACTGTATC
>VWZK01019320.1:360481-534442 GCA_013396935.1 Baryphthengus martii | reverse complement strand
AAAAATAAAAGAAAAAGAAAAGAAAAAAAAGCCAGCTAAAGCATGAAAACCAGAAAACTGGGAATTGGTTGCCCATGGAAAATGGCACTTGACAGAGATCAAAATGACCATTCAACAAGAATCTAAAAAATCTGCAAGAAATTCCAGTTCACACTTTTTATAAAGTATTTAGCATGATCAAACAAAAACACCATTTTGCACAAAAAAAAGGATGATTTTTCAGCATACATTTTCACAGAGCACATTCATTCCATAAACTTTTATTCAGTAAGTAAAATAAATCTGAAATCAAGACATACAAATTGAAATGAATACAGCTATCTTGGTGACATATGACAATTTGTCTTAAATGGGTAAATTATTCCCAACCAATACAGGTAATTATTTTCAGAGTAATTATTTTCTGAATGAGCTGCTGCCATGTGTTCTACAAACTCTGCTTCAGTACTCCTAAATGCTTCCCAGAAGATGATGGGACCTCCTAGTCATAAAAAACAACTCTCCTATACAAACCGAAATATCTAAATCAGCAAGAACTAATTACGAAATGATGTTTCACAGAACTTTATGCCTGATCTACCATTAAGTATTTTCATCAAATATGATGGCTAATTTTACTCTAAGTAATAAAAAGCTCTTTCATGCAGTGTGATTTAAAATGACCACATTTTTCAGCAAATGAAACGACATGTTGTCAATGAAATTTAAGCAACCTCAGGAGTACCATAGAGGTTTGACTAAATAATGATCAGATGAAAAATTTGTTGATTAAGTCTTACCAAGGATGTCCACACATCAGAGTTAAGTCTGCACTGAAATGCTGCATAAACATATACTTCTTTAGGGTTTCTTTTCTTTTTTTTTCCTTTTCTTTTTTTTTTTTTTTTTTTTTTTTTTTTTTATAGGGTTTTTTTTTTTTTTTTTTTTTAAAGCGAGTGTTTTTCATTTGGAGATTATATCACGAACAGATGTAGGATAATGTTAATAGTCCCTTCTGGAAACATTAATCACAAGGTTTTACTTATTATTTGGTGTCAGTATTTAAAAGTTAAAGCATTTCCAGAACTGTCACCATTGAAATATTCCTTTTCCTTAAAGCTAAATTACAAAACAGTAATTTATTCTACAGGCCCAGCATCTTTTTAAGGCATATATAAGAAGAAAACTGGTAGGTAATGCCCCTGTTCTCATGGCAACAGTGTAGACTGACAGTAATATGCTTGTTTCTACTTTAGGAAGAGGATTGAAAACCCAACCCCAACAAACTTTTCAAATGCTTGAGCAAATTTAAGTCTCCACAAAAGAGATTTTGGTTGTCAGCATGATACTTACATGATGCTTTCAAAGGTGGATTTTTCCATTCCCAGCTCACTAAGCAAACATTAACCAGAACCAAAATAAAAGGAGGCTAGGGCCTTGTTACCAAGAGACATCAACCTCTCTTCCATATATATTCCCACACATAGAACATTGTGCAGGTGGAGAAGACTGCTACTACTTCAAAATACTTGTTAATGTATGTGCAGAAATGTCCCACTAACTATGTTCAAAACACCTAAAAAGGTAATCAAAACAATTCCATATCCTTCTATTACCATGTAACAACCTTGCTGGTTACTTCAATGCACCAGAACTGAGGAACTATGCGTTACTCTTCCAGGTCAAGATTTGCCATGTATCACGCTGGACAGGTTCAGAAAAGAGTGTACGTGCACTTTTGTATCTGGGTTCTTGAAAAGCAAAAGCAACAGTCATAACATACCCAAAAATCATTCTGTGTTCACATTTGACCAAGGTGAGTTATTAACTGCTTTATTCGAGATTTACTAAGGTTTTAAAGCAAGCAGATAAGAGTATTCGCTTGTCAAACCAGTGCTACATTTGTCAGCATTCAGAGGCCAAGATTTTTTTCTATAACATCCTCTATCACCTCTTCTCTTTTAAAATATAAAGGGTGAACATCAAAAATTTCTCCCAGAGATGCCTGTCTCTCTCCACTGGCTCTACAATTGAACCAGCTTCAACTAAGCACCAAGTTTTTAGAGTGCTCGAGAGATATGAAATGAATCCTAAAGACTATTTAGCTATTCTCACATATTTAGTTCTGAAATTTCAGCCTGAATCCTCCTCTGCCTAACTCTTCAAACTGGTCCTTTAGATGGTGTTTGGCACAGCTGGAGAACAATAACAAAGGGCTAAAGTAAAGAAGGAACTGCTTTTGCTTCCATGTTTAGTAAGAGACCGTATCTTGCAGTCTGTACAGAAAAGTGGCTTGTCTGCTCCCTGGCAAACTGATTCTCTATTTAGTTTCTACAGTATAAATTTCAAAAATGTCCATGTGAAAATGGAAGCACGTGCACCAAGGATTATTTTGACACATGGTATCCATCATTTGGATTTACTAATTTTCCAAAATAAACTGTTTTGTCAGTTTCCCTGTGGATGTGAATTTTTTGAGTAAAGGCAATGTGTAACCTTACAAGACACAGTCATGAGCTGACCTTTCACAAAACCAAAATTGCTAGTAAAGCTAGGGTAGTGGGAAGCATTCCATTTTCATTTGGGCCACGAGATCGAAACATCCAGATTTGAGAAGAGAAGCTGACCAGCACTAGCTTGTAGCCTAATTCTGCTACCTCACATGAGTGATTTGACTGAGGATGCAGCATTAACAAAAGTTGCTTGCATGACAAAATATTTATTTAAGTAGATCTTTTCAGAAATTTATCTGTATATGACATGCGCCAACCAGACCTATGCAAGCAACAGCAACTAACTACAGCTTCTTTCCAGATCTCATTCCAAAGGCTCTATGTTCCTTTAGTTTGGCACAGGTATTCCTGCAGCACACTCTCACAGAGCCAAGTTTTGTGTAATTCCTTTCTATTCCTACAATCACAGCTTAACCCCTACTTTTACACAATAGCCCCTATTAATTCCCATTCAAAGAGTATTTACACACATTCGGTTTATCAATGGACTGAGTTCTTCCTTACTTGACAAGACTTACTTTTTAAAAAAAATGTTCTGTATTTCCAGACAAATACTACACTGGATTTTAATGTACTTAGAAATCAAAATGCTAACCGTTACATATAACCACCCAGTGGCTATGAGACTCCATGAAACTTAACCATGAGAAGAGAAGTTACCAATGTAAAACACATAAAGCTGCAGCACGCTCCCCTACCAGGCCGCCGAACAATGCAGCTACAATTCCTCACTTCACTTGAGACTCTCTTCTGGAAAGGGTTTGTATCACCGCACACGTTTTCAAGAGAATTTGCAAGAGATCAGTTTATTTGCGTTCTACTTTGACCAAATCACGGCTCCCATTTTTATACCAAAGCTTTTTCAGCACTAATGCTTGCTGTCTCATAAAATTGAACTCAGTTTGAAAGAGCTCACAATAGAGCTCACAATGACAGAGGTTTTTAAGCTGCACAACCTAAATTTTAAACATACTGAGTTAAAACTAACTTTTCATTAATTCAGGCTGGTCGCCTAGTGGGAGGAAGCTTACACAGTCACAGTCTCCATCCTTTTTTCCATCCGTCATTAAATTTTGAACCTGTTCACTCAATTCAATTAAATGCAATGAAAGCAAAATAACTGTAGCTCCTGTTTTGTTACAACAAACCCTGCAGAAGCCAGTTTTGTTCCTTCTCCTTGCACTTCCACCAAAGGCAGGAAAAAGCTTCAAAGAAGCAACATGTCACCATATTCAAAGAACGAGAGAACAGCAAATCTGTTTTATTTGGTCTCTGTTCCTCAGATCAGCTTCCCATTCCTAGCTCAGATATGACCCAGGTCCTGTCCTCCTACTCCTCAATGCAGTGAAATCCAGTTTTGCCTGCAACACCGAAAAGCCTTTAACTGGGAGCAGGTAATCCTGGTACCTCTCCACTAATTACATTAGCAGAGTAAAAATTCCTGCTTCTTGGACTTCCACTTTCCTACAGTTCTGTCATTCAGAACAGCAAAGACAGTCTGACAGTATGAAAGCACATCCCTCTTGTCTCAGCTTCTAGGTACCCAACTTCAGACAACAACATTGGAACTGTCAAGGATCATCATCAATTTAATTCCATGTTTCAAAAGTATCTCTGAAAAGTACAGTTACAGACAAAATAGTAACACTGAGCAGCTTTTAACTAAGTATCTCTCACAGAGCTAAATTAAACCCTTTCACAATCCTTGTGGCATGGGCTGGGGCTGCATTCACCCTCTCTTAGGAACTGCTGCGGCTGCATGACCTGAGGCTGTGTACAATCATTACTACTGGAGTTCTCACCAATTCCATACCTTACTGCAGCTTCCAACTCCAATTCCTTTGGAAGATGCAAACAGATACTTCTCCCTGTCTACCCCCACCCCATCCCAAATAAAAATATTTTTCTTATATTTCAAAGATCCAAACATAAAAAAAAATATTAAAACTTTTCTTCCCCTTGAAGCATTCCTCCTGCCTTAAACAGTATCAAGTAAAAGCACTTCTGTAAGGGGGAATAATCAATTTATCTTCTTACAAGTATCTGCATACAGAAATAATGAAATGATCCTTAATCTGTATAATCAGCCTTTGTAGCAGAAGGAAGTTCATTCTGGAAGGTCACAGAACTTCCCATCAACATGGCCCCAGAACACGCCTGTCAAGGACATTTGATTTTGTACCTATTGTATTACATGACTCAGTAAGGGCGGTTAGTGTTTTCAGCTTGCAGTTTCTGGCAGGATCTCCAAAGTAATTTTCAATTAAAAGGTTAAATGCTGGTACTTGTCAAATATGAAGACATGCAGTGCTGTAACAATATGAAATAGCTTCCTTACAATTAAATTAATTTCATTGGGTATTTAAGTATTCAAGCTGCAAATACCATGCCTTTGGGTGACTTGAAGAAATACCTAAATGAAGTGCAATCATTTTCTGCCAGTATTGTGTCTGAAGTGGGATACAAGCCTGGCCTTCAAATCCTTTCAACTGCATGAGTCAATTATTTATAGGTCCAACAAACATTTGAATATTTTTCTTTCCATTAATAGTCTGTTTTTGTTAAATTAGCCGTGCTGTTAAAAAAAATGACATTTTCGTTTCCAGTGCTAGTCTGGTTTTTCCCTCAAAGTATGTAAACTAGCCATAAATGAAGAAATAGTGATGTTTCCAGATAATCACACAAAGAATCAATGACTTTTTATTCAAAGAGGCAGTACTGAATAAATTACCACCCACCCACCCCCAGTTAACCTTCCGCTAACCAAACTATTAAATAGTAGAATTACTTCTGTTACAGTTCCATAGAAAAAGACTTGAAAAATAGAACACACCTGAAACAAGGAAAACACAATAAATGATTGATAACTTCTGGGAATGGAAGGCTCACTGTTACTGCCAGCAAACTGGAGAACAAGACTTTCACAATCTTCAAGACATATATGACTGGGCCTCTCATTCTTATATCTCATTTGATTGAGGAATGAGAATTATGAAAATACATGAAAGTATATTTAGCAAGAATTTTGAATCAGTCTGGGCCTGTAGCTAAGGCTCTGGCCTGGATTCAGAGGATGAACTAAAGATTTTTGTAAGTCTCCCTGGTTCAATACTCTTGCAAACACTAATGGTGCTTACCCTAATTTAAAATGTACTGAAAAATCTGTCAGTGAAAACATTTCATAGTCATTTTTAATTTAACTCATTTTCAAATCTGTTAAGAAAAATAATATTCTCAAATGCTGCTCCTTTTACATTAGGAGGTCGCTGCAAAGATCCTATACCTGGATCATTGTTTGAAGAGTTGCAGGATTTAAAAAAATGTGTGTGATTAAGGCTTTGACTTGGCAGTCATACAAATGAACTCAAGGTATGTGATGGGATTATCCTTGTATTAAAATGAAGCGTATATACAACTCACATGTTTAAATGCAGTTCAGCTCGGCTGCGAGAAACATACTGCATATAGAAACAAAGCAGGAATAAATCTTAATTTTTCTGTGCAGAAGTAAGTGACAACCCCTCCTCTCCAAGCCTTCTAACTTGTCCTCCATTCATCAGCTGGTGTGTTTATTTTTGCTATATGTGATGTGACTAGCAGAACTTAGGCAATGAAAACTTTTTAATCAAGTGAAGATCTTTTGAAGAAAAGAGAGGACCTGCTCCACTTCTCAGAATGCAAGGTCAAGAGTTATATACACACATTTAGAGCTCAGCTTCATTTAGTTAAGTTTACAACTAAGAAAAGGAAACATTTCTTTGTACAACCTGTGAAACCCACTGCCACATAGAGTAACTGAAATAAACAATGTTTTGGCAGGAACAAATAGAACTAGGTAAAGTACATTACAACTAATAATCTGTGTACTTATGCAGATTTAAACTGTATCAGATCACACAGCCCACATGAGTAAATCAGAGAGCAGTTACTTCCATCTGTGCACAGCACTGGAGAAATGTAATTTTATGCACTCACCTACTCCCAGAGTATTAAGGTTTTCCAACAGCAGATATATGAGCACTTCTGTATTTCAGTACCTAGAACACAGAATCAGAAATTAGTCTCTTACTATGAGGAGTTGTCCCTCCAGCCTCACATAAGACAGGAGTGCAGTAGAGATTTAACAATAACTTGGAGTGAAACACATACATTGCTGTGGAGTAAGAGAGCTGGAAAGGTAACAGATCTTTGAAGAATTAACTTAGCTCATCTCAATTTTATCAAGTTCGGTGAAGGGCATTATCTTATACTTACTGCAGAACAATGGTGCAATACTGAAAACCTATCCCTGCTAAACTTTTCCCTAGAGACACCACCCTCTTCAAACCTCTGTGCTCTCTTTACTCCTGGGAAATGCCCTGGAGAACTATGGGATATGAGATCCTGGCTTTAAAGTGCTAGCAGCATTTATTAGTGGTGAAAATGATGAAAAAATATTTATTCCTACATTCCAAGGAATGAATAGGAAAATAGGAGAAAAGACGTATTTTTTGTGATTTGTTATTTATTCCCCTTGTTTATTCCCTTTCTTTTTTTCTCTACAGAGGCAGAATATGCTCATTTCTTTTCTGCTTTGTAGACTTGGTTAGAGATATACAGTCAGTTTACACGAGGCTTGGAAGACAGAAAAATCATGGGAGAAGGAAGGAATGACACGTACATCAGCAGAGGAGATGATACCCGAAACTTAAAGGAGAGAGGGCAGTGAAGCTGCCCCCCATGGCTTCACCAGTGCAAGGCACAGCTGTAGATTAAACATTATGCTGTCTTTAAAATGGTGAAAGGAAACAAGTCAAGGCTATGGGTAGCCTTTTCCATTCTGCCTCTATTATTTTCTATGTACGCCCAAGACTACTTTTTCTTTTTTCTTTTTGGTAAGCAAAGCCAAAAAGCACAGCTAGGTTTCTTTCTCCCTTCCACTGGAACAGTAAGCTTGCCTTGTGCACGGCCCCTGCTACACGACCATGGTGTCTCTGCTTTCTTCCAGCATCAAAGCTCTTTCCAGACGATGACCATGTGCTAGCCATGAGTAGATGCTTCAGCACTCACCTGGGCAGGACACTCTCTAGATTGAGGCAATCAGTTTGGCAGCTGGGGCTAGACTGTAATGTCAGTCAAATAGAAAGCTATCTGCATTCCTCATAGACTACCAGGAGGTTACCTGAAAGCTAGGTGATATCTGTAGTGATATATATACCTCAAATGACTCATTCCATGGTAACTATTTCTGTTTGTACTCTTACAAGCCCCTAACTGTCATGACTGAACTTGGCCTTCTCTCCTCTACCTATAGTTATATCATGAAGTTCCTCTTATGGCAGAACCAGAGCAGTTACAAAGACAATTAACACAGCATGTTTTAAGGACTGTGGTTTCCCCTCTCTTTGTACCTCGTAGTAAAAGATTAAAAAAAAAAAGGATAAAGCTCTGTTTCCTTATACGGATTTGTAAGACCATTCCAGAATAAGAGAGAACACCAGTTGTGTCAGGAGAAAAAGCTGGGGATAGAAGGAAGTCAGTAAACATGAGAAAATGAGGGAAAGTAGAAAAATGCAAGCTCTTATAACCTGTAGACATTAGGTGATTGAGTATAATGAGAGAGAGTGGGAGAGAAAGAGAAGCTAAAGCTTGGGAAAGGAAGAGTAGTTTAGCAATAATATTTGACAAGACCAAATATGAGAGAGAAAAGAAAAAAAAAAGGAAAGACTCAACCAAGGATATCTTTTGGGCTTAGTAAGGTAACTCTTCAAGAATGCTGTGGGTTAGATTTAGAGCTTTTCAATTAAAATAGTTTTACTGGAGTTCAGAGTCAGCTTCTTAGCTCAGAATGAAATTTCCATTCAGGAAATTCATAATCACAGCCTTCAGTACCAATCAAGAGGAGAAGATGGGATTGTTTTAATTTTTTTTTAACTGAGCATAAAGTCAGTAGAAGGAAGAGCTGATAACTCCACATGAGTATAAAGTGTGGGGTGCATCAACCCTAGCAGCACTATAGCTACACTTTGTTGTAAATCACCAACAAAGAAGCCACAGTTAATGAGGAGGCCACATTCAAAACTGCTAAATTCTTGTGTGGTCTTATGTCATAGGGCTACAGCACTAGAAAAGGATTTTTACTAACTAGCTCACAACTGCTTTATCAAGCCATTTGAAATAATCTAGTTATTTCCATGTCTCATACAGACGGCTACAGCTTTCTCTTTAACATACAATCAATTAATATTAATTTAAAAATCTGTTTTAAAGTTATAGCCAGCTTTATCAAACTCTTACTCTATTTTCACATATAGAGATTCCATTCATCTATTTTGTCAGATTCAGATAGTTTAGTTCCATATCCAGTTAAACTTGCCTCCTTCTGGGAAACCTAAACAACTGTATTTTTAGCTCTCTGGGTTTCTTTTGTCATGAGCTATGCTACTTATTTTTAATCCTATGATGAAAAACATTTTCTAAGAATTTAAATTCAGTGAATTTACCACTACTTTTAAGCATTAAAGGTAGGATACTACTGTTAGTCCAAATAGAGGATGAAATACAGCCTTAGGGAAATCAGCAATGTCAGTTGTTCGCATCAGAAATTAGATGGGTTCTAGTCTTTGTGTCTTGAAAAAGAAATAGTAGAATTAGAGAAAAGAAAGAGAGAGAGAGCGAGAGAGCAGCTAAACTGATCAATGGTTTGCAGCAGCTGACTTACAAGGAGAGATGAAAAGCCTAGGATTTATCAATCTGGAGAGAAGATCCATGGGAAAGACAATCAGGAATCTCAAAATGATCTGGTCAACAGTGATAGTCTTGTCTATCTAGAGTACAGCACATTGGTACATATATGAAGAGTTTTTCACAATTCAGTAACTGTCCCAATGTCAGAAGACATACAAAATGAAACCTTCATATGGAAAACCAGTACTGTGTCAAACCACTGTGCAAACCTCGAGATTGTGGGTTTGACTTTTTTTTTTTTTGAGAACTAACATTGAGAAAAACATCACTATCCTTCCTGTGAGTAAATGAACATAGCAAGTTCCCTGAACTTCTTTCAAGAGAAGTTCTCCTAAAACCACAAGAAACGCAGAAATATATCTTAAGTAATGCATCTTAAAATTTTCAGGATACATTACAAACACAGCTGCACAAATGTTAGCATATGAAAAAAAAATTAGCCAATTAGCACACAAATCATCATTTAAAAAACCCCTTTGGTGTCATTTTTTGTTTCAGTCAGAACAACTTAGATTTCAATTGCGACTATTCTGGGATATTTATTTTATGGTAAGCCACTTTTCAAAAGTTTGAATCTACTTTACTTTCACTGAAAAAGATGTTTCTAAAATGAAACATCTGGCTAAAAGAGGAGGAGGAGTTTTGGCATGGTTGGGCTTTAAAAATCTTACATATATGAACCTATGGTGACATGCACATCAAAAGGGAAAAAAAAAAAAAAGGAGAAAACCTGTCATGGGCTTAATCCTCCCAGAAGGACAATTGTTTTTCTTCTGAAATAGAAGTATTACAGCAGCTTTTAGAGGATTTCAGAAGTACAACTTATCTTCACTAGAGAACATAAAACACTGATTGACGTCTATATAAATTTCCACACAGCATATTTATTTTCATACGCTCCTGCATTCTATTATTATGAATGGGAAATACTTATGAAAGATTCTTCTTTGAATACCATGTCATTCTGATTAGACCATGAATATGTTGACAATTTTATCAACAAAATTTTGGCTGTGTTTAAGTTAAGAGAGTTCTTTCAACGAGAAGAAAATTATCCTGGTTTCATGACACCTTCCTTCCTTGGGTTCTCAGAGATGGAAGTGGATAAGAAGGGACTTTAGCAAAGGTATTTTTGAGTAAGTTATAAACATAAGTTAAACTGGGAATGTGAAATTGTTTCTTTATTTGGAAGTAAAAATGTACGGTCCATCTCAATGAATAAAGTAGAATAAGTATGCCATTTATACTATTAATTGGTGAGAAATAAATTCTATGAAAAGTAAATTATAACAGAGCATGTGAAAATCTGGAAATCCAGGACATTTGGAATAAATGTTGGCCTTGTGGAGCAGATTCGAGCGCTGTACACCGACTTGCTAGTCTGTCAGAGGGGTAATAACAGATGACCTTTACTGCAGCTTTAATGCCTTCACTTCCAAACCCCTAAGGATTTGTTAAGTTTTGTGGCCTTCTGTAAAGGGTAGCTATCCCTACAGCATCAAGGTTTGATCTCTTACAGTGAAAATATCTTAAGGCATTATCGATTCTCAAGTTTAACCACTCAATCAAAAATAAAATTTCATGCAGTTTCTACGCACTCCTTAAAACACTGCCATCCAAGCGCTAACCAAGCTTAGGATCAAGCAAGAAAATATGAAGCTCCTCCATGAAATTTTTGGGACATGACAACAGCTTCATCCACAGAAAAATGTACTATACTATTTATCATACTAAACTGATATTGCTCCGTAATAAAACTAGTTCTGATTCCATCTCACTATGCTTGTTCGAGAACCTGACACTTCTGTTAGAAATCTAAACTGCAGCTCAAATTTCCTCAAAGCCAGTTTACATAGATTTATTTGTGTTTAACTGTTGTCTTTTAAATAGCACTGCTTTCCTGGTATTTTCTCCCATGGATATATTTATAAGTCACATCTCAGATTTCATTTTGCTAGGCTAAATAAGCCATTGCCAATTTAGTTCCTTCTTGCAGATAAGCTTATCATTCCCATGATCCTGGTAACTTTTCTGTGGATTTGTTGTGGCTTGAGTTCCCCTTTTGTTCTACAAGGAAAATTGGAGTTAAACTTCGTATTCAGATACAGCTTTATCATGCCTTGTTGGGCACAAATATTTCCTTAATTCAACTGGGAAGACTTGGTCAATCTCAAATTCCACTTGTCTTTTTGTGCCTGGAACATACTGCTAGCTACTAGCTATCTTGTAATCACCTAACATAATCAGGCCTGCCCCTTCCTCCATCATTTCCAAACAATAAGCTTCCAGTTTATATCAGAAATTGTCAATGATCCCGAAGTGCATGACCTTGCGCTTCATTCCATTAACTTCATTCCATTCCCTATTACTCCAAACCTAGAGGTCATCCGTTTCTTTCTGTAAAATATTCCTGCCCTTTCTGCATTAGCAATGGATCCAAACTATATGTCATCATAAAATTTCCTCAACATTCTCTGTCTTTTTATGCCAAAGTCATTATTAAAATTATAAAACACATCCAGTCCCCTGATGGATCACCAAGGAACTTCATCTGTAGCCTTTCTTCCTGTCCAGTACTTCCCCTCTCAATGGAACCTGCTCTCCTCTTTCCTTCAGGAAGTTCCTTACCTGTACTTACCTGTGTCTGTACAACTCCCCATCTCCTACAGTATAACCCTACGAGTCCCCTGCAAAATATTTAGAACAGACACTTTCTAGACCTGCTCTTGTTTAAAATACCTGTTTAATTGACTGTGATCTAACTCTGGTAGGCACATCTCACATGTTGTCACTTCTTTTTTTTTTTTAAATCTTCATCTTTAATTATATTTTGTCTTCAACACTTGTTCTCAAGCCTTGAAAGCGCATTATATCCACTACAGGTAGGAGTATCTAGTGGCACAAGAATTCAGATTCGAAATTGTATCTAGTCTTGAAGAATATTTTTAAATAGTTTTTCTTCGTCATTGCTTTTCTGCAAATGGATTGGAGGACAGAGTGTATTACAAGGAGATTGTTCAGTTCTTTCTAATGCTAGATCATTTGTTTGATTGAGATCTTCACTAGAGAGAGACGACAGATATGAAAAAGCTTCTACACAGTAGGAAACAAAATAAAATAACATTTCAAGTGAAAAGAGATAACTTGAAGGAAATACAGTTGAAGAGGGAATGCCTAGTCATTACTCACAATAAGAGAATAAAGTAGGAGTACTGTGTAAAATGATCTAAAACAAATGAAGTAATCTGTTGCCATAAGATATGTGGAAATCAAAAGTAAGATTGTCTTATGAAAGGAATTTAATCAGTTCATGAAGACAGATATACTTATGTCTGTAACACAATAACTCAGCACATGATATTCTTAAACTGCCAGTTTCCAAAATTTGAGAGCATCTATACCTGATCTTCTAAGAAATAGACACTCCTGGTACTTCATTAAATGAATGTCTCTTCTGACACTGTGATTTTCACTGTAAAACATGATGTAACACACAATACAGCTCATTTCTTTAATGATCTCCAGTTATATCATTCATGGCAGTGAAGAGAGCTCAGGCTCCTTCATCAATGCATCGGAAATATCCTTTAGAAATGAACGGAACATATTTCTGTACTCTATTCATCCACCCACATAAAGTTCCAGAATACTATACAATCCTATTTTGTCATGCTTCTCAACAATTTACTCAGCATTCTGAAGTAAACTTGGTCCTACATGCCTCTTACACAGCACAGTATTTCTTCCCTTTAACTTTTACAGTATTTGAAATTGTGTAATAACAAAACATAAATAAATAGTAATTTATTCAAAATCATGAAGATCAATTTTACAGGGAACTTTATCACTTTGATGTACTCAAGTGAAGCACCTTGTGTCCAACAGAAAGTCTATTTGACAGTATACCTGCAAGATCAAACACACCTGAGAGAGTCCAAACTCAGCCAAAAATACGTTTCTTGCTGAAGCACAAGACAAAGTCACAGCCTCCAGAAGAAGGCTATGGGTAGAAGAGAGATGGAGGCTGACTGATTTTTCTCCCCAAATCAAGGAATTGCTTTGGCTTCTTTTCTGAGGTCATTTTGGGTGTCTGCATTGTAATAATTGATTTATGAGGCAATTGAAGCTATTTGGGGATCGTGCAGAAAGCAAGGCTGGGAAAATAAGCTCGCAACTTTTTTATGTGTCAGATGTCCAACTAAAACAAGTTTAAGTATAATTTCCCTTATTCATCTATACTTTACAAAACAAACAAACAAAAAATCCCAAAACAACCACAGCTGGCATTAAATCCTTCGTGTGTGGGCAGTTACATTATGTGCCCACCTTGTAGACTTCAGAAGGGGCACTCACAGGCTGGTCACAACACCGACAAAGCAAATCCTACCCCAAGTGATTCCGGCACACCTTTGGCAATCTATTCTCTTCCCGCTTATTTTTCTATCTAAAACTAATGTTCCAAATCCTACACCACTAGCTACACTATGCTTATGTGGTGCAATACTTATGAACACAATACAACTATACAGAAATAAATTTCACCTTATGGCATATGGGGCCATAGGGCTCGGCTTTGGGACCCCTAGGAATGTGCTATACAAGAAATACATACCTCAGGCTTCACACCATTTTATTGCCAGCTTTTTGATATTTTGTCTGTATGTATATTTAGATAGACTTACTTCAATGAAAAAGATATAGTGTGTTGCTTTTCCATTTTTAAGTTCTCCAGAAGACTCTAGATCTTGTACCTCAGCCTTGCAGAGATGAGACAAAAGGAGACACAAGGAACCCCAGCCATTTCAGTTATGAATGCTCAGCTTTTAAGTGGTCAGTTCAGCAATTTGCCCTGCCCCTAAACCTAAACTACTGAATACAGATAGATCTTTCACAAACAGTGAAAATAAAGCTTTGGTTGACTAAACTGGAATAAATCAAAAAATTGAGTGAACAGGATAAAAACTTTTGTAACAATATTGACAACCTTAGAGGACTCCACATTCAAAGCTGCCAAAAAGATATTCTTTAAAAAATATTCTTATATCTTCCCTTGAGATGGTGCCACGTCTCTAAGGATGCCCGTGGACAAGGCCTAAAAATTAATTCCTATTGCCTTGCTGAACATGGCATTTCTCTGTTACTAATGTTACAATCAGACAAGCCAGTTTACTTAACAGAAACTACTTTAAATTATCTTAGTAACACGACTGAATATCGGCTATCACAACTACTACTTGAGGCACGCATTGTGAATGGGAGCAAGGATGTGGACCTTAGTGCCTAAAGGCCAAACAAGACTAGGATCCCCTCTTCTAAGTATTGCCAGAGCCAGCGCGCACTGAAGCAGTTTAAGACAAAGAACAGACAAAGAGAGGGGACGGCACATACAAATGAGCAGAATGAGCTACATGAGACCACTCACAGTCATGCTAGTTCTACATTTATGTATTTAATTTTCATGGGTAAGATAGCATGTCATTACCAGGAGTCTAGCTAGCTCTAGTGAAAAAGCCTGTAATTTCCCATTCTTACTAAACTGAAGACCCAGAATATTACAAATGCCTATTTGCCCACCTATGAGATTTTGCAAGGTTTTAAGAGCCAGGAACAATATATTGCACAACATGGGTTATGTTGTGAAGTTCAAGCTTCCCTGAAGTCCACAGCGAAATTCCCATTGACTCAAGCAGAGCCAGGACTTCCTATCAGTTCCCAAGAGGTCAGCTGTGCTGAGAATTGTGAGCTGTGTGCATTGCAAAGACTATCGCATCGCCAACCCTTCAGCTTGCACTCACTCTTCTTGTGATCGTTTTTGCATGTGGTGATTTCAGCTTTGCATGCTTTACAGATCAAGAAGCCACCACAGCATTCCAGTTTTGTGTTTTATTTCATGCAATAACAAGGCATGCTTAGTTTCTGTTTTCCAATCAAAAGTGCTGCAGGGATCGAAATTAGATAAAACCTCGTTAATTCATCTGGGTTCCCACTTCCACCACCTATCTCACTCTATAATTACCCATTTGTTGCAGCTCAGTTACTAAAACTTTCCCTGATTCAAATGAGCTTCAAACCTCGTTTCTTCATCTTGAGTTACATGTTATCAACAGAGCTTAAACTGTTCTTGCCTTACTGATGGATGTATGGAATCCAAAGACAAATCTAGATTTGGATGAATAAGGACAGTAGCTGATCACAGAAAGACACGGCAGTTCTTTGGCAGTACTGCTCATGAAAGGCACCACCATCAGACCCTCTGGCCTCCACAGCCATGTAGCAAAGAATTGGAGGCTAAGATAATCTGCATAAATGAGAGCCTGAGCTGTAGGACATTTTGCAAGTTGGATTTGCACAGGTTCTTGTGAATTTTTCCTTTGATTTTTTCCCATATATGTGTTTTTGCACCCCCTGCATTTCACCTTGAGTTTTATGTTTGAAATCTCAAATTGAAACTCACTTGAAACCATGAGGTTCCATCTGCAAAGCCGTAAGTGGGCTTCAAGTCATTTGAAAGGTGCAAGTTAAGGAATTCAAGCGAGACTTAACCACAGACAGCTTTATATCTAAATGCAGAGCAAAATTTGAAAGTAGGCAAGTTTTGTGTGAGAAGTTTTTGTTGTTTCCGTAAGAAAACAATCATGCAGCAGTTCTCCCGGGTTTATTCTTGGTGTATGCAGAGAAATGTGGTCTCTGCACTCACTTCAAAATGTTGCAATACTCTAATATGCCAGATTATTTTTTTCTTTAAATCTCTGCTTAATATCTCTCCTCTTTACTCTCTCTGGAGCAGAACCAGCACCAAGACCTTTGGGCAATGAACTTTTATAATAATTCCCCAGAAATCTCCTCTCCTATTTTAGTACCTAGGGGAGACCTTGCTCGTGGTTATGCACCATCTGTCATTATCTACAAAGACTAAAATGCCAAGGATGGCCTTCAGCTGTCAGCTCTGCCCCTCTGAACAGGGTGTTACAGGATGTCTCATTCAGCATTTGCAGCCACAGGAGAGGGAAGATTCTTTCATTCAGAGCAGGGAATAGCCTCCACAGCTGCAGAACACAAGAGGCCCAGGGAACTTCCTAAGGCCAGCAGCTGTGGAAGCAAATTTTGGCTGGATTGGTCCATTATTGTTGATGTACATAAGGCCTGAAAATCAGTGTCAGGAAATGGTGCATATGCAGAAAGACTCATGGTCTTACTTTTCGTATTTAGCTATGCAACTGTATAATCGTTAAACCTTGCTTTGCTCAATACTGTTAGTAGTAACAAAAACTTATGTCAGCTCTTCCAGTGAAGTCATATTTAAAGGAAAACTCAGACCTCCTACCGCCTCCCTTTTCAACTAAACCAATCCACCAGTGCAGCAATCATGACTTGAAAAAAGTTGTCACAAGCAAAAAATTAAACTAAGTCAGATATCCCTTCTTTCATACTGCAGGATATATCAAGTTGGGAACATTCAATTTTTATTCTTATTGTGACTTAAGAACCAATTTCGTACCCTCCTAAATTACCAAACAGTACAACCAGATGCCCAATCTCGTTGTTAAACTTCATCTTTTCTAAGATTCCTAGGAGACCTACATGAAGACAATGAAACCTAACACAGTGTTTAGCTGTACACAGTTTTAGTACTTCTGGCTCTGTCATGGTGCACAATTCTGAAGATGGGGAGATTTCCTGTCACTCTGCCATCAAATTGCTTGAGTCATCCTGTAAACTCTGGGCTAACTCATGTTATTTTTGCACCTTGATTTCAACTCCTGTAACACAGAGACAACTCTCACCTAACTTCACGGAGATGTGTGTTTAGCTCATGATCCTCTGATATTCTCAGATGTAAATTCATAATGTTATCAGCAATACATGTAACCCCGGAAAGGGCCAGGAAGACATTTTCCCCAACATACTCAGGCAAACACTCGGCAGAATCTTCCAGTTTCAATGTGAGGTGAAGCGGCCAAGACTGCCCCTCCAAATCTTATGTTCTGCAAAGCAGCAGCAGATTCGTTATTCCCTTCTTCATACTCTGCAGAGCAAAAGCCTAAGAAACAGACTTGCTCCACAGCTGAATGACAAAGACGGAAACAGATCCATGAAGCAAGGAGAGACAAAGGAGGAGTCAGAGAGTGAGCCAAAGCCACCAGCTTTCTCCTGCTGGTTGTGCAAGTAAGAAAGGAGCCCAGAACAATGGAGGGAGGCAGCAGAACAGGATTACACTGGGGTCATTTTGTTTAGTTCTCAAATGGCTGCTAACAGATGCCTTAAAGTAAAATTTGCTCTCCGCTGCTGCTGCCTCATCACCCTGGAGCCACATACCCCATGCTCAGTTTGGCTAACTGCTTCTCCTTGTCTGCTTCAGCTACCCAGGCTGAGATCCACACATCAATAGGCCCACATGGGGAGCCCAAACTCCACTGCTTCCTCTGTGTTTTGGACGCATCCCTAGAACTAGTAATTATTCCTTTGGCAGTGCTCGCCTGCCAGAGAGCATCTCCCAGCCCACTCCTGTGGGGTTCTGAGAAGAGGGCAGCTGAGAAAAGGATTGATATAGAATGGATGAACCGGCAAGCAGAAAAGGATCAAAGGCCACTTGATAAGCACAGGAAGAGAAGATAGTGAGGCAGGAGGGGACATCAAAAGGGACAGAGAAACTGTGGAACAAGAACGTAACAGGAATACTGTGACATGGTGGTTCCAATCTGTGGCTCAAAAGCAATGCATTGTAATGTTGCCTGTGACACAAGAAATGAAAATGTTCTGAGGAGGATGGGGAAAACAAAGTACAATTCTGCCAGTAGCGTGATACTTGTTCAGTGTTGTCGATAAGCCAGCACAGCTTGGGAAGCACAGATCTGTCTCCCTTAGCTAGAAGTTAAAATTCTACCACCTGATTCCCCTCTTGGTTTCTTTTGTGTGGTGGTTTTTTTTTTTAATTTTGGGGTTTTTTGGTGGCATCTCTGTCTATAGAAATTTGGATTTGGAGCTGGCCAGCTCTAGCTGCCTACAGCATGTGTAGGCACACTCTGCAGCCCGGCACAGCCTGTTTCCCTACAGACAAGTGAATATCACACAAAATGTACCGAGAACCGCCTGTGGCTGAACTGGCCTCTGACTCTGAGTACTGCTCATTTTGGTGCTCTCACAGTGAGTTGGTGACAGGCACGTGGAGAGATGCTCACTGCTGCCTTCTAGGCTGATCTTGTTTCTGAGGGTTTGATCTTAACTTTCAAAAGTGCAAATCTGCCATGCTTCACAAGTACCCAGTATGTCACAAAAAAATTAAAGATTCCTGCTAGAAATCAGATGAAGGAAAAGACCCTCCTGTGAGAATCAGAAGATAATGAAATGTCTTCATTTCTAACCAAATAAACACTGAAATGTTTATTTTCTGGTCCCCATTTCATGGACATGCTGATTTTGAAAGACTTCTGTTTATTTTATATTATTCAGCAAAATTAATGCTCCCTACACTCAGAAATAAACAATACTTTCTCTCCCTGTCCTACACATACACAAAATTCTAGTAAGAAACTTCCTTCCACATCCTTCCTTTGTGGTTGTGAACTCCTCTGGGGCTGACATAAACCCCAGCAGAGCCAACAGAACACTTGCCATTGCTTTCAACCAGAATATGATTGTGCCCCTTTCTTGTAGCAGGCAGAGAGTTAATTGAACAGATTTGAAGATGTATTGTAGGAGACAGGAGTAAATCAGATTATATGAAAACATTCCCACGGTTTTGATTTACTTCACAGAAAGAAGCAAAATATTATACATCTTATATTACTTCATGTTTGCCTGGAGGGCAAATGTGAGGTAAATGTTCAGAAAATTCTAAAAATGTAGCAATAAGCCCCTTCTACAAAGTTCTGTATGAGTTCTGCATTACTGAGAATACAATATTATTCTAAGATGCTGAATAGCAGTCTCTAATCCCGTCTCAGAAGGCAATACATTTCACTGGTTTAGATGGCCTATTCCTTTTCAAAACCGAAATTGGAAAACTAATAAAAATCGTAAACTGAAGGACTCTCGAGGCAGTAAACTGGGCAAGTTTGTAGTGTTGCTGACATCTACTGAGAGAAAGAGAAATTGCACATCTTAGTAAGGGGATGAGGGGAGATTTGCCTCTTATTTGTTGTTTGCCATTTTAGTTTTCAGCAGCATTTTATGCATGCTTGCATATTTATTTATTACATATCTTGGATCAATTTGCCTCATTTAAGGTCAGTGAGTCAACAGAGATTTTATAGGGAACATTTAAGAGGAAATATATGGAACATGCAGGAGATGGCTGCATCCCTTATAGAAATGCTGCAGACTTGTTCCTGTAGTTGCAAAAGTCTGAATGTCCAGATTGCCAGGCAGCAGCAGGTATATCAGGACACACACACCTCGTTCATACTGAGTGCACATAAAGCCTTCAAATTGTGGTAGCTTAAGCCAAAATTTACATAGTACAAAATACTGTATTTAGGAAATCATGCCGCAAAAGTTATATAAAAAATTCATGTCTCATTCGTTTCCTACAGGAAACCATAGCTAAGCCATGGTAGGAATAAAAGATATCACCAGAAGTCAAAATAACAGTTCAGAGATGCTTTCTGATCTATGTGTCTGTTGTCATGATGACACATGGCTGTTACACTACTCAGGCAATCGAAGAAAAAAATTTCCTGGTATCTCATGCATTATAAAGAGTATTCTTTTCCATGCTGAACAGAGAAGAATCCATAACCATCCCTAAAGCCACAGAACAATAACCATGACTACAGATTTCATGTCTAGGGACTTCATCCTACAAAGTTAACAGGAAGGGTCTGTGAATCTCAGTTTGGGTAATAGCAGAACTAATTTACAGGGAAAAAAAAAAAGAAACAACATATAAAATGCTAATAGAGTTGGAATGAGTCAGAGTGATAATGACTGTGAGGGGATTTGCATTTCTCCACTTCTGAGCAAACTTTTCATAGCTGAAGTTACACTGAATTTATAAGGATTGCAAAGAAATATAATTTGGTTAATAAATACTTGCAATACAAGGCAGCACGATCAATAAAGTATCTTAATTAATTTGCTTTTTGCAATAAGAGAAACAACCAAAGTCAAAATTAAGTATCACATTACGAAGTTTGATCTGTAAATAAGTTGCTGTGAAATGCCCCTCTTACCTTGACAGGGAGAGGATTTCAGTGTCTGCAAGGGCTTTTCACATTTGTTTCTGCAGATCCTGAAATGGACATAAACATAGGATGAGATCTTTAGCTCTTGTATCTGATGTATAAAATATCCCCAGTAGTCATTCTCGGGCACACAGTGCACACACCTCAGCTTTTTTGACGTGAGTAGGTCCAATGGATAAAGCTGATACACACTGAGCTCCCACTTAAATTCTGCTTTGAGTATCACACAGATTAAAAATTGCAGTGTAGTGTTGAAAATCCTCTCCCAATTATTCTCTAACTGAAGGTACCCCATTTCCATCTATACTCCAGTTATCACCTTGAAGTTTTCTTGGTACCTAAAGCTTGGCTTCTACACGCATTCTGACATGCCACAATCTTGAGAGGGCTATACAGCTCAGCACTTCTCACACCAGCATCCATCAGGATTCATGCAGTCAACACTTGTGTCTCAATCAGTATAAATTCTCATTGCTCACAGTGGCTTCCTCAGATAAAGTAGCTGCAGCCTCATCTTTACTTCTGGAGTAGGAAAGGGTAGGTTAGATAGCTTGTCCACCACATTATCTTTCTAAGAGCAACTTGAACCAAAACTTTCCTTTCCACGTGTCAGACAGATAGGTTAGAAACCCAGGCCTTCTTCTCCCTCTCCCCGAGGCTTGCTATACTGACAGCTTTCCCAGAAGAGATAAGCTTACACCAGTACACAACAGTTTGCAGGCCTGTGGCTAATGAATTCTTCAGAGACACACAAAATATGGACTCGAAGGGAATAGGCCGTCTGCAATAAATGGATTTAATTCCAGCTAAATTCTGAAGTCACCTAATCATTGGATAGTGTCATTTCAGAGAAATGATCGTCACCTAACTTCTGAAAATAAATACCTAGGAACGTTTTCTCCTGTCAGACTGAAAAGCCAAGAGTACCTGGAGGAATTTTCTTACTAGCTCTCTTTTTCCTTTCTTGTGTGATCTGGACTTTGCACAGATTTTTCAGAGGGAGTTTCTCACATGCTGTATAAGAGGCCCTGGCACTTAACTTATGGCTGTGCCTTTCACTCTGTGCTCAGACTTCTAAAAACTACACAGCACAGTGCTCAACGATGTAACATCTAAATCTCTGAAAATCTCTTAATGAGATGCCATTTATACACTCATATCAGTGCACTTGAAATGGGCATCTGAGAGGATTAAGTATCCAGCAAAGGAAAATCCCATGGCCTTGTACTTGGATGGAGTTCTAATACAATGTTATATTATATTTAAAAATATATACATCAGAAATAAAGATGAGGGAGCAGATATATTTGAACAACTGTTCCTGAACAAAAATCATTTCCTTATTCTATTATAAATCTATTTCTGATTACCTAAAAAGAATGTTGAAACATTTGGTTTTCTAGAAATAAATTGGTTCCAAAGATGAGTCTCTGAAAAGGCTGATTCTGGCTTGCACTCATTGAAAAACCAAGGCACTCAAATTAATATCAACATTTTGGCAATTCTAATAACAAAGACTGCCAAAAGTATGTTGTCTATCAAATGTACACGGAAGAAAGATGTTATAATATTAAGAACAGATGTCACAGATATCTTTGAAAATACTCATGCTCCCTAAGTATACTGCAAGGCAAGATGTACAAAAGTTCATAAAAGAGAAAATTAATGCATTTTGTCCAAATACTTCCAAATGTTGTGTATATGTGTAAATGTACAAAATATGTGCATTTAAAGACGTTACTAAGGATTGCGCCATAATTTGGTAATGGTCTTCTATCTTAAAATTTAGAGCTTTAACGGTTCAATAACATATTAAAGACTACTTTTCATAGTCTGCTATTTAAACCATTTTTTTCTGTTTCAGAGAACATGTGCAAGGTTTTCCAGTTACTGTGTATTCATTTATTTACACTTTAATTGTTATTCTACTGACAGTTTACAAAAACATCCTATTAAAAAAACATCTAAAGAACGTAATGAAAGCAATCTTTACATAAAAATAACTTATTGACTAAAATTAAGACTACTTAGAAAACCTAAATATCTTGAGATCTTATTTGAGCAGGCAGAGAACATGCTTTCACCCTCTGCTCTAGTTATTTTCAGTACTGGTATTGTCAAACAGTAAAAATTAAGCCAGCTTCCAAACAGAAAAGCATGCGAATCAGCTGATAAACTTATTTATCTGTAAACAGAGGAAGCATTGGATTCTTTTTAATTGACAGAATTAAGAGAAGATTTTACCTCTACATCTGGTGTTTCCAGATTTCAGACATGAAAAAAATCACCTTACACAAATGAAGCCAAAATTTTCATATATGAAAGATCCAGGTGATGGAGTGTTAATAATAATAATAATAATAATTAACACCCTCCCATAGCCCCAAATCCCTATGAAATATTTTAAAGCTCATAAGACAATAACTGGCAATGAAAACACTGTGATTCTTATGGAATGATTTTTCACAGTCAACAACAAAGAAACTGGAACATATCAGTTTGAACTAGTGATTTTGATTTTTTAATTTTTGTACTGAAATCACCAGTTCGGTAAGACGTGGATGATGGCTCTATAAAATACGTCACCAAGTTGTATTCACTTGAGCAAGCAAAGCCAAACAAGATGTCTTTAATTTTTAAACCTGTGGGCATGTTGAACTAAAATAAATATTTTCTGAGGCAAAACTAACTGTTTGATGTTAAAAAGACTGTGCTGAACCCAGAAACATGATGTTGTGGATGGTATAAGAGCAACGTAGTAACATAATGATAAAACAATACAATCGGAATGTAATAGTAGCAACAGCAGTGACATTTTCTGTCCTGTTTTTAAAACAGTGTTCACTCCTTCTTACCATACAATGCTGACAGGGTAATAGCAACACAATACTCACAACTACAACAACAATAATTCCTTGGCTAAGGGCGGACTGGGGTGCCCTCGCAGCTTCACAGAATAGTCTGTGGAGCTCCAGCCCTGCCTGGAAGGCCAGCTCTCCTCTCATAGCACAGCCCTGAAAAACATGTTTTATTTCCATGAGCACCAGCATGTGTGAGGGCTTCATTGAAAAGGGACAGATTTAAGCCTGGTTTTGCGAAGTACATGTTTACAGGCTTTGCTGAACTAGGCCCTAAACCATGGCTTCTCTATCTTTTAAATCATCCCCTTACAATTAACAGATGTGAAAGCAAATTTCGCCTATACAGACGGCTTCATTTTTGTCTCTTTGAGTAACCTGGTTATATCCAGTTTCCGCAGCAATTGTAAGAGTGTTTACATTGTTTTTTTTTCATTTCCCTCTTTTAATAATACAAAGCAGACGCGGTGCGTCTGATTTACCTCAGGAGGCGGGGGGGAGAGGAAGGGTGCTGCCGGCTGCTCAGCGGAATGCGCTGAGGGGAGTGGAAGGGGGCGCTGCGGCCGGGTTATTTATTTTGTTAATATCTCCGGGCCCAAGGGCCCCATTCTCGTCCTCCCTGGCTGCTCTCCAGGCCGAGGTTGTCAGCCAGGGAGAGTATAATATCTTCGGGCTATGGCCCATTTAAAGTTTTTCCTCGGCCCTCACTGAGCTTTTTCCTGCAGCTCAGAGGACGCCACGACATCCCGCCTTGCCAGGCGACCCCTGCGGCCACCAAGCCCCGGGCGGCTGAGCCCCCGGGTGCCACCGGGCCTGTCCCCCGAGCCCCCTCAGAGCCCGGGAGTCACTGACCTGAGCCCACTGGCACGCAGCGGCCGTGAGGACAGCTCCTCCCGGCCTGAGCAGCCGGAGGCCCCCGCTGCCGCCAGTACTCGGCGCCGGGATTTTCCCTGGGCCCTCAGGCCCTGGCCTGAGGGTGAGTTGCAGGGAGTTATTCCCATTGCTGCATTTTCCTTCTTAAACTCCCTAATGAGGTCTGATATTTAAATAAAAGTATCATGAAATAACTAAATACTTAAATACACGATTATGTCAGATAGCCTAGCTTGACAGAACATCATAAATCCACAGAAAAATGTTTTAATGTTGGTGTTAAGCGGTTACACAAAAACTGCCAACAGGCCAGCTATATTTTCCAAGCAATGGCAACAGCAGTAGTATCAGGTAGGGTTGCACGCACCTGTATTTTTCAGTAAAAATCTCAAGACGTTTGAAAACTCTCTTAATCAACATTCAGAATTTATCTTGGTTGGTTACTCTACTGACATGAGGTTACACTACCTAGCACAACGTCATTCATTAGCAGGGCTTCATTAACCCAGGCAGAGCTCAGTACTAATGAGGCTATATTGCCTCCAGTGCCTTGACAAGCCAGCCAGCTTTCTGGGGTGCTGCCTGAAGCCACGTCAATGTCTCTAGTGACATTACACCAGGAATACACTATCTAATTACACAAAAAGTTAGTTACAATTTTCAAACCCTAAAGCAAGTTCCAAACGAGGCCATTTTTGTGGGGGAAAAAAAATTGGTTTCTCTCTGCCTTACGTTTTAAAATTCCTATGGCAGCCTTGAACTATAGGCACAACAACAAAAAATACAAAACATCTTGTATGGCACAGCTCAGCTCTGCAGTGGGAAACAGGTGATCACAGGAGGACATTGACTCTCCAGCCAGAAGAACACATTGGTATTCTACTGAGATCATGGCTCAATCTGACAATGTGACTGCTTTTAAGCATCTAGTCCTGACCACAAAGCAAACACTGCTGGGCAGGTGAAACAAACAGCAATGCTGGTTCAGACTGACCCCATGATTTTCACATTTGTTCCAGCTGTTCTGAAAAACACCTTCTCCTGGCAGGCTGTGTGTAGGATTGAGCATCACTTGTCCTTTTGCAGCTGGCATAAAATCATACAGGCAGCATAACCAGCACAGTGGCTGTTGCAGCTAAATAGACAACAGGAATAAATTAAGTATCCAAATAATACCCTGGTTGAATTAGTACTGTTGGCTAATCCTGTATTATATAGCACCAGTATTACTAATAGTAAAACCATAACCTGGAAAAACCTTTCCTGCTGCAGTGCAGCCTGTAAAGTGGAGAGTTTGTCTTTCAGTGCATCTCCTGGTTCTCCACTCGCTAGACGCAACCAGGTGGTCCTTGATCAAAGCCCATATACAACTTATTTAAAAATGATATGATCCAGGGCAGCCCTGTATAGCGTTTCTACAAACGTCCTCTTATATTACATCCATCTCACTGCAGTGTCCAAGCAACAAAGTATGGATTTCATATCAAATTCCATGATAAAGTGTAATCTGATTCTCATGTCGTCTTTACTCCCACCAGTAAAGCTATTTACTTAGACATCAATGTAGCAGGGAACATAGAAGTACTAAATAGAGGGTAGCTTTAAGGATGAGTGTCATGCTCCCCTTCCTGGCACACGGCTGGAAAAGGCATTCTAGGCCTTCATCCTGATCTCTACATCATCTACATCTTAGAGTCTCCATATATTTTAGAGCTATCCTTTCTTACATACTAACACTCAAAAGAGAGCACACCAAGCTCTCTGGAGCACTTGCCTCCTAAGCTGCAGCAGAGAATTAGGGACCACATATACAAGTTAGACAAATGTGACACAGGCTGAAACACACCCTGCTGCTCCCTCCAGACCTATGAAACTTTATCTCTCATCTCCCTGTTTTTAAAAGGTAGGAAATGCACAGTTCGGGTGACAGTCTTCCCACAGATCCACCAGTAAAAGCACAGTCTGATCTCTTTGGCACAAAATGAGAGACAGAGCCCCTTTTCTATGAAGGAAGAGAGTGATACCTCATAAGATGGGCATAAGGGATGAAATCTGAAATGGTGCTTTGTCAATTCGCTTTATGCTAAAAGCCAAACACAATTGATATCCCTGAGCAACTACTTATAAGATAGAGAAGAGAACTCCTCTGAACATCTGGCTAATATATCTGATCTGTATGTACTCTGTTTTGAAGGAGGATTCTAATCTCCTAATAAAAATATATGCTGTTTGTGGCATTGTGGGTTTTTTTTTGGTTTTGGGGTTTTTTGGGGTTCTTTCTCTCTCTTTTTTTTTAAACAAAGTGCTGTTTATAAAGTAGCAATTTGTAGCTCTACCATCTAATTAAATGTTTACTTGATTAACTTTTTTTCTACATCTTGCTTTTTAAACTTTATCTGCATATAATGTAGCTATGTGGCACATGAGTACAAAAGTCAGCTTGTATGTATGTACTTAGAGATTTGTTATCTTTGGATCTCTAGAAAACTTTATCGTTATTTAGGAAATAAAAATACCCACCCAAATAAAGGAATGACTTAATATTTTGAATGTACATATGTCAAGTGTCTCAACAGTGACTAAGTACAAACCCATAAAGTTCACTTCCTCTCTACTGCATGACAGTTTGAGTAAAAGGAGGGGTGGTCAAGACATAAAGCTTGAGCTCTTTTTCCTTTGTGCATCAGAGCACAAAAAGAATGCATAGAGAGAACTTACATCTGCTACAAATAATTTGAAGTGTAATTTTATTACTGTTTTCTATCAGCATTTTTCATTCTTCGGAAAAAGTAACCAGTATTGGAACAACAGAGCACAGATGATAAGTAAGGCACCTACCCAAACTGCCCCATCCTTTCAGCAAGATCAGAAAACAAAACTGGAGCAGGAAAGCAGAACTATCAATGAATTTCAGATTCAAGATACGATGAGCAATTTCCATTAAATTCCATGGGAGTTAAGGTAGCCAAACCAGATACTCAGGTTTTAATCACAAATAAAGGTGAAAACAGTGTTTGCCTTGTAAGAGGGATATGTTGCAGTTATGACACGGGGCATGCAACACAGCAGCATGCCCTGATGATCCATTTACCTGGTCAGTACAGAGCTGCTCTCTGCCATCAGTACTTTGTCCAGTGGAGTTTTAAGCACCTGCAGATGAGAACCTAATACTTACCCTTAGGGGATGGTTCAACAGATAATTCTGTTACAGGAGTTTTTGTTCAATAGTTACAATCTACATTTTCCTCCTAGCTTTATCCATTCAGCTTTATTCCCTGTCTTTCCTCAAATGCATCTTACCAAGTTATAAACCTCTATATAATTTGTCTTCCTCCTGTGTTCCTGTAGCAATAAATAGATTACATTGTCTGAACTTAACACTACAAATTTCCGGTGAATAGTTTTAGCAATAAGGAATTAGGTATTCTAATAAATACAAGGTTAAAACTAGGAGAAATTAATTACCAAGCTATAGATCAATGAGCAAGAGGTGAAACTGCCAAATAGATGCTTTTATTAGATTATCAGACTCAAGACTGATTTATTACTTTTACTGTGCTTCCTTATCCATCATTTTTATAGTATGTAGAAGAGGTTACAAAGCACAAGTTGCCTTTTTTTAATTAACATTGAAGTTTTAGATAGGCTTAGATCAGAATAAACCAGGCTAGGCTACTTTTTTGTTGTTCCAAAATATGAAAGCAGAAAACAAACTGTATTTATCTGCGAGAGCTGTGACAGAACTGACTAATACAACACACTTGTCAGCCTGCAGCTTCCTAATATGCTTGCCTATGATTTGCCCAGAAATGACAAGGTGGGCAGCAGCCCTTCTGAAAAGGCTCCGTGGATCTTGGTAAACAGCAACCTGCACGAACCGGCAGTGTATCTGTTCAGCCTGGAGAAGAGGAGACTTGAAGGGGATTGAACAGCAGCCTGCCAGTACCTATGAGGAGGTCGTCAAAAGACAGAGCCAGGCATAAGCTGAAACAAGAGAGGTTCAGATTGGTTTAAAGAACTTCCCCTCCCAGCAGGACAGTCATACCTAGAAACGGGTTGTCCTGAGAGGTTGTATAGTCTCCATCCATGGAGGACTTCAGTACGAGACTGCCTTATGGCCCTGATCAACCTTACCTGGCCTCATAGCTGACTTTGCTTTTTGCAGGAGGTTGGCCAAGAAGCACTCAGGAGGTCCCTTCTAACCTGAACCGACATATGAACCCAAGCCTGACTCAGGACAACAATTTGAACAACTAGCATAGAAAGACTTTCATGAATTGTACTCAAAACACAGTTCTGCCTCTTCCACCTCAGAAAAGGATGATGACCTGCAGGTTGGGATAAGAGCAGTTGCCTAAAACTTTCTTAACCTGCTGCTATAGCATAGCTCAACCAGAAGCTCAACAACACTGGCAGGCAGCTTGCACTAGCGCTCCTGCTAGTGACAGACAAGGTAGGAAACTGGAGGAATGTGTGCTGATGTCAACAGCTTGAGCTGTGGGGAAGCGTAAATTAAATTGAAAGTGGCAATGAAGATTACTAAATCCTGAATACTCTTCAGAAGAATCCATCAGCTTTTTGAGAGTCCCTGGCAACAAAGATACAGATCATCTCAAAATCATAATAAA
Organism: Baryphthengus martii; assembly: GCA_013396935.1. Taxonomy (NCBI): domain Eukaryota; kingdom Metazoa; phylum Chordata; class Aves; order Coraciiformes; family Momotidae; genus Baryphthengus; species Baryphthengus martii. The sequence continues at coordinate 505,682 of VWZK01019320.1, read as the reverse complement.
AAAAAAGTCATGTAGTCATTTTAATATAACGTGTAAATAACTCTTCAACCTCAGAGACATGATTCATTCCTTCTGAAATAAGTGATTTCGCAAGTCTAGCCCACGCTAGAGGCTTTTCTAAGGAATATAAAAGTTGTACAAAAACTGAGCATGCTTTTACTAGCCACTCCCTCATCATAGTTGTAATACTAAGATCAGATGTGGACTGCAACCAGTGTTTCATTCAGTATTGTAGCTTCATTGCTACCTCTTTTAAATACTTTGGTACATCTAAACATCTCTTCACTATCTGTAAGGGATACCATGTTCTTCGCACTACCACGTTACCAAAAGTAAAAAAAAAAAAAAAAAAAAAGAAACTTTAAAAATATTGAGACTAACTTTTAAAAATTATTATAATTTTCTTTTCAGCACAATTTAAGTGGTTACCGTAGCTGGAATGAATTACAGTGCACTGCCAGGATTTTCAGAAAAGGCCCTTCCACCCCAGGAAAAGTTCAGTTGCATTCGGCTTTAATGGCTCTTGGCAAGGTTGCACTATTGTTTTTGTACAAACAGAAGTAAATTTGATATAAATAAAATATGAAACTTTATGTGAATGAAGCAAACATCAAATTCCTTAATCTTCAAAAGAAATTCTATCCCTGAATAATTAACTATGATATATTTATAAAACTAGAATAATTGAAAACAGCATTCTAAGTTGATTCATGTGGACTGCGCTGAAATATTTATTATTGCAAGTCCAGAAGATCTGTCTGGGTTTTGTCACTGCAAATGTCTAAACTCAGTGTCCAGATGTTTATTTAAGTTGCTCCCACATAGTTCTAATGTCAATTACCAGGGGTTATCAGAGAGCATCACTGTGTATCTTCCTTGACTAATATTCTCATTTCTTCTGTATCTTTGATGTTTTCCTTCATTAAAATTCCTGGCGCACAGCCACAAAAATGTGCCGTGCAGGCAAAAACCTGGTCTGCAGACATGACACATGATGATGCCCAATGTCTGTGCAAGGATAATATTTATCATCAGCTATCATTTTAGCAGTACTATAATCAGTACAATGCCAATTTAAAGTAGCTCAGAGAAATACATGTGAAACCAGGGAATAAAAACTCCTAACCAATATGAAATAACTTGGGTCACAGTAAAAAAAATATTATAGCATAATGAAAATTTTGTGAATCTGTGTTGGTTGGTTTTTTTCCCTTCAGGAAAAAGCAGGGGGGAAAACAATGACAAAGTAATTTCACACATAATTACAAATGGAATTGATGGATCTGTAACTCTGGAAACCACAATTACATTGAGACTTTTATAGTAACCAGGAGACAAAACAGGCTACTCATAACAGTGACTTAAACAGAAAGGGCTTATCACACAGCCTCTGAAGATTTCCTACATTCAAATGCAAGGGCTAATGCAGCTCATTTTAAATATATATATACACTCATCTGTTGCCCAAAACCAGTTGGTTTGTAGACAAATTCTGGAAGACTTACTTTTAATAATTTGTAAGAAAACAGAAGAAAATGAATGCTAACTCAATATCAATGGAAGTAGAGATATAAGATGGCTGAAGAAAATAGTGCAGATGCCACTTCATGTTTTCACGTTAGTACCCAGGTGCTAACACCAGGTGACTCTCTTAGTGAGGAATGTTACCCATTTTAGTTCTAAACAATCAGGAAGAGATGGACACCTTGTGACTTCCATGGATAATGGTCTAAATGACTTGGAAATGTAAATGTCATTGATTCTGCAATTCACTTCTCTCCCTACACTGTCAGTTTGGGAAGGCATATCCACCTACCAGACAAAGCCCCAACAGCTAAGCATTCAGCCTTGCTAAGAGTCATTCTCCCTCACTGAGATCTTCTACAAACGGTGTCATTGGACCTCCAGATTCAGTTGTGATTCTGTGTGTGCAGTGAAAATATCCCATAGCCTCTTGCAGAATCACAAGTTTTGTTGGAGAATTTGTGTTCAGCAGCAGCAGCACAGTTTCCATGCAACCTGCATGCACTGGGAGGGCAGTGCAGATGATAGCTTCTGTTCAGAGGTGGATGCAGGAGATCCCATGCAGTTATAACCAGAGCTACAGTACTCCCACCACTGTCTGACTAATCTCCAACTAAAATCAAATCTGTATGTTACTAGCATCAAGTAACAATTGAGAAAACATTCTTCAGGAAAAAAACCCAAACAGTGCAAGAAAAACATGGACAGAAATGTTACAACTAAAATTTCTGTTCTGGAGAAGTGTACAAAGATTATCTCCTATGAAGCGCTCAGCTTCAGAAACTCAGGAAAACCTTGGACTGCAACTACTTGCCACATCATGTTAGTGCCTTCATCTAATAAGCAACTACATTAATACCAGCTGTGTGGATAGAGGGAGAAAATATGAATATGTTCATTAAGCATTATGGCCCCACTTATCTCCCTCACGACTTCTGTGGAGATGTGCCAATTCCTGCATGACACAGTTGTGGTCCCCAATAGCAAACCTGAAAGAAAAGCAATGCGGGTGTCACTTAGTACAAATTCCTGCAAATTTCTGTCAAGAAATCTCTCTTGTACTTACTGCTGGAGGACACTCACATTTGGCTGATGAAAAGTGAAATACTTAGTTCAAAGATTCTAGCAAGTTGAAAATCAGTTTGCTTCCCACACACATTTCACTGTGCTCCTTTGTGTCATCTCCTCACACTCAGTAATTGGTTCACAACTTTTACTCACAAATTCCCTTGCACACAGAGATTAGACAAAATACAGAGCCAACATCCCAGTTCAACAGAGCTCTTGCACATAAATGTTCCTAGAGGAATCAAGCTTTGACTTCAGTAAATGCTTTCATACTTCACCAAATCAAGAGCCAATTTAATAAAATCTTAATAATCAAATGATCAAAACAGTTGCTTTAAACAAGAGATGACTAAATGCCTCTAAAGCTTTGCATACATATGGAATAACAATTACAGTATTTACAACGGAGTCAAATGGAGTTGTAAACTCATAGCCCATGGAAAGTCCATGGAAAGTCAATGTGAGTGTTTTGCACTACAGTCAGCTAACATTTGCCTGCCACAGTGTCAACGGTGACACAGCACTGCAGAAGTATGAGAATAAAACACAATCATTAGCTTACTGAAAAAGAAAAAAATACCACATCAAAATAAATGTTGTTTTCACACAGCTGTCTCTTCTACTTCACTTTCCCTCCCAGAACGTGGGAGTTCACAACCTAAAAACAAACATTAGGAAATCAGGAAATCTCAGTGGTGATCTCCACACATACCATCCTAAGAGCAGTGCACTTGCAACACAACACGAACCACAAACTCAGGAAAAATACCGTTCAGTTCGCACTTTGATGGAACAAGACCACACCATGCAAGACCTACTCCCTGAAAAATCTGTCCTTGCAAGACACTTCGGAGAAACAATGCTTCTTTCTTATACCACTCTAAAAAAAAAAAAAAAGCAAGGCTGGCAAAGCAGAGAAGAGCCACTTTTTCTTACAGCAGAGTCCACAGAGTAGGGCACAGCTTCTTCTAACGCAGGACTCCCATTCCCTGTCCCCTTTATACAATTCATTTGATACAAAGAGCCAAGAATTCATTGCAGTTCCCCTGGCCCAAGGATACTCCTTGTTGGCACCAACTTGCTAAAGGCAGATGATGAGCCAGGTGCCACTCAAATTAGGCCCAAACTGTTCTGAACAGGATCCCAGTACAAATCATTTTCACTGGAAAAACACAGCATGGTACACAACTGAGATTACAGTCAGCCTCCTGGATCCCAAGAACTGGCTCTGCAATAGAATTGCACAAAACAACCAGCCAGATCTCCACCTGCAATTTAGGCTAGTCAGGTCCTACCTCCTCCGCAAGACTGCTAAAGGCTGCCAGCTTGTGTGCAATACGGGAATTGTCTGTGAGTTCCATGCACAAACCCCCAAAGTATCGCCTGGGGCTGCTCATGAAGCATGACCAGCTTTTGCCATGGCTTCCCACTCAAGTTTAAATTCATCGACCTATAGCATCTGGATATTCTTTTCCCTGACTCCTGATACTGCATCTCTGTGGCAGGTTCAGAAATTCCACAGCACAGAGCCATCATTTTCAAATTCTTTGTTTGCAGGCCCCATCTCCTTCACATAGGAACCTGCAGCTTACTTTTACTGACGGTTTTTTTGATCGCTCGGCCATTAGAATAGAAGCAGTCCACAAACCATCAGTCAGAAAACTAACAGAATTGCTGATCTGTCAGCTAGGTCTAACCCTAAAACACCAGGAAAAGCTTATGCATTTTTCCTACCCTTAGTTACTCTTATAGTTTCCCCAAATAATTAAGTACAGCAGCATTTAGGTCCTCCTTCTTTCAAATGTTATTTCCCAAATACTTAACACATTTTTAGGCTGCTAAATCCTCTAGATCATGTAATCACCACAGCTGGCAAACCAGATTGCATGTTCTCTCCCTCAGGAAAGGTTACAGCTGTAAACAGAAACTCTTATTGCAGTGCTTTTTTTTCTGTATAGTTTGAGGATCAGGTGCTCCCAACAATGCAAAAACCAAGACTACAGCTGCTGCTGCACAGAAACCTGCCTCACGTGCTATAGCTCTCAGACTTGCGGCACATCATTTAAATTCTGTCTGTGCCTTCTTTCAGACCTGCACAGTTATCCAGCTTTAGGTCTTACAGATCTTTTCTCATCCATTTGCATGTTTTCTTTCCCATATATAGCAATTGTTTCCAGTGTTTACCTTTTGGAGCACTGAAGCAAAAGGCTCTGCTTTTCCCCAGAATTTGACTGCATGGTCAAAACAAAACATTATTCACACAAGGAACTCAGAAACATATTATTAATTCTTTATTTTCTACTGGTTAACAGCCCACTCCAACAAAAATGTCCACTCCTCAAAAAAGAGAGCAAGCTCCTCAATTCTCAGTGTGTGTTTTGAAATGGTCTGGAACTGGAGAACAGTGAAATACACAACAACAATACCATACTTGATCAGAAACTTAATTCAGCATGACTAAAGCATTCCGTATTTCACTCTCTTATTCTCCAACCTTTTACAAACTTCTGAATTGCACATCCTCCTTCACATAGGGCTCTCTTTATACCTGACTTTGCTTTCTTATCACTCACAGAATCTTAAGTCAAAGTACGTACCTGTGCTGATCAACAACCCCCACAAAAGCTTCCAGGTTTTGCAACAATACAAACCCCTTAGCAATAACTTAAAAGCCATACCTTAAGCTTTCTTTTGGATTCACGCAGTACTCTCCACAAGGACTCCCCCAGCGCTGTGCTGAACAGCTGCAAATTGTTTAACAAATATATAATGCACTTCATCTATTCCTAGCGATTTTTTCCCATAAGGGTGAAGTTTGCCCATTCAGGGGATCCACTTTGGCAAGGCCCCAACGTGTTGAATAGTATCAAAATACAGATCAGGAAAATCAAGAAATATGGCTTTGCTTCACAAAGTTTAGAGAGCAAAAGTAAGCATTAAAAGCACAAGGAAAGAGTGTTATTTTAGTTAGTGTAAGAGAGCGGTCAGCTGAAGCCTGCATTGAGCTAGATTTCAGTAATCTAGAGAACGAATTAACTGTGTACTTTTGTGTGAATTCCTTTAGCACAGAAAAACCACAGACAGCACCTTTAAAAGATGATAGCACAGCCAGTAGAGGAACAAGGGCAATGATAGTAACAAGGGGAGAGATGCAAACAGGCCTGGAAGTGGTAACTTGTGCTTCATGCAGCAGCAAAGGGAAAGCCAATACACTCCTGAGGCCTCTTGTCCTTAAGCAGTACATCAGGCTGAAATAATGGGAGCTCTGATGACAAGAGCCAGTTGGACGAGCAGATTGTAGCACGGACAACGGTGATCTGACAGATGAACTGCATCCACAAGAGAAGGGCACTCCACTGGCCTCTGGAGTCAGAGCCACATGCTGAAGGCAGAAGTACATACAACTGAGGATCAGATGGGTCATCAACATGAATGCTGAGGGATGAACGTGAATGACCAAAAGCGTGCCAAAAACAGTGCTGGCAAAGACAAGCGATGATGAGAAGCTGAGAGGGTGGAGCAGGGGGGAAAAAACAAACAAAAAACCCCAAACAGGAAAAGGTGGTAAAACGGATATAAGGCCTGGAAGTGGCAAACACCTACACAGTCTGAAACTGAAATAAGAAAAGAAGGCCTTAGTAGGAGAGCAGCTGTGGCAAAACCACAGACATTCAGGTCTCTGTGAGATATTGAAGTGACTGTGGTATGCAGGAGGTGTCCACATGCACAGCTGGTATTTAGATGAAGTTACAGAAAAAAAAAAGAAGATAGCAATGGCAGGAGGATACATGAAACTTGGCAGAAGGTAAACGCAGACACAAACAGCGATACGTCATATGAAAGGGAATGGGTGGTGCAGGGATGGAGAATACGAATTTGCTTTAATGACAGAATGTAAGTCTCCTCACAGTTGTAGGAGTAAGAGGGAAGAGCAGACAGCTGATGAGAAACCAATAAACAATGAGGGCAAGAAACCTGTAAGGGGAAAGAGTACAGCAAAATGCCAACACAGACAACCTAGTCAAAAAATACCACATGATAGCTTAGCAACAGTTCCACCTGTCCGACTGCATTGCCGGGGAACAGACTGTGCCACGTGGGCCACCTGGGATTGCTCCTGGAGCACTTGCGAGAGTCTGCCTGCTAGTGAAGTGCTGGATGCACTCTAGCAGTAGCAGAGACTTTCATCCTCCATTTCTAGATGATATTGTGCAGCCTTCTGAATGACGTCTGGAGCGCCCTTGGTTTCCAGAGACACCGTTCCTGCAGGGATATGTACACACCCAGGGACAGCCCTGCAGACACTGCTGCTGTAGTGCCTTGAAAAACAAGCGTTGCCAGGCTGCACAGGGTATGGCTGAGGTTTGTTTTTTAGAACTGAACTCATACTAGGCTTGGAATAGCCCAGTCAACAGTGGAATACCATTGTCAAATACTTCTCAGGTGTGTTCCTTATTGTTCAAAATTCATATTAAAAGGCAGAAAATGTTATTGTAGTGAAGAATTTTTTTTATCTTGAAAGAACAGCTAAAATTCAAAATACACAGAACATTTGCTCCAAGAAAACCAGAGGGGGGATCTCTTAATTTACAGTATTGGACTATGAAAAAATATTATTCCAAAGTATGAAAGCAGTGTACAAAAATATGGAAAAACACCAAGACTATTAATAAAAATATTAAAGTCTTCAGATTAACTTGATCTCTTGATGTGCTTCATAGTAATAACCAAAAATGAGGCAGTTTAAAGCCCAAACCGAATTTGCATTAAAGTAATTTGAAATTTTTACCTATGTACAACAGAAGGGCAGAAAGTGTTACGTTAAGGTGCGGGCACAGAAACAAGTTCTCATGTGATGAGAAGCTAACTTACAGCCTATCACATGTTTATTGTAGCTGTCCAGGCATGTATTTTCACCATACGGTAAAAGCAAAATAATCTCAAAATAGATAAAAAATATCTTACATTTATACAGGACAAGAGCTGTCACACATGTCAGCAGTTCACAGGCACCTTAGCTTACTTTATGGGTATGTATGCTGATACCCTTTGCAATCCCATTCTGTGCAGAAGCAACCTTCTCTTGTAGATGACTCATCACAGCCTGCTAAAGTGTATTAAAGAGCTCACGTTGCTGTACCTGAAATCTATGGGGCATTCCACAAGGATTAACTGCCCCAAGAGGCTCAATAAACAGTCCCCAAATAATACTGGGGTTACCACTTAATAACACGTATATCGAGGAGGTTCATACTGAACCCTTCCCATAGCTGTATTGTTATAGTTTTAAGAAAAAAAATACTAGATCAAGCATTCTCCATATCCAGGTTTGGGTTTTAAGAAGGACTGCACTAAGATCAGTTACATGGCTCATCCTCGGACAATCCTTCTTGAATTCAGTCCTCTGCTGAAAAATAATCTTCATCTCTCACTTCTCTGTATTGCATTGAAGCTTCCCCCTCTGGTTCAAACCTGAGCATTTTTATATTCAGCCTCTCTGCAAGCTTCTGTGCTGCAAGCTTGGCCTGCATTTCCTATAAAAAAGAAAAGAAAAAAGACTCACATTAGAAAAAATGTTCATTTGTCATTTTTATCCTGGTCATGAAAAAAGATAATACACTAAAGTATAAATTTAACATAATGATACCAGTAATTCCAGAGTGGGCTTAATTAGAAGTTTTAGTAACTAGCAGAGAATTTTCAGGTTTCTTTTCAGACTTATACATAACTATTAATATTTGAAGACTTTTTTACAAGAGTTAAAATTCCCCATGTGGCAGTCCTCATCTGTGATACACTAATGCCAGCTTTAACAGAACTAAATCAGCCAACTAAAGAGAGCAGCTGTGCACAGTAACCATGTAGCAATAGCAATGCTTGTCAGTCCGCAACCTCAGCAAAAAAATCTGGTCTCCATTTTTCAATTAAATTGCCTCCCTTAAAGTGTCAAGATGACTAAATTAGCAAGTGCTTTTAAAACAGTGTCTAATTTAAACTTTAGCTTGAAACTACCTAAGAAATCAAAGTCAATTACAACAGAATTTGAAGCACCTCAGAACTTGGATTCTTCAGGTACAGCACAAATAAAGGCAAACGTGGATACTCGCATATTTTAAGAACTAGAAACACTGCTGGGACTTCTTTTATGCAAGGGATAAAACTTCTTTAAAGACTAACAGGCAATGTATACATTCAAATTTCTGGTCAGAGGTGAAGAGAGTGCAATGAGGTTAGCATGCCAACACATGAAGAAAAATACTAGATTTTGTTTAATGCCAGAGTAACAGAAGGGATTAATACTTTATTTAATTATATCACTATACAAAATAAAAAGTGCCTTTCTTTAAAGTCTGTCCATCTCAATTTCATCATCAAATTCATCAGTATGAAAAGATTCCTTTGCACTTTCTGTTTTAAGAGTGATCCCAATTCTATAATTACTTTTCAGACCAAGTCATAAATTCATACCTCGTAAGCTTCTTTCTGCTGTATCTGAATTGCTATGGATTCCTCTATGGACAATAGCTTAGCAGGAGAATGGTGAAGCGGTGGCAGCCGAGCTGCTGTGATGTCATTCAAATGTTTCTTATCTCTAAGCCGTCTTTCTTCAGCAGTAATTGGAGAGCCAAGTCCCCCAGGTGACTGACTGGATGAGGAACCATGTGATGATCCACTTTGCTCTCCTAATAATCTATAAGAGATAAAACATAAAAGTTGTGACCCAAATTTCCAGCACAAGGTTGAACAACTTCTGTTCCAAGACTAGTTATTTTCAACATGTAAGAGTTGAAAAAAAAATCTGAAGTGTTGTGACACCATAAACAAATAAAGAGTAAGAAGCACTCAGAAAAACTAAGATTTCTCCGCAGAGACAATATCACCAGTTACTCCTGCCAGTGAACTAAAAAGGTACGCCAGTCAATTCCCAAGCACAAAACAGCAATGCCTTGGGAGCCACACAAAGTATGAACTGCTACTGCTACCAGTACAGACACTGTGAATTGTAATTCCTTTAGAGGTGCAGGAAAAGCAAATGGCTACCTGCTATTAAAGGTCTACAAATTCTAGAATCAATCCACAAGAAAGTTCTGAAAATTGTTTAACAGTTCTGTAGCTTAAGCTACGAAACTCCATGAAGATTCACGACAACTGTTTCAAATGGGTAGAATATGCTCAATATTGGGATTCTTCTACTGTGGCACTTAAGAGCCAACATATTAACCTCACATGTCATATGACTTTAAATCTCTTTAATCATCACAAGAAAATAAACCCACAATGCTTGTTCTGTGCCATTTCTAATTTTATACAAGCCAATTATTTTACAAGAGGTTTTTCTATTCCGTAATACTTACACATTTGTTTTAAATTTGCTTTTTTTTATGACTGGATTCTTGGCTCTAGACTCTAGAACTTCAATATAATGCGGTGTCTTTGGGTGCAGGCTTCCAACGATACTGCTCTTATGTTCAGCCACATTCAGTACTTTTTCACTACTGTCCCCATCTATAATTTTAACTTTTTGAAAGGCATCAACCAACGCATCTTTACTGTTGTCCAAAGCACTTGTACTTTCTGCACCATCCTCAGCATTGCTCAGAGATACCTGCTGATCATTTTTCAGATGACTGCTCGTGGCTGATTTGGAGACGTCATAAAAAAGATTCTGATCTTCCGTAACAGTCTTCACTTTTTCATTTTTCCTCTGAGTCCTTTCATTTTCCAGAGCTGTAGTTGTGGCATCTTGCTCAATACCTTCTGCCTCGTGCCTTTGGGAAGGAATCTCAGATACGTCTTTAATATTAACATTTTCTTTACAGACTGAGGAATCTTCATGGTTTAGTGTGTCCTCGTTAAGGATAACTTGCTGCTTGCTTGTATTAATCTCCTCCTGCTTCACCTGAAACTCCAACCTGACAGCAGATAACAGCTCAGCTGTCCTTACTAATTCTTCCTCTTGTAAAATGGCACATGTCAGCTTTTCAGCAAAATCAGAGATCTTCTTACCCTTATCTGGAAGCCTAGAAATGAATTTTCTAAGACAAAAAAAACATATAAGTTATTTAACAGGGTATAAAGAATGTTATTTTAATCTGAGATACAGAGCTACTGTATTAGAATAGTTAATGTTAGAATGGGAAACCTGCCACATTAAGTTTCTCATTTACATACTAGATTTCTGAAAAGTGGTAAGATACAAAGCACCTGCAGTCTCAGTGTACTGGGATAAAGCAACTACTACATTTTTTTAAGCTGAAGGATATATCTGAAAAGCACAGTGTGCAAATACCATTGAGCATTTTCATCAAAGTGGAGTATACAGATTTTTCTGCCATATTCCCAGAAATAACCACGCAGTTGTTGCCGTGAATGCCCACAGGCTGCAAAACCACACAGACGCGTATCTTTAGAACGCTATCCCCCCGCTGTCACCCTGACAGCCCATAAGGAAGGCGCCGCGCGGTCCCACAGCCTAACGCAGCGGCAGAGAAGCTGCAGAGGCCGGGCGGGGACGGAGCCCGAGAGGAAGCACCGGACGGGCGGCAGCCCCGTACCCTGCGGGGAGCCCCGCATCTCCCGAGAGTGCCGCCGCTGCTACGGCAAAAGCTGGAAGCCCCTGCGAGGTACATGCAGTTCAGCAGACCCCGAAAAGAGTTAAACAAGAGGAAGAGGTTTGTCCTCTGCCGCCTACGCGAGGACGCGCGAAGCCGGCGGGAAACCTGACCCGCTCCTGGGCGCCCGCGCTCTGCCATCTCCTCACCGGTCCGCCAGCAGCCGCTCCTGCCGCCTCAGCATCTCCCGCAGCTNGGGCGCCAGGGCCAGACTTGGTCGGAACGCGAAGGCCGTCGCCCCCCCCACCCCCGGGGAGGCCAGACGGGGGCCGAGGCGGGAACGCTCAGGGCGCGGAGGCGGTGAGGTCGTTCAGCCGCAGCCTCAACGACTCCCTTAGACACGTTCAGATCCATTTCGGTCGGCTCCAGTCGTTGCTGTGTAGGGCAGAGGGGAGGTGCCCGGGTTATCTCAGCTTCAGTCCCTGTGTCACAAAATCCCTACTATGGAAATGTATTTAATAGTCAAGAAACATTTCAGGATGTGAGCAGTTGTGCAGGGCAGGGGCAGATCACTCTTCCTGAACTCAGCACTCGTAGCATGCTCAAAAAGCTGCAAAAGCTTAAACGTTTCTTACACTAATTATGTTGGATTTTCATTGACAAAAGCCATTTCCATGTGCTTGAGTAACTTTTAGTGAAGTATCAATTCCTATTTAGGACTCATGGTTCACTTCTCAGAGATCTGTTAAAATTTTGTTTCTGTGGCACTTATTTTTACCAAGTTTATGCATGATACAGAGACAGAATCTATAAATTCAGACTGTAGTATAATGTTCGCTTTCTTACTCCGAATTTTCCTAACTGCTACAAGTGCCATGAGCTTTAGTAAGTCCACTCCGTCTAGTAGTAATAAGGTCATTAGCTGAATGGTAGCTCCCAGGTGGCAGATGTCAGCCTTTTTAAGCTGATCCCAGTGGAGATTTCTTGATCCAAGTAATAGTGAAGAGGCACATTTCTCAGAGATTGTTAAAACAGTTGTTTTATGAACAGGATGAACGAAGGGCCTACCCCAGAGGGACTTGGGGAGGAAGCATTTTAAAATGGCTGCCCACCCCTTTGTTTGCTCAGCTGGACGGTGAATGGAGGAGCTGAGGGCCAGGGGAAATGAGATTAATCAAGTAGGCAGCTACCCATGGAAAAAAATATCATGATCAGGGTGAGAAAAACCAAGTTAAGTGACTAGTTGAAGAGACTGTTTTATTGTCTGTTATGCACAGCCTGTATCATCTCCTGTAGAAAATCCCTCAAGGAGTTTTCCCTAAGAGTTCAAGGAAGAGGAAACCACTGAGTTTTTCTCACCAGGAGATCACTCACTGTTCAAGGACACAAGTTCTCTGAATTGCTGCCTCTCTAGTGCAGGCTTAAGTTATGCCACCTATGTAACATTTCTGCATCTTGCAAGAAGGAACACTATCTTGATTTTTAGCCTCTTTCTCCTGTGTAGGTTGGATAAAGTGGAAAGCCTGTGCACAGAAACAAAGCACTACTTCTGCCCGCATGGAAGTGAGAGTCTGGAGGGAATGATCTCATTAGGACACTGCTCTGCACTTGCATGAGGATGGTTCATCTAAGTTCAGCTGCTGTTGTTCCATGCACAGAAAGGCAATGCCAGTATTTACAGCAGGTTTCAGTTTATGTGCTAAACTGCATAAACACAGGAAAAAAAAAAAAAAAGATCCTAATAACATGACTGCTGGTAATCACAACTGATCATCCTGTAGCCTTACTCGAGATACCATTCACCAACTCTGTATTTATCCAAGGTCATTGTTCGTCTTCACAGTTTGGGAGTGTTAAGTTTTGGAATACTATAGTCTTGGAATACCATAGTCTGTTTGTAACGCACGGTTCCAGAATGATGAACAAATAGCTGAAATCTGGAAGGTGCCCGAACAAATATATCCTTGCTCATGGAGAGATAGGCAGCTTCTAAATAGAATGCAATCTAGACTGTATAAATTTAAATACAAATGTGAAGAAGGAAAAAATAGATTTAAACTTTTTCAGTCAAGGCAAGAGCTGCTGTTAGATACAGTTTTCAGTCAGTCTGGTTTTTGCCACTAGATATCTGGAGTTAAATATAATTTATTCTGCAATAGCATCACTGGAATTGCTATGCAATTTAGTGTTATTTCTACAAGAATATGAAATTATTAGCATGCCAAGAAGAAAATCAGGCATAATAACAAAAAAAAAAAGAATAAAACTAATGAAAAAAACCAACACAATGGAAGGTGCAGTCCAGGAGTGTTCATCTTAGAATCATAGAATTGCCAGGGTTGAAAGGGACCTTGAAGACCATTGAGTCTCAACCCCGCTGCCATGGGCAGGGACACCTCCCACTAAACCAGGTTGCCCAGAGCCCCATCCAGCCTGGCCTTAAAAACTTCCAGGGATGGGGCTTCCACCGCCTCTCTGGGCAACCTGTTCCAGGGTCTCACCACCCTCATGGTAAACATCTTTTTCCTAATGTCCAATATGAATCTACCCTCCTCTAGTTTGAATCCATTCCCCCTTCTCCAATCACTACCCGACATCCTAAATAGTCCCTTACCAGCTTTCTTGTAGCCCCCCTTCAGATAGTGGAAGGCCACAATAAGGTCTCCTCGGAGCCTTCTCTTCTCCAGACTGAACAACCCCAACTGCCTCAGCCTGTCTTCATAGGACAGGTGCTCCTCTGATCGTCCTCGTGACCCTTCTCTGGACACGTTCCAGCATGTCCAGATCATCCTCATAATAGGGGCTCCAGAACTGGACGCAGTGCTCCAGGTGGGGTCTCATGAGAGTGGAGTAGAGGGGGAGAATCCCCTCCCTCGCCCTGCTGGCCACGCTCCTCTTGATGCAGCCCAGGATAGGGTTGGCTTTCTGGGCTGCAAGCGTGCACTGATGGCTCATGTTGAGCTTCTTGTCCACCAGCACCCCCAAGTCCTTATCTTCAGGGCTGCTCTGAAGCATAGTATCTTCATACATAGTAAAAAGAAATGTATTCGACTAACAAACTACCATTCTGGCATAGGTTTTGTTTAATAGATTACACCCGTTACAGGGAAAAGTGTAACAAACAGACATTTGTGTCTGCGTTTTTAGTACTTCTGTTTTATTGATACCAGTTACAACTAAACTGATGTGTTCTGGTCATATGACATTTTAGGGGAGATGACCATAAAGTATGACTGGCTATGTTTTTTTCAGGTGAAAAAATTTCTCATAAGAACTACCTGAGTCTGCCCAAAATTGGTATTAAAACTAAAATTAACACTCTTGCTTCTTTTCTGTTTAAGGTATCATTTCCGTTACCCTTTTCTCTTTTCTTCAACTTTGTAAATACATAAATGCTACTTTTTTTCCCAAGGAAAAGAGACAAAAGAGAGTTTAGAGTGTAAGTTTTGAGCAGGAGGAGAGGAATCAAGCCACATGTACAAATTAAACCACTCACAAAACAACAGAAAAGAAAAGGTATGACTATTTGGAATGAAAGTGAATATTTTTAACTTCATTTAAAAAAAAACAAAAAAAATGAAAAGCAGCTCTTTTTTTAATCGGCATGATGCACTTTTGCAGTAATTCATTTTATTTTCCTTAATTTAAAGGAAAATAAGTCCTCCCTTAACCTTATTTCTCTAAAAAAGCCCCAAACACTTTAGAAGCCATCCTATAGATGCTTATATCAAGATACTGTTTAACGTATGGGAAGCATCCGTGAGATTATTGTAGTATAGCCTACAGACCTTCACAGAATATTGTAACCTCATGGATACTACCTTCTACATAGTTTCTCTTTAATCCACCAGGTCCCTTTTTCTTTCAAAAAATTTCTCATACCTGAAGTTGTAGATGGCTCCTATCACCTTGTTTTCCCGTGTTTCTGCCATGTTCTAGTGCTTGAGATAGGGCTGGAAGGGCTTTCACTCATCAGATCTCTTAAGCATATTTTTTCTTTTATATATGCAAATAGCCCCAGGTGCTGTATGGGAATGAAGTAAAATATAAGTGGAATGAAACTCTCAGCACGTACATCTCCGTTCTGTGGAGCAGGGATTTCCTGGACAGAATTATGGACTTAACAATGTGGAGAGAACTTCCTTCTTACCTATTTGCTCATCTGTCCATGTCTAAATCTTCAAATGTCCAAAACCTCTGCAAAAAGCCTAAGTACCCAGCTCCCAGAGTCCTATGTTGTAGGTTCAGCACTGAGCGTTGCTGGTCTCAACAAGATTTTTATGAGGTCCTTTTGGCAATTTGTACACAGAAGAGTGTTACTCAAGCAAAAAACTTCACATTCTTCAGCTGAGCGTTGCAAACTAGTTACCACTCTGATTGTCATGTTTGTACCAACTCTTCGTATTTAATTGACATGTAGATTGTTTCATTGTGACAGTCTTAAAGATAAATCTCTATTCAGTGAGTGGATATAAATTGTAAAAAAAAAAAAAAAAAAAAAAAAAAAAAAAAAAGATGGGCCAGTCATCTCAATCTCATCATGCTGAAGCCTGGAGAGCATTATCCCAGATGCATTCAGATGTTATCTGTGGCACTGAAGTTGTTGGGGGTTTTTGCAACAGCTGCACTGCCCAGTTCTTGTTTATCCTCTGCAAGTCAATAGTTCTTTATTTCATAAAAGAGTTCATCTACTTTTCTTTCTTGGGTTTGGGAGGAGTCTTTAGTCTGCAGCAAGGGAGTGTCTTCCGTTCTCAAGAGTCCATCTGCCAAAGGAAACACTGACAAGAACATCAAGGCTCCGGAGAAACTACTTTTGCATTCATACATGTTTTGAACAAACAAGACTGTGTAGAGTAAGAGTTTGCAAGGTTGTAAGGTAAACTATTTTCTAAATGAATGTTGACACAACAGAATAGAAAGATTAAATACAATATTTATTGCAACTTATCCCTTTCATATCCTACATACAGGGTGTATTAAAAGCATACAACATAACTGCATTATCTATACAGCATATATGAAAAGCATATATGAAAACTGTATCCCAAAATACTTTCCAGAGTATCTGGAATAAACCACGGACGAATACTTATCATGGTACAAATGTAGTCATACAATTGACTTACATTTAATGCACTTTCTGGGACTTGTCTATATGGCTTTTATTTATGTTTACAGAAGTTTTACTAGTGTCTAATGTGACAAGTACTAATTAACCCATTCTCAAATTGACAACATTTATACTGAAGTGTTGCAGTCTTTCCAGTCAGATTTGTTATCTATGCTAAGTGACATTGCTGATTTGTCTGGAAACTTCTACATTTTCATGTTAAACGATTATATAAATGCTATTCCTCTCCTGTTCTTCACAGTTACCAGTAGTAACCAGTAGTCCAATCAATTGATGGTCATCCAGCTCATTGCACATCAAAATTCTCCTAAAATATAGCATAGACTTCAATTCTTGTTTGGCTTAGGAAAAAAAAAAGGTCATATTTCATCAAATGGTCAAAACAGAATTTAGACAGAAAACTCTTAGAGGAAAAATTCAGCACCTTGCTGAAGTCTTAGTAAAGTCTTGAGCAGATTAGCATAATTTTGCCTCAGAGTTAAAATAGCTTTCAGTATTTTCAGAGGAGATCTTCAGGAATATATTGAAAGTAGAATGAACTTTCTTTTGAAGTCTGTATCAAAACAGCATTTTGATACTTCATCCTGCCCTCTCCTACCATTCCCTGAGCACCTCACAGTCATCAGGTTATGTTTTCTGAATTCTGGCAAAAAACAGAGGGATAGTTCTGTTTGCTTCCTTAAACTTGTCAGTTCATGTATTTTACAACACTATACATTTCCTTTTATCTATAAATACCACCTGCATTCTGAAGTTTGAAGGTAACCTTCACATACCATGGTTCAGAATTAAATGCGTGAAATATAGAGGAACGATGTGGGCAGAAAAAGTGCTAAAAGGCGTTATATACTGAACTAAAGCTGCATCCCTAATGGACGTTAGTATGGCCAGTTGGGATTAGATTTTACTATCTTTCTGTTCAAAACCAGATGCTATCCAGATATTTGCTGTTCTCATCCACTAGAGGGAGATACGATTACACAAGTACAAAGCTTATTCCTGAAAGTTGAGTTCCATCATTACCCATCGCCTGTTGGGTTCATCAACATACACTTTCAATTTAAATGTGTTCTCTTTCAGAGTTTCGCTTCGTGATCGTAGTTGTTCGTAGACATAATTAATTTAGTTATTGATCAAATTAACTGTTATTTGGGATCTCTGTTCAGCAAATTGAGTCTCCCAAATTCACTCAAGCATCAAATGTTCAATGAAAAGTACCCTATGCGCTGTTAGGACTACAGCTTCTCCACGTGTCAGCTGTGTCCGTGTCTTTGGTACGCAAGTACAAGGTGATTCCTCTACTTTGCAGAATGAGAGGGCCCTTTGCCTGAGGACTGTTTTTATAGGCATGAGACTTCATTCTCAGGGACCTTCTCTACAAGCCCTTTCTCACTCTAGCGGTTTTGAACCTCATCTTTGGGAGTGGCCATTTAAGCAACCGTGGCATTTTGCCTGTTTAACTAATGTGACAGCTGAAGGGTTTTCTCTGCCCTTATGATATCTATGAGGTATTTTGCACACCCTCATCACATGCAAAGTAAAGTTTCCTTTTAGAGCTATTAAAATTAACACTGTATTTTTTAATTATTCTTTTTAAAAGAAACACTGAGCAGCTGTTAAGGTTTGTGACTTATACCAGTGCAGATTGCAGGCTTCCTCCACACACTAGATACTTTACCTTTTTGGTAATGGCTTTAGTTGCAATTATTTCTTGAATATTCTGCATAATACAATCCGTAACATTGTGTTTGACTTTTTAGAAAAAATGACTATTTTAAGTTTTTAGTAATTGAACAGGTCATGAGGAAAAAACCAGCTCATGTGCAAACAGGATGATCTGAGCACAAAGGCTGGAGAAATTTGAGCTTCCCACTTTATTTTGTATACGCTTTGGTTATATCAAGCAGTTGACGTTCCTGTAAGATACCTGTACATCACATCAAAACATCCTTCAGTCCATCCTCCAACACAGGCTTCTTTGTTTATTCTGTAGCTGTGCTGTATAACTACTAAATAAAGTTCTCTAACAAATTCCGAAACCCATGAAATAATGCAGGAAAAAATACTTGGATTATGAGGTCAATACTCTTACTTTAAATACAACTCTACTGAATATACGTAATTTGCACAGACAGTACTGAATTTAAGAACTTGCATTAGATCGAAGATGAAAGCAATCACTGGCCTTGTGGCAAGATGAGTACCTCCTGCAAGTGATGTTCCATGCAAGAACAATATTAATCATATAAAAGTTAAGTTGTTTGTTTTCTATAGCAGTTACTGTAACAAAAAAAAAATAAAAATGCCCTTCATTCATGTTAGTAGAACTACAAGAAGATATTCATAATTCATTTTAGTTCACTAAGACTGGGAGATCAAAGCAAGATATAAAAAAATACCCTATATATATATTTAAATAAGTTCAGTACTAGATGCAGTCATTCCTGCTGGTATTTTGAAGTTCAAGGATAAGATTTTAAGTGCTTTGGAAATAAAGAAATCAAAATCCAAATTTAGGATTGCTGTTGCTGTAGGAATTGCATGGACTGCTGCAGGTTGCTGTAGGCAAAATTCTGTTTAATGAAAACTCCTTCCACTATAGGAAAAGTAAAAAAAAAAAAAAAGTGACAGGGATTTTCCTACACAATTAGAATTGAACGTATCACCAATAGTCACTCTATCCCATGACTGCCAAAGTGCAAACCGGCGCCTCAGTCCAACAAAGCAAAATCCGTTACAGTCGGCTCTATCGTTCACTGTTTTGAGCAACAAACATGACATTCATCTGCCCGAGGTGAGGGAATTGCTTGAAACAGCCCAGTTCCGTCTCTCCCTCCCAGCAAAAAAATATGCTGGTTACGTGTGAACTTCTGCCAGGTGAACAGAGGCCTCAACTCTACCAGGTCTCTCTGGCAGGTCTGTACAGCCCTCACACTTTGTAAACAGAGGAGGAGCTTTCAGACTAACTCAGCCAGCATGGTTTCAGATACTACTTCTAGTAGTATTGAAAATAAAATATATTAGAGCTTCATTACACAAACAGAACTACAACACAACTGAAGAAAAAAACTGTACAGCTATACAACTCCTTCCTTACAGACATCTGAAATGACACATTGCACTAGACAGCTTCTAAAGAAGCAATATTGCCTGCTGTTTTGCTCTGCATCTTCTTCCATAACCCCAGCTCAGTTAATGTCAGTAGTAACTTCAGACAGGAAGTTACTGAAAATTTAGCAAGACTCCATGCTGCTGTTCTTTTCTATGGCTTGATAAAAGTTTATCTAATCAAGCTGCAAAGGCGCAAGATATTTTCTTGTATTTAGAAAGCATGTTGACTTGAATGCTCAAGATGTACTGTTCTTTGTGCTAAATTCCAGCACTCTCTTGAACGGGGTGTATGTCCTCACCGGCCTTGCACTTTCAGGAGATCTTCTGTTCTCAGTACTTGTACTGTTAAGAGACAAGAAAAAGCTTAGAGCGTTAATGTCAGAGTGTCAGGCGGCTGGGCTGGAAATGCCACCGCAATGAACTTGTGCCTTGTTATTGATATTGACAGGCTAAAATGAAACTATTCAGTGTATTTAGTATGTTCCTTATTTCTTTTGTATAATGCCACAAAGAATATCTGCTGAAAACCGTGGCACATGCTGAGATGTTTACATGCAGGCATCTGCTGGAGCTCATACTGGACTGTCCAGCAATACAGCTACTAGGACTAAGGATCCTGCAACAATAAAGACAGCAATATTACATTTAAGAACACAATTGTGAAGCGAAATTCCATAAAACCTAAACTGTATAGAGGTACATTTCTGCATAGAGATAAATCTCAAAAATAGGAAAAATATCAGATAAGTAGAGGCTGTAGTTACGTACACAGAGGCCCCAGAGAGGACAACAATAATTTCTGTTGGCACCCTGAGTGAAAAACACTGGTTTTGAGGTTTCGAAACTCACGCCATTGAAATATGCTCTAGGCTGAACGCCGAAATGAGTGTATTTTTAAATTGGGAAGGAAATTTTAGTTTGCATTGCAGCTTGCTGATTTCATATGCTATTGTACATTCCTCAAACTAAATGATTCAATTTGCACAGCAGTTAAGATGAACAAGTTTACTTGTTGGTAGGAAAAGCAATGTGCAGTGCTCCGTCCTCCTGACCTGACTATTTTGGTTTCTGTTTTGCCCTTCCCTGTGGTGACTTGTTGGGGGGAAGATTGAAGTGCAAGTCCATAGCCTTGCTGCCAGGGCTCAGTGCAACCCTGCTGCAGTGTTCCAGGCAGAGAAAGGGGAGGAGAAGAAGGGGATCTTTACAAAGCCAGGCTACAGAGTCACTGGTCACCATAGATCAGAGACAGACATTCCCATGCAGAAGTGGTAACACCACCATGCTGTTTACTTGGCAATCTCTCACCTAGGGCTAGGATCTCTCCAGACACTGCTGCAGCCCTAAACTGTTGTTGCTGTTACCTGCCCTTCAGAACGGTCCTGGACACATCTCCCGGGACACAGAGAATAAAGCGTGCATGAAGCCAGCACTAACCAGCCTCAGGGTAGAGCTGTCCCTTGTCTTCTGCTGTGCTGCCAGCAGACACATTTCATCAATATTTCCCATATTTCCCAAAGTCAGATCTCTTGAATTCTTTACTCTATGCTTAAATCACATTACTGTAAACAGCTTCCCCTCAGGAGGCTGCAATATGTTTGCACCTTGAAAGTAAAAATAAAATCTTACTCCATAAGTCCCTGAAGTGCGCTACAGCTAGTAGATGTCCTCTTTTAAACTTAGCAAAATTTTGCAAAGCTCAACATTTTATTAGCACAATGTTTTATTAATACAGCACCAATAAGGGATGTTACGAAGATGTTTCCTGTGAACGAGCAGAAGTAGCAAATACCTGTATGGAAGATCACATCCTACACCAGTATCTCTGGTTTCTATGTTGGTCTTTGGTTGATTTTCCATTAAGTAGTCCAATTTATCCTGTAATTCTTTATTCTGAAAAAACAGTAGTTTTCATCACAAGTTGGTATTATTTAAATTAGGTTAATTAAACAAGGAACTAAAATTGGACATTGTCTTGTCCCACAAGAAATATAAGTATTTATTAAGAAAAAAAGAGGAATCTTTACTTCTGGGAAAAAATATAAATTAAACCAACAGTTTACTTCAGAAGCTTCTGTTTTAAGTAATTACAATGCTGTTATAAAATTGTATGTTAAGAAACTTAGCATGAATATTAAGGCTTCGTATTACATACATTCCTCCTGTGGCTGGTGTCATAAGTTGTGAAGAACAGCAAATATGTATCGTGAATATGCATCCAGATAACATCAGGTGACATCAGTTGAAATTTTATTTGATTTCACAAAATAATCACAGTAACATAAACTTAAAAGGTAATGCCTTACCTCACATTCTAAGAAAGAGATTTTTTCTAAAAGCTGTATTATAAACAATTCCTTTTCTTTTACTTTCTTCCTTAGCATTTCAATCTATGAATAAAAATAAAACAAAGCCATTTAGTCTAATGGGTGTGGGACGAGGATGAAAAAGACCCAGGTACCACTGGAGGAAAACGTGTTTAATTTTACTGTTATTGTTCAGCAACAACTGAAGACCTATACATATTCACAAACTGGTTTACTCCATGGATTAATCCATTAGCTATTATCCCATATAATTAGGAACATTTATGTAAACATGATACACGTATATTAAATGGCTTTTAAGAATTTGTATTTTTCTGGAAAGAGAATGGAAACTCAAACATCATGTAAAAAAGCAAACTATGGAAAACTCCAGCTTTGATTCAAAGGCCTTTGCCCGAGTCAGTTTTAGCTACACCCAAAAATACGCTGCACGTTTTCTAGTTTCTTGAAGATCTTATTTGTTTAGTTATTTCCTTTCACATCGGTTTCCTTGGAAAAAAAAAAAAAGTGCATTTTCAATTTATACTGCGGGAAGGGAAAGAAGTTACATACAAATGTTCATGAAAATTAAAATGAAGTTTGCTGCACCAGAAGCATTGCATCTCAGTGCTGTTCTATATGAAACAGAAGACAATCTTCCTTATATTCTGGGATTTCTGCTAGTCATAGAGCCTTCCAAGAACTTTTGCACTAAATCTTTTCCTGCTACCTACCAGCACTAGCAGGAACGACCAGAGAAACTGGGTATGACTTGGATTTCATACCAGTCTCTTGCTGCTGGCCCATAGCTGTTCTGATTGTGTGAAAATGGCTTTCTAAAGCTCCTAAAGCCACAGTTTTCCTTTTCCATTCTTCTGAACCCTTTGCTTAAAGCAAGATTTGCTGTCTTAGGGTCATACTGTAACCAGCAATAGTTGAAAATCCCTGTTAACTGGAACAGACATCAGTTCCTTACAGCTGACCACATTTAGGAGACAATAGTCTCTTGTGTAAACAAACTGAATTTTCTCCTTTGACCAAAGGATTAGTCACTTGCTACTGTCTCTGAACCTTTGCTGACTACACCTACTAAAATAGCAGCTAATAAGAAGAGCAGAACAAAAGAATAGCTAAGTAGCAACTTCAGCTGTTACTAATAGACAGCTGTAGACAGCACATTCTACAAGCACAGAAGACAAGGTGTTTCCTATACCTATAGTTACACTCTACTTCAGATGCAGAAAGCATTGTTAAAAACATTTCTAAGGAGAATCGTCAGAACTGCACTGAAAGACAGTTTGAGGTAGAAAAGGTATTCTGTATCATGTTTGCATGCAGGTGGGAACTGGGAGATGTATTTGCCACTGTATTCTGTGCTCATGCGAGTCTTCTCTTACTGCAACGGCAATGAAAGCTGATAGCAGTGGATAGTCTTTTTGCTCTCAGTGTGAAATGGTGTCAGGTCAGTAATTTTTTCAATTAAATCTCAATCCACAACAAATCATTCTTCAACAAATCATTTCAGATCAGACAACACAAAAATCAAAATCCCTATTTTCCCCCTATTAAGTCCATGGGAATGTGTCTCTCAACTGAGGTGCTGCAAGAACATAAGCGAAACCCTTCTCCCTGCTCCATGCCAGCTCCCTTCAAAAACAGCCCAACTAACAACTTCTGCTTTACCAAACTGTGCATTATCTAAAGCAATTGTCTCCACAACTTATTAATTAAAAATATAAAAAGTTTCTGATCTTAGAAAGCAGAATCAGAAGTAAACCAAACTAGTAAATGGATGGTCCACATCACAAAGGGAATGCCAGAGTCTGCCATGCACTGCTTTTAGTAAAGTCTCTATTACTGTATGTATAAAAAAGTGCACCCCTTAAAGCTATGTTAAATGAGGAAAGAAAGATACTCAAAATGGCTTTTACAGCACTAGAAATTCCTTCACATTTTTGGGCAATATGCCAACAGTGAAGAAAACCAGATCTATGCCTATAGCTTTTTTATTGGAAGAAAACTATAAAAATATCTATGTATAATAAAGAATAGGTATTTTCTATAAAACTTCACATTAAGTGAGGTAGCTTTTTTTTTTTTTGCTCGGGTTATTGATTGGCTGTGGGCTTCACTGATACAGTTTTATGGAAAAGAAGTTAAAAGTATTTCTTATACTTCTACTAAATTGATTAATTTTGTAGAACAGCCAGATTGAAATCAAGAAAAGCTCATAATACATTGATTTGTACTGGCAGTCATTATGTTACATTGATATGCAAGGAAGACCATTTCTGAATACTAAGGTCGAATTTTCCATGCACTCTCACCTGTCACTTTTTAGCTCTGTATCTTAAAATCAATTCTGTGAAAGAACATTAACAAACTCCTTCAAAACCACCAGTGTAAAACTTTTCAGCATGTCTGGAAACAATGATGAGTAGAAATATTCACAGCCTGCTAAAAGAGAATGCTAAAATATTCAAAGGTACAGTAATCAAAACAACAGTAGTACTATCACCCTCCCAAAAATTTACTCCTAGTTATTGTAAAATATTTCAACCAAAACATACAGGACTGTAAAAAACAATAAGCAAAACGAATGCATAAATTAAACAAACAAAAAAAAGAATAAACTCAGCTTTAATTTAATCTCCAGGATCTTCAGTTATCACATCTCATTGACACACTGATGAGCTATTACTTGGAAAAGCTAAAACGTGAACTTCATACAGTAAGTTTTCAGCTGAACAGTTTCAGAATAGATGAGTGCTGTCACCATCCAGCTTTCCCAGAATCAAGTATTTCCTTTTTTCTTTTCTTTTCAAGTGCAGGTAAAACCCATCCATGCCATCTAAAGCTATTATAACTGCAGTTTTCTAATCACAGAAACACAAAGTCTGTAGAATTTTCAGAAAATCATAGAACACATTTTGACCTTGATACTGAATTACAATCTTGTTTAATAGTATGACTACATTAAATCAGCAATAGCTTTGCTGGTTCAGTAGCTTCAGTCCTGCTAATAAATTCCACTGCAGAGAACATAAACTGTTCTTTCAGGCCCTTCAAGTGGGTCTTCTCTGTTAATACTCTGTATTCCTACTATGCATACAAGTTAAAAAATGTAACAGCAGTAATCAGCATGACAGAAAGACGACTGAAGCCAAGCAGAGTTATGTGATCGGAGAGGGTTTTGCCCTGAGAGTTAGCCCTTCTCCTTGCTGAAGGTAATGGACCTCATCACCTGCCTGTTCTGGTTTTTACATCAAACACAAAATACTGCTGTTTCCAAGTGATTGAGTTACCATTGTCCAAAAGCAAGACCAAACTTGTGTTTCACAGCCATTTACTTTAAGTTATATTAACTCTATGATACAAAGGCTCTAAGATGTGAAATAAAACATCACAGTAACCATTATGATTACCAATATTATGCACATTGGCAGTGTAAATTAATATTAAACTTTTAACTGTTTATGCTTCACATTGGCTACAGAGACGCAAACTCCCTAAGCATGTTTTTGAGTACTTTTAACTAGAATATTTGGAAAAAAATTAGCATGGACACCCTTGGTTATTTTTTTTGTGAGAATCCCCTAAGGACTGGCAGACTAAACTATACACAGTAGTAGTCCCTGCCTCATTTTAACATGTTTACATAGTAACACTCAGAACCCATTAAATCGATCCACTTTGTCCTTCTGAAGAATCACACCAGAATTTTAAAACACACCTTTCTCTTCTCCAGTATGGAGAAGAGACAACATGGTACTATATCATCACAAGCATAAAGTCTTAGTCCAACAGTAAAAGAGCATAATAATTAATAGTAATATTAATTATAGTAATAAAAATTAGACCATGCAGGTTTCAGATATGATAAGGCTATGAACTGGGTAACTTTTATAAAAACTTTTGGTGGATCTTTAGAACATTATGAACTCAAAGATACCACCACACAGACCAAATATACTCCAGGAGAAATAAATTCAGCAGTGGCTAAAATGAGAGGCTGTCTCAGTACCATGAAAAGTCCCGCAGTCTCTGCTGCCCAGATGCGGCAGAGCTACCCATTGAGGCTGCCGCAGAAGGAAAGCAAGGCCAAACTGTAGCCCTGCTACTTGACACAGGCATGCTGCGCCCCCAGACACGCGGCCAACTAGCTGTCTCAGCAGCTACTGCAGTCCAAGAGCTGAAACATCTTCCAAAGTTACAACACGCCTTTAAAACTACACACAGGGCTGACAGTGATGACACATCCCACCAGAGTAGTTTACTACAAAAAAGTTTATTTACTAAATAAGGACTTGAGTACACATCATCTTATGCTATCATCATCAGGAGCGAGCAAACTCGATCGGATTAGCCCTTGAGGGGATAGGTCACAGGAAACCAAAAAACCCAGGAATAACTTTAGGGGATTATATTAATATATTACTATATTAAATAAAATGCAAAATTAATTCAATACATTTATACAAGTCACACTGCATAAAATAGAAGTCAAGGTTTCCTTTGAAACAGGAATGTAAGAAGAACACTGGATCACAATGCTGATATTGGGTAAAAGCTCTTCAAAAATAAAATTCATGCCTTGCTACTTAATGTCATTTTGATTTTTCCATAAAAAATATTAGTTATGGCAAACTAAAAGAAGATGGTAACACAGCACCATAAACCCGAATTGCACAAACCCAAGTCTTGAGAGTGTCTGTTTCAAGGAGCTGCATAAAGCAAGACAACTAGCAGGTGACAGAGGCAGTAGATTTTGACTTTTGGTTGAATATAAGGTAAGGAGAAGAGGAGGAGAAGCAAGATAGGTCAAACACAATACTGAACTGGGGGCCCAAGTGGTGGCCAGAATAGTCTAGGGTCAGAAATAAATCAGTGCAAGCCAAAGACTCCCAACTTCCATGGACTGACTCTTGGATCTGAGTCACTTCTGGACTCCAGTACAAAACTATCATCAAAATGTTCCTACATTTTCTTTGCTCAATGCCCAGGGCCTAAAAATTCACCTCATCCTTGGTGTGTCTGCAGACTTCAGCATTTCATCTCACTGCCAACTTGGCAACTTGCTTGCAAATCTGGCTTTTGCACAACGACCCTCTCAGATTTCTCCATCATTCTCTACAAGCACTATTCAGGTACCATCCTTCAGCCTCTCCTTTTCCAAACATCTCTAGAAGTGCCCAAACAGACTATCCCTAGCACTTAGCTCTTGACCTTTTAGACTGACTAGCTGTTCTTTTCCCTTCGTGTTTCTGCCAGTATTTCTACAACTTTAAGTCCACATTAAGCAGTCAAACGAAACTGGTAACCTACTTAGCAATATCATTTTACATTGATGACCCACTCATTCCTTTCAAAACAGTTCTGCTAACAGTAAAATGTAAATTTAGCAAACCTGGGCCGCACCATCACCCTTTTTCCTATCACTTCAGTCTCTCTTATCTCCCTCACCCCACTGTATTCATAGCCCCTGCTTTCCCTTCTGTCGGGAGACATCCGACTATTCCAAAACTGGGAAGGGAAGAGCGACAAGGCCCAAGTTTGTAATTTATTTGGTCTGCCAGCAACAGAGAGTCATCACTTGCTCTTAGGCCATCCCAGAGCCTCCTGAGCATTCCCCTCAGTGCTGTAACTAGGAGAGATGAACTCCTTGGCTCAGTCACTGAGTACGCACACACTACTCTGCATGCTACTCTGCACCCGGTGACAGGCCAGCACGGTGGGACGCATGCAGACTCAGCCCTTTGTCCGCCCCACGCTGATCCCCTGCATTTGGCTGTTGGGCACAGGAAGGGCACCTGATCTCTCCATGCCTCGGCATGATTCAAGAAATTCCCCACAGATTGTATTGGGTGTGCAGCTTGCATCTCACAGAACCCCTCCGGTGTCTAATGATCTGAATCAGCATAAAAGGCCCAATAGGCAAGGTGAATCATCCTGAATTTATCCACTGGCTCAGGATTAATGTGGCCACGACATTTTTTCAGGCTCTTTCCTCCTTGATTCAGTCTTCTTCTGTTACCATCTCTGTGCTTTTGCCCAGAGGTCCTTACTTTCAAACTCCCTCGGCCTCTCCAGATAGATTGTCATTTTATCTTGTAGCAGCTCTCAGACAATTCAATTCTTTTTGTCCGTCCCATCAATGAAGATCTATTTCTTTCTCACTGCTTCACCTTACAGAGTCTCCAGTACATCGCCAATACCAGACAAAATTGCCATGTTACTTGAACGGACTGTGTAAATACTTTCCAGGAAGAGCTGCACTTCTGAATTTCTCTTGCTCCACCAAGCAACTAAACTTTACTTCAGTAAGATGGAAAGCTAGATGTACAAGTCAACAGTATTAAATTGATCTCATGGATAGAATACCTAAGAAGAACAGTCAAGAGGAGAATTGCATGACCTAAAGGAAAGAATGTCTAAAGAAATGCTGGAGATGCAAGTAGTGGTATTAGAATGGAAGTCAACTGTTGTGGGAAAATATCCAGAGGGGAGGAACCGTGCCGTGAGAGCAGAATGTGGGAGACAGACCTGGCTGTGTAAGATAGATAAGACGTGGCCAATTGGAGGGAACAGTGCCCCGTGTGTGCCTTGCGTGTGTACTGTACGTTACCAATTGGCTTTGAGCGGGGCGTATGTGCAACAACAGAAGCGTTATAAAAAGCCTCGCTGTTAGTTAATAAAGTTGGAACATTCAGAGCATCATATTGGTGTGTACTGTGTTCCGTCCCTCGCGCAGCCATCTGCATCAGTCAACAGAAGTACAAAGCAAGTAAAGCAGAAGGAAAAAGCATCTTAAGAAAAAAATGAAAGTTGTGTCCAATTGTAAAGCCTTTATAAAGAAAGTCTGAACTAGCAAGCTTTATTTGTATTCTGTGTACTCAGACACAGTCCTGGAGGCTTGAAACATACACTGATCTATTGGATTGGAACACATCCAGCTGTTAGGTAAACTCAGTCAACATTTACCACTTATAATATCAGCCATTAGTCTAAGATATTTATCAGAACATGACATTGTTAATACATTTATATTTAAATATTATATATTATTCAAGTATCGCATATTTTCCTTATTGGTCTACCATTAATGGATTGGGCATCTGTAATACTGATACAGAGACACGAACAAACTGGTCATAAATATGACTGAACACAGGACAAACACATATTATACGATACAAAGCAAGACAAACAAGAGATTGCAACATCAGCCTGAACTCTGAGAGGTAATTGATGTACGTGAAGAACAAGATTTTACTCAGTCCAATATTTCACTGGACCTTAAGTGGTATTTATTGGAGGCTAGATGAGAGTGTTGAAATATTTTTAGAGAACATAAAATACAGTAAATAGGGATAAGCACCTTCACCTTTTAATCCTCCTTAAATCGCGTGAGCGACTCCTCAGTATTTTTTGTATTTTAAAACTCATACTGTATTTAAAGAAAAAGTAACAACTGGTTGATTTAAGTTAATGCGTCAGCTTAGAGACCTTCCCAAACTAATAAGCTGTATGAAGACATCACCCAAGTCTTTGATGTACATCTATTGCTAAAGCAGGCCCACGGGGCCTAGATGTCCTAATGAGATAGAAACATTGGCACATTGTCTGACGGTTCAACCAACCTTATTAAGAACTCCCTTAGTAATATGCAAGTTTTCTAATTAATGACTTGGCCAGACAATCCTCAGCTGAAGGAGCTGGTGCTATGCACGTATAAACACTCTCACCAAACACCAGCAATGGTTCTGCTGCTGCCAATAGATAAGCAATGTGTGGCGTTGCTCAAGTCCACTGAGGCACGCCAGACACTTGACTGGGGGCTGGTGAGTTATTTATGTTCTGCCATTTATCTTCTTCTTCCAAGTTCCCAAGGTGAGTTCTCTTTCTACATTTGGTGTTGTACGTTTTGTTGTTGTTGTTTTGATTTTACTGTAGGTATTGTGCAATGAAGATTTTGGTTAATAAAAACCTGGCATCTGTCTGTGGCTGGTAATTCCATCTTCTCATCCTCTATCCTTCTGTGCACCGCCTTTTACTTGACCTGCACTTCCACATTAAAACTGGGATATTTGGCTATATATCTGGAGTTGGAGGATCTTGATACAGAAGTTTTCAGCTGATTATTAAGTCTTTGGTGGGAAAAATTCTTCTTTATTCCCCATTTTTGCAATACAAAGCATCTTCTGTATTTGGGATATCATTTGCTCATTAGCACTTTGTCCTTTCATGCAAGTGTCTTCCACAACAGAACAGGATACGGCTTCTCCCTGGTTTTTGTTTGGTCACCATTTATTATCCAACGAATCTGAGACTAAAGCTGGAGAACAGCTCATGGGCCATGACCTAGAGACAGTTCAATTCAGTAGTTAGGGGAATTTCATGTGAAATCTGAGTTCTGTAGATAATTTCTTGCCATGGAATCAGATATCCATTTCTAGTCTCAGTCCCCTTCACAACAGCTCCCTATAGCTGCATCAACCCGCACGCCTTGCTTACAAAACATAAATGCTTAATTTCTTCCCTCTTGCTTCTCAACAATGAAACATTATATATAAAATGAGCTTATTGTGCCATGACACTGCACTCCATTTCAATGTCAGTTGCACAAGTCTCAAAACTAAAGCTCTCTTAAATCACTCCAGGTATGAAATTGAAAGCCAGGAAATACTTTTGTTGCTGATTTAAAAAAAAAACAAACCACAAAACAATGTTTTGCATTTCGTTTGAACACTTAGCTTTATCTTACACTCAGCTTTCTCCCATCTCCCACACTGGCATGGACAAGATCAACTGATTGACCATATTGAATAGATAACTTAAGACACGTTTTTACCCCTCTCAAAGAATAACAGCAATTTCAACTCTGGAAAAAACAATGCGGTAGTGGCTTCCCATGCCCTCCTGTAGCACCTCAAGCGTCAGCATCTGCCTGCCCAATTCCATTTCTGCATAGAAACTGCTTACTGAAGAGGCCCAAAGTTTGCACCTTTCACGCTACAAGGCTTGCTGCAAATTCTTCTTCTGATTGAACTGGCTTTTTCCTGGATTGTCTTTGAAAGTCTCTCTCTGCCAAGCCATGCTTTAAGACAGCTACAAAGGCAAGGGCAAATGAAAAAACAAACAAGCAATCTTATCAGGTCTACCATTATTAATATACACTGATTTCACCAGTGAGTTCTGAGTGACCCATTCCGGACATCTGTCTCTTCTCTCTTTTTTGGAAACCTGCTATGTAAAGATAGTATGAGACAAGGGCTGGGTTTCTACACACCTGCCAAATGCAGGTCCTGCACTTTCAACTGCCAGAAGTTCATGTAAAATGTACCGCACTAAGCTGGGAACAAATAGATTTATTTAACAAAGAAGTTCAACACAGGGATAAGTCTGTCAGCCTTAAATCACGTCCAGTCTCTCTCTAAGGAGAATATGAGGCTTTAAGAACATGCAGGAGAACTTTCTGCTCAGTTGATGTTATAATGGGCTGCAATCTTGGCGCTCTCAGCAGAGAATCCCTACAAGGCTGAAAAATGGGTGTGCGGGGGATGTAACACAGAGATGTTGAAGGTCACCGACTCCAGGAAACTTCCACTTTATTTCTTCCATTTATTTTCTTCTGAAAGGTATTTTCCATGCCCCTGTTTAATTTATGACTCATCTTACTAGGTCAAGTTGAAAATGTTTATATTAATGCCTGAGATTGAAGTATTTTTTTTCAGAGAAAAAAAATAGAATCAAATTATTTCTTCTCTAAGGATTCTAAGCACACTGAACTGTGATTGTCCTCCTCTGCCTTCTCAATTCCACAGGTCTACT
Source organism: Baryphthengus martii (assembly GCA_013396935.1). Taxonomy (NCBI): domain Eukaryota; kingdom Metazoa; phylum Chordata; class Aves; order Coraciiformes; family Momotidae; genus Baryphthengus; species Baryphthengus martii. Next base: position 474,162 of record VWZK01019320.1, on the reverse strand, counting down.
GAATTCAGTATCAACAAGATAGGTCCTGTGAAAAAGAAGGCTTTAATACTCTTCCTCCATGGTCTCCTACATTTGGTGCTTCTCTGCCAGCGTCGCCTTTCACACACGCCTAGATTAAGACTGACCACAGTTTCCTAACACGTCTTTAGATGCCATTCAAACAGCACTGGAGGTATTAGAGCTCACAAAACTCCACTATAAAGCTTCTCTTTCACTTCCTCCCAACAGCTTGCTGTGCTTTTATGGAATACCCTGCATCTGTCACTTGCAAACAATCCATCATCTTTCATTAAAAAGGCCTGAAGAGCAATCCATTTTGTGATTTTTCAGCCAGCAAATTCATTCTCAGTACTTGTTCAATTTTGACAGTTCTGCATATGAGTTTGAAGCAGCATATCTTGTTTGTTCAGTGGCCCTTTGAAATTACCTTCACTTCTGTAGGTGCACTTTCTCTAAATTGGAGATAACAGTATAAACCCATTGTGGTTTACACTGGAAGAATAACCCCCTCATTTATACTTCAGATCTGTCCAAATATACCACAATTATTACTAAATAAAGCTCACTGACTAGTCAAGCAAGCGTAGGCTTAGCCATCATGCTCGCCTAGTTCATGCAGTTGCTTTGTTTCAGCTTCTAACAAAAGCAGGGCTGATAATTTGGACTATTTACTTTGTTTCCACTTCTCTTCCAAGTTTCCCAGGTTAGACTGTTCTCAATCTAGTCTCATACAACAGAGAAGCTAAGCGGTTCAGAAAGTTGGCTTTCTAGCTGCTTTGATTGTTCCATCTTTTTCAATTCTATTATTTAAATGTAAGATATTGATCATTATAATACTCTCATAAACCCTAAGATGGAATGTTGTTTCATAGACACCAGCCATGGAAGCATCACAATAACAAGTAACATGGCAGGTTTCCATGAGACATTTCTAGATATTCCTACCCATTGCATTCTGCATTCAGTTAAATTTAATGTAGAGAGGACATGCATTCAAATATACCCCGATGAACGTACTCTCTGGGACTTAAATCGTGGCACAATTACAAAATCTTCCCTATTTACTCTAGAAAGTGTGTTTAGTGCTGCTGCTCACAAGAGTTTAACTTCTTAATTCCAGAACAGACTCTTCAGATAGCATTCCTTTTCAACTGTCTGCTTTTTAAGAAGCATTCTGTTGCCAATTTCTCAGCTTCTATGGCATAGTTAGTATGTGTTGCTAAAAGTGAGAGCCTGAAAATACTTTTCTAATATTTATGTAGAGAAGAGCACACAATCATGAAAAATACCACCTGCATGGATAGCGCAGGGCATATACATCTACAGTGCTTTTTATCTTCCCCCATGGTGGACAGCTGCTCTTCCCTGTACTGCTATTACTGTTTATCTGTAAGCTGCTATTTTAGGCCTTTAATCACGAGTCCAGTTTAAAGCAGTGCACACCAACAATATCATAGATATTTCCTCAAACACAGTACAAACAAAAAACCACAGATAGCACAAAATTAAAAAACCCCGAAACATTAAGTGCCTAACGTATTTGGTACCATGTGACCTGATTAAACCTCAGTTGTGAGAGTCTTTAGTCAGCTCACTAGTGAAAATACGGATGTAGCTACAGGTGTGCACGCAGCTCTCAAGGAAACAGAATTACAAGAAAAACTAAACTACGCAAGGACTAACGGAGAGAGCAGAATGTATTCCCTATGCATACGTGCCAGTCAAGGATTTGTACAGAGAGTTAATTAATTTTGAAAAGCAGGTAGTCGGACACCAGTTAAAAGTAGACATTTGACAGCTAAGTAGCAAGTTGGTCACTCAACATTCTGCTTTTTAAATAGGATAATCAAAAGATCTAGAAAGGTCTTCTGTGTATGTGAAGGCACTAGCAGAGATAATCAGCAAGCTAAACTCACTCATTAAGTGTAATAACTAGTTTTACACATGTGTGTGCAAAAACACTCCATGGAACTGAAAGTATTTGTCATATCAATGCAGCCCACTAGAGGTCTCGTTACATCACACAGTTTAAAATCTACTTAGTAATAAAGAGCAAAGTTTAGGCCACCATCCTCTTATATATCACTAGATTCATCTGGGCTGTCACATGTGTCACAAAGTAACAAGTCTTTTAGAATTTTTGATCAAAACAAAAAAAAGCTCATCATATGATGTTTGGTTTACAGAGATACAAAACAGATTAAATAACTGTCCCCATAATCCATTAATTAGATGGATTGGATTATCAGATTGGAGAAGTCTTCCTTAATAGAATACCACGGTATAAAAATTGTTAGCGCAGTTTTAGCTAACCTGTTTTAACCTCACGCTGTGATGCTTGAAAATAGTGAAAATGGCAGGCTGGACTACAAATAAAACCTCAAGACTTTATACCAGTCTTCTATATTCTATACTGTGATATGACATAAGAACTTCAATGTCAAGAGATAGATGGTTTTGCATCCCTCTGTGTAAATCACGCTTAGTATCACACATTTGGTCATACAGCAGGACTACATCAGAATCTTATAGAACAAAACAGATACAGGTATACTTATATATAGGTGTATATATATTATTATACATATTTCATATATATAAAAATACCACCTTGATAAACATGGAAAAAATCCATGTGTAATCAAAAATCCTATAATAGCACATTGTGAGTGCAGAAAGAATGCCTTAGGTTAGAACAGTTTCCAGACATTTGATTTTGAATGTGTGATGTCCAAATGCAAATAAAAGGTATTGGATGAATGTCTATCCTCTGGGCAATTGCAAGGCTCAGTGTAACAGTGCTGTCAGTCTGCTTTGCAAAGCTCCAGTTTAAACTTCATTTACCTCTTTCCCATGTCATTCTTTCATCCACTTGGAGAAACAGACTCGTTTGCAGTCACATGGTAGGTAGCTAGTCTGTAACTTCAAGCAGCTTTCCAGCAGAAAAAAATGGGGGAGTGGGAGCAGTTTTTGCCTTCCACTTCCAAACAGGAAGGAGACCCTTAGTAACTAGTCTGCACCGTTACCCTCTGAATACTTCCAGTTCAGATGGATGTTGTATTTCCTGGACTACCACAAGCAGATGCAGAATTAGTGTCAGCCTAAAGATCATAGTATATAACCCACAGCCACCGAATTAAACTGCTTTCACCTAGTGTTTCTGCTTCACTAGCTCCAGATGCTTAACTCATCTTCCATTGTCTTTGTAACTCAGGTGGCATAAGGACATTGCACACTCAACGGAGCTCTCTTTGGATTACTTATTGAAAGAATCAGAGTTCCCAAGAGACGCAGAATTGTTTTACTAGATCTCACCTCCTCAACCATGTGCTTGACTTTCTTCTGTTGGCAGTGGACCATATCATCCAGATGTTTGATTCGCTCTCTTAGACTAGCTGCTACCTCCTCCAAATGCTGTGATCTACCAAAACATGTAAGAATTAATCACATTAGTGGGGTGCGATGCAGTACAAGCAAAACGAGAACAACCCCCCACTCCCCCTAATCCCACTGTAAATCAGGAAGACTAGGTCAAGAGGTAGGCAAGTCAAATTCCACTGGCAGATGTCAAGTTGTTCAAAGTACACTTTAATGGGAAGTCTTTCAGTCAAACTGACTGTCTCCACCCAAGTTATCTCACCTTTGTCTCGCACACAGAAGTGCTTACTCAGAGCCTGAAGTGCTGATAATTAAACAATGTGACAAAGCTCATCTCCTTAAGATGTTTGTTTTTCCTTGAACTGAAAGGCACTCAGACAACTAGATCTTTATCGTCAGAAACACACATTTATCCGACTTATTACCACCTTCAAACTTTTTGGAAACACATACTGAATAAAAGCCAGGGTGCAGATCTGCTGGCATCTTTTTAAGAGTTCTCCTACTACAGAGAGGCCTCGAGTCAAAGATTTGACATAGTTGCCAACAGTAGCAGAATGCTAACTGGAGTAGTATTAACTTATCAACAGTCAGCAGAAAATGTTGTTGATGTTTTGAGTTTGTAGGTATGACTCTTTAAATAGATTCCGCATTACTTCGAATCTGTTTAACACAGAAACTGAACACCTACAGAACTCCTGCCACAAACTGGTTTGACAACTTGCCAGAAAAGGAGTTTTAGAATATGCAAAGAAACAGGAGGGAAACATTTTAATAAGTTTTTAGTATGTTGGCCGTTTTTATCTGAATGTACAATTCTTGAAATTCTTCAAAGAAAGCCATCAGTTGCTAACAAAATAAACCCCTGTACTCGTAGGTTCAGGACTGGACAGAATTTGAGAAGTGGAGGAGGGGAATCAAAAACAAAAAGGCTTTTTTTCGTCTTGGTCTGTGCTCAGCAGAAGAAGCTGTTGAAGCTGCAAATAGAACAACCATTCTCAGGCAAAGCAGCAGATGGCAAACTGTATGACACGATGCCAGTAAATGACTGAATTGTGTGCTGTTTCCCCCAGAAAGAGTCTCTATTAACAGTGAAGTACTCTACAGAACCGTAACTGCAGCACTTTGACAAAGACTCAAAAAAAATCAAGGCAGTGCTGCAGGTTTTTCAATCCCGCATATTAAGGTCTCACAAAACCACAGTTTACTTTTCTGATTGCAATTGTAACACGTATTTGGTCTCTTATTGAAAGATTCAGAATTTTAAGTGCTAATGGCAAAGGAGCAATGGAACAGAAGTCCTTCCTCAGGTGGAGCTCGAGTGTCTGGTTGGGTACCAACAGGTAAAGAGAACTTTAGAATAAACTTCCCGATCTGAACACAGATTCATGGCTTGCATTGCATAGGTCACAACTGTGCACTTGCTTTGCACAAATTCTCATCTGAACATTGCCTTTATCTTTTTTACTGCACCCTAACTTTTCATGCTGAGTGGACAGAGCGGGATTCACTGAAGCAAGAAGAGTATCTGTTATCCCGAGGTAAAGGATGAAAGCAATTACCTATCATCTCCATATTCTATGTTGTATGCAACATCTGTTCACTTTAAATTATTATTTTAACAGGCTATGAAAAGCTGTAATTACCCTGAAATTGGATAAATTGGTCACAGATCAATACAACTAGACAGTGAGATGATCTCAGCAGGGATCACCTTTTATGTCTGTGATTCCTACAGAACAGCAGGATGCCAAAACTTTAACACCAAATTTCTGGATGCCACACAAATATAAGTAGTAATCAAGTATAATTATTCAGTCTCTGTTTATAACTCATTTTTACCCACTCAAGTAATATCATACAAGCCTTTGAGTGGCAGATGCCATTTTCACTACAATGGCAGTTACGCTGTTTCACTGCTGGATAGATTTCTCTTGAAGCTTTGTCTCTGACTTTGTTTGAAGCTTTCTTCTGTCTGGTCATGGTGCTCTTTCAGTCTCAAAGAAGTAGTAATGGATGCACATGTGGGTCAAACCAGTACATCCAGGTGTCACCACATCACTAGATCTTTTTTAAGCGCCTCATGCTTTCAAGAACATTGCCAGTAAAATCACCCTTACTTTTGCCAAATAACTTCGTAGCTATGAACTATGATGCTTCATGATGGATTTCTTCCACACCTTCATTTTGTTCATACGTCAATGTGCACTGCATGTGTAGATCTGCCCCTCCAAGCTCAAACACATTTCACACTCCCTCTCTCTTATACAAAAAAAGACACCCCTGGCAGTTATATGCAAAACTCTTGCTCTCTTCAAGAGTTCATTTTTTCAAAGGGGATGCCCTACAGCTTAATACAGGATACAGAATGTCTTCTCTCTTAAAACTGTGTTGAGCAGTTTAGAAGGAGATGATGAAAATATTCATAGTCAAGATCGTACTTTGCTGAACTTGGGAATGCAAATTTAGAGAAAATGTAACCCACAAATAATGTCACAACTTGTTCCATCTAAAACGTACTCTGCATGTTTGCAAAGAACTTCTCAAGAAAGATGCATGAAAGTGTTTTCTGTTGCAAAATTAATCCTCTTGATAATTTATACGTTAATAAACTTAGGTTCAGATGGACAATCCCTACTAGACTGCAGCTTTAAACTTAGAAAGAGTAAAATTCAAGTGTGTTCAAACCCAAACAAATCCGTAAAGCTTCCTAACAATACTAGAAGTTCCACAGACAAGACATATCTCACCTTTCACCATCAGAGCCGCTTTCAGATTTTGCTCCGGATATTTGTATTTCATTTAATTCGAGTTGTTTTTGCAGCTGGTGACGCTCCTAAACAAGAAATGTTATCTTTCAGTTTTCCACAGGTCAAGATGTAAAGGCTTCACAAAAGCATATTTCATTGTAACTCAAAAGATCATTTGTGAAATTAAAATAGAAACTGATTAAATAAAATTCATGCATTTTCTGTAGCCAAGGAGCACAGAACGCATAATAATAAAATAAAATTTCCAGCTATGCTATGCATGGAAATAAGATCAGAGTTTGAAATTTCCTATTCAAAGATGCATGGTTGTACTTGAAACGGAATTTTTGGAATAAAAAGATGAGTCATCACAATCTTTATAATTGTATAATTTTCCAAATTTTCCCTCCAAAAGTTTTCTTGATCCAAGCCTGAGATAAAAGCTATTGCTCTATTTTCTTTCCCAGAATATTCCTGTTTATTTTTCAGGTGTCCACCAGCACGGTGATTGTGAAGATGTATGAGGACTTGGGGTCTGAGTCAACAGAAAGTAACAGAGGAGTCTGCTATCCAGTTTAATGGGAACGTAAGAAGCATTCAGTTTTACTTTGCAAGTATCAGCCAGATAAGTGCAAATTAAATAACCAGCGTGAAGAAACTCATCTGTGCTTAAGTACCGTACTGTGATCCTTTCTTCATTGCATAATACACACAAGTTGTAGGCTGAAGCCCAAATGAAGTTAATGGAGCTACTAAAGGGGCATATTAAGCTGAAGGATTTCTGAGTGTAATCACTAATTCTACCAATAGATTTACAAGCGTTAGAAGAAAGGGGTCCACGCAAGTGCACATTAGACTAACCAGTCAAGCCAACAAGACTGGCTTATAAAAATATGTTTCTCTAACAAATATTCACTATACTCAACTAAAGCTGGTGAAAGAAACCACTTCACTTGTAAGAATAGAAGATAGTATTCTATCAACTCACTAGAACGCTTTCTGCTTCTGTATGTTAGAGAGCAAGGCACAATTCTTTAAAAATAACGGGATGCCTGCTGTTGAATGAAATGAGAAATGCCAAAGTGCATCCAAGAGCATCAGAGTCTTTTGGAAAGGCTGCTCTTACACTCTTCAGAGTGACACTACTCAGTCTAAGGACTAAACAGCAACATTCATTCCCAGGTGAATGATACCAGAAAATGAAGAGGAAATTTCACCATAACTGTTTGAGACAGAAGATATAAAGCTTTTTCAGATATCTGAAAAGGTTCAACAAATGAAATTCCGATGCAGTGTGCTATGCAAAGAGAGATAACGTGATACTCTTAGGCTTCATGACATTAAAATAATCATCTGACTACTAGTCTGAGTTTTGCCCTGGAGCAAAGTCCATAAAAGAGAAGAAGGAAAAGCAGGAAATAAAAAGAAGCAATGCAAACTAGTTTTACAGTAGTGCTGCCAGTGTCACGAGAGGTAAATGTCTCAACGCACTTCTGCTTTCAGAGCTCTAAAAGTAAATTGCCAAAGACCTGCTTTCAATTACAGTTTGGTAGGGGATATTCAGTGAGCGAGAGGAATAATTAAAAGTTTTTAATGCCAGCAGAGAAGGAAGAACCTAAATTTTGGATTAAACAGCAGTGAAGATTATTTTTTTCTTCTCTCCTGAAAATATTCTGAGCCATAATCTAAATAAGATAGATATCTGCCCAGAATATTAAGTGGCTGCTGCATACTCACAAAAACCCTCAAAACATTTTAGTCAAAAGCTTTCAGTTTAGCATTTCATCCACATGTGGACAAATTTGGAGATGCAATTCCAATCAGGACTATAAATGGCTAAATAGTAGGACCTATTCTAAACTAAAACATATTTTAATGAACTGTACTGGGTTTGGATGAGCTGGAGTTACTGTTCCCCAGAGCAGCTCTTACGGTGCTGTGCTTGCTATTGGGAGGCAGATAAGACGCCGGCGTTGCAGCTGCCGCTGAGCAGCGCTCGCACAGCACCAAGGCTGGCTTTCCAACATCTTCCCATTCCCACCCAGTGAGATGGGGTGGGCAAGATCTTGGGAGGGGACACAGTCAGGACAGCTGACCCAAACTGACCAAGGAGATATTCCACACTGTGTGATGTCAGCTCAAGTATAAAAAGGGAGAGAAAGGAGGAGGAGGACGGGGTCATCTGTTTGTGAAGACGCTTGTCCTCCGAGCAACCGCTACGCGTACCAGAGCCCTGCTTCCTGGGAAAGGCCAGATATCACCTGCTGATGGGAAATGGAGAGTAAAATCTTGTTTTGCTTTGCTTTGCACATGCGTGGCTTGCTTTTTGCCTTTTCCTATTAAACTGCCTTTATCGTACCCCACGGGCTATTCCCATCTTACTCTCTCCCCCCTTGTGGTGCTGAGGGAAGTAGCAGGGAGTGATAGAGTGATTTGGTGGGTACCTGGCGCTCAGCCAAGGTCAACCCACCACATGGACCTACCAACAGCATTTCTAAGAGACTTTGCATCATTTATAATTACTACTTCATTAGACTTAGGAGACCTTGCACACCGAAGGAGGACTGAATGGTCTTTTAAAACTCTGTATTTAAATTAATGGCTTAATTTACTAAGTAACTTACTGAATTTTAACACCTTAGGCAACCCTGACTGTAAAGACCACTAAGAAAGACAGAGAAACACTTATCACAGTATCCCTATGGCAGTCCAGGTTCACTTACTTGTATGGACACAGTAACTAGCAAACAGCATGAGTATGTCACTGAGCAGGGTACTGAGGAACAGACGGAAAAAAAAAAAAAAAAAAAAAACCAAAACCCAAAAAAAAAAAAAAAAAGCCCAAACCCAAGACAAACCCATTCAAATTTCCTCCATGCGCATCTGCATTTCCTTTAGAGGCAGCAAACAACTAATTCTCATACCTCTTCCATGCGTTCAATTAGACGGTCCAGCTCACCAATCCTCTGGTCTTTTTCCTGTATGCTTGTTTCTGTAACCTGCATCTTCTTATTCGCCTCTTCAATAGCCTTTAGAAGCCGATTCGTTTCCTCCTTCAGAGAAGAAAATTTACGGTCACATTAAGATCCAATATATTAATGAAGAATTTCTAATTTATTTATTTTTTTTTACTATAGAGCCAGGTTAATAGCTTTCAAGCACAGCTGAAAGCTTTTCACTGCCCAGAAGCCTGGAAGAGTTGTGACCCTAAATGTGAATTGTATAGAACAAACAATCTGGAGTACTTTGAAGTGCGTAGGCATTTGTAAAGCATCACTACGAAAATTCAATAAAAACTTCTATCTGTTTCACAGATAATTGTTTTCCCTTCTGAGGATGCCATGAATTAAAAGCATAAGACAAATATGCTTTTGTAGAAGACAGCATTTTAAACAGTAATGTTTGCCACGGTCAGCTTTGTACTTTCCTGTCGTATAAAATAATATGAATAGAAAGAGACTGGAGAATCTGCCTTCAATTTCAGTCATTATCTATCTTTATCAGCTAGAAAAATGTAATAACTAACTACTTATAGAAAGGTTTTATGTGAGGGTGAAGGCAAACTGGGGGACAGGAAGAGTTCTTGCTCCAGTAGCATCCAGTTGTTCCCTCTCCCCTTCTTAAACTATCACTAAAATTGGACTTTATACTTTCCTTTTTTTTTTCTATAATCAGAAGTTAAAAAACCCAACTTACTCCCTTTCAAATTTTGAAATCTACATTATCATTACTGTGTTGTAACACATTATTTTCTTAGCCCTACGAACCGAGAAGCTTAGAGGGCTTAGTAACTGTGGCATGACTAGTCACAGAAACAGAGTGACTTGTCAGCTCTGGAATATTACGTGATTGAGAACTGACACCCAAGCTAAGCACCATTTTTACAGATGGGCATTCTTACATACCAGGAGGATTTCTTTCTCAGCTTTATGTTTCTGCTCCTCTTCTCGCATTTTTTCCTCATACTGACTATAGAGTTTTCTTGTCATCTCTCTCATGACTTCAGCATTGGCTTCCTGCGATGATTCCACCTATGAGAGGAGAAAGTTGACACATCAGCCAGTACAGCACTGCTGGCAGCAAGAGAAACGGTTCTCATGATGTGAAAATAATACTTTGAACTTCAGTTCCACTTTGTTATAAATTTGACACTGCTGAGGTAGATTTTCATTTGCATCAAGATGATTTACACCATTCTGCCAGTAGATGAGTAATTCACATTTGTACAAGTTACCATTTCATCAAGTTTCCCGTTGTCTGAATTTAACTAATTTGGTGGGTACCTGGACCAGGCTATGCCCAAGACCAGGCTATGCCTCTTTACTGAGCCCTTCCACAACAGCCTCCAACTCACGTGGTTTGTTTCCCCATTGAAAAGATACTGTCTCCGGCCATCTTACAGAAGCAGAGATTGGAGATGGTCTAAACTCAATTCCTGTTTCTAAATGACCATGAACACTCAACGCAATAGTTACGTTAAACTGCACCTAAGTACGTGTTACTAACTAGAAGACACAGCTGTACCTTCACTCCTCTTTTTCACATACTGCTCTTTGTGTAGGCACAAGAACTGGGGTGACCACGAAGCAAAGACAACCAAATCAATCTTAAAATTAATTTATTCAGGGGTGCGGAGGGGTTAATTTTTAACCACAGGATCAGAAGCTTTACTACCGCTACAGGGAAGAGGGCAGGAATAGTAATCCAAAGACAGGATTTCCCCCTGAGTGTTTTTGGCTCAAACCACTGACTGAACCACACCCTCAGTGATTAAACACCAGAGAGGATATTCGCAGCTTAAACCCATCTACTCTATAAACTGCAATAAAAGCCAAGTAAAATGGCTAGGCCATGACTTAGGTCTAGAGACACTATAAATCAGACAAGGTTATAGTGAAATGCTGTGAGTGCTACAAAAATATCAGGAAGAGGAACATACTGACATCAGAGAGAAAAATAAAGTGTTCTTTGCTGAACACCACAGTTAACACAGCTACAAAATACCTGTTTCTGGTGATCAAGGTTTTGGGGTTCAGGTTTGTGTTTCATTTCAAGGACTGAAAGACTTATTAAAACCTTGTGTTTATTTTTCATGCTGGAAACAAGCTGGTTTACTACCCCACAGGATAACAACAGTGTATTTCATCCTTTAAAAAGGGACAGAGCTTTGAAGGGCTCCACTTGCACTGCAGTCGCCCCCTTTGGCATCTCACCTAGACCAACACTGGGGCAGGGGTAGTAACCTGTACCTTCTGAGAGGGACTGGAGTTAAATAAAGTTACAGTACAACATGAAGCCTTCCACATTTCAGGAAGCCTGAAAGAATCATATAATTCAGAAAAAGCCAACAATCAAACCCCTTAAGATACACTGAACTGGAATATAAACTCTATCATTCCTTTGCTTATAGCTTGAGCAATGAGGACAGTAAAAACAAGCACAAAAAGGCAGACACATCAGGGCATCTGTCACAGCATTGTTAAGCAACGTCTCCAACCTCAGTTATTGTTATGATTCTATGAATAAACCAAACCTACTTAATAAGATACACGGGTGTGTTCTCCTGCCCAGAAAACAATCAGGACATATGGTAGTTACTGCTTTTCAACTGCAAACCTCCCAGATTCCACACCATCCTCTTCCATTAGTCCATCCCAGATGTCTTGGCAGCTTTGATACACCATTTTGTGTTTAACTTTCAAACACAGCAATGTAATAAAACTGCAACTTTGAGGGCAAAATTTATTTTTTTTTCTCATTAAGGCAGGGCACGTATTCTATAAAACTTGACATACTTGAAGCTAAAAAATTCCTTAAGCATTCAGATGAACTGGGACTTACTTAACCTGTAGGTGTCTGCCCTTAGAAGCAGACATACCGTGCCCTGACTTGTTGGTGTATGTCATTAAGATTATTATAAAGTCTAAATTTCTGTTTTGAAATCTTAATTGCATCAGCTTTGCTTTTCTTCTTTTAATTGTTTTCCCCCTCTTTTTATTTCCTTCTGGCAATTGCAGGTACACTCTTACAGCCTGTACAGATTCACTGTGAGAGGAAACTGGAAGATGACTTGTAAGTTAAAATGCACTTGTTGCTTTCTCTTTTAACCATTCATCATTAAGCATGAATGCAAGTCACTAGAGAACCAAAAGGAAACATATTCTCTGACAAAATTAAACATGAATAAACCAGCAGTCACCTTAACGTCACAGTGACAAATTCTGATACAGCACTATGTTCAAATTAGTCTAGTTTAAGCAATTCTAAGAGAGATAAAGGTTTCTAGAAGAAGGTTTATTGGGTTGGGATTTGTGGTGGTTTTTGTGTTGTTTTTTTGTTTGGTTGGGTTTTTTTAAAATGAGATTAAAGGAATACATGTAGCAGATGAGGGAAGAAAACAGTCAAGCTTTCTATCATATAAAATCTTTCAGTTTGTGTTTTATTTCCTTGCATTTCTCTGAAAGAAATAGTTTAATTCTCTTTTCACAACACTTGCTGTTCCAGCACGTATGTGCTGATCATATGCTTGTGAGACTTAACAGGTTACCTATTAAAAATTGTGCAACACCAAATAAGCAAATTCAACATCAAGAAATTATAGTATTGTGTAGAGTTACAATATTCCTGTACTTACAGCAATGGACACTAATAACCATTCAATGGTTTGAGTTTTCACCTGCCAGCATCCCTGAACGGTAATCCCATGTTATGGAAAAAGTGAGTCCTGCCAGCTGAGAGTCTTTGTTATTAAACCAGTATTGATTCACAGGAATATGTCTGCTCTAGGGAATGATGAAGGCAGAAAAAAATTCAGAACCCTTTACAAATAAGGCCAAGGAATTAATTTAAAATACTCTTAATGCCCTTTCTGGGCAATATTTTTATATATACACCACACCTTTAATTTCAGTAACTGATTTTCAATTTGTGCTGTTTCCAGTTGCTTTTGCTTCTCTCGCAGTTTTTCCATAGATTGCTCATGTGTATGCTTTAAATTCCTTATTTGTTCCCTTATATCAGTGTTCTCCAATGTAACATCCACTAGAGTTTTCTAGAAGAAAGAGGCAAACCACATATTAAAAATCACATATAATTCAGTGAACTAATACAGTCAAGAGATTATGGAACAGATAGAACATTTAAGAGTTTCCTGATGTACCAATACAGTGTGAACAGTTTTGCAAGTTTTAATATTTAAAATTATGATTTTTTTGTATTCAGTTTGCTAGAAGGTATTTCTATGAGGAACACGATCAGTGAAATTAAGTCCTGGAACACTGTAAAAANGAAAATAAAAGCCCGAAAAATGAAAAAAAAAAAAAAAAAAAAAAAAAAAAAGGAACTTGGACACATCTCAGTATGAATACTACTCCCAACAATCCTCCCTTCTTTTCTCCAAGGGCTATGCTTTACATATTAAATGCACTAGACTGAGAAAGACTGTGATACACATGAAAGAAGGAACATTAAGTTGTTCAGCTCAGATACATGGGAATTTGGAAATCTTTAAAAATGAAAATTCACACCCATGTTCTCCCTCCCCCCACATTTCACAGGTATGTAAAGTGTTTAACATCCAAACATGCCACTTCCATTTCTGTTTACCAGTGAATGTAGGAATAAGTCAAGATACACACCATTTTTGCACAATACAGAACAAATCACATTTTCACCTGAAATATTTTGTAGAGACATGACTAGTGGCATTAGTTTGCTGTTGATCAGTATCTCTTTATTGTACACTAGTTTTTTAACCTTTTTTTTTTTAGAAAACCATAGGTGTTGGAATTTTTTTTTTCCCTTATTTTCCTAAATTAGCTGGGTTAGATATCCAAGACAGTACTTTATGGGCTAGTTTAGTGTTAGAATCTCTATTTGTCATCCATGTTTTATGTATGCATTTAAATCCATGTCAGAAAAGACAGTTGTCAGCTGTGAAACAGCTATTAAAATGTACCTGCAAGTCTATTGATGCTGATGTCAAGGAGCTGTTCATTTCACTAAAGCTATCTAAGGCTGCAGCCTGCACTCGCACATGATTCTCTAAGGATTCTTGATGAGCATTTGTCACCTGAGCAGGAAAAAAAAAAAAAAAAAAGTTTTATATAGAATAATGATCAAGTTTACCTATTCTTCCAAAGGGAACTACAGAAGAGAAAGACCCCGTAGTTAATTTTCACAGTACTAGGATGCTTAAAATACACAGACCTCAAACCATATTCTTATGCCTCAGAAATAAAAAAGCAAAACTTAGGATCCAAATATATTAACAGAAATAAGGCACAAGTACCTATGTTTAATGCTAGTCTGTAATCACTGTAAAGGCTGTTCTCTCTGGAAGGACAAGAGGACACTAGGCAGATGTCTATTCAGAAAGTGTATATACTTAGACTCAGCAGATTGGAAAAAGTCACAGAGTGAAAAGCAGAAGACTGCAAGAAAGGATGAAATCTAGCAAGGTTTGGGTGAACGGTAGAATAGCCTTAATTAAGAAGGAATTGACTAATATGTAAAGAAGCAACATCAAGAAGACTTCAGGATGAAACAATACAAAGAAGGTATGAAAACTCAACAGAGAGCTTTCTTGTGTGAAAATGTGTCATTTTACGTACACAAACATGTTTAAAAACTGGAGGCAGAGGGGAAGGCACAAAATGACATCATTTAAGAGACGACCAAAACCCAAATACTGTAAATAATTATGAATTGTCCAATAATAAGGAGAAAAAAAATATCACTAATGAAGACCAGTCCAACTCACTTTCTTAGATGGACCAGATTTGCTTCTAGATAAAAACATAAGAACACTAGGGACTTGATATGGAGAACAATGAGCGTTTAGTAACCAAGTCATACACAGATTAGGTCACAGCAAAGGGAGCAGAAGCCAAGCAGTTACTGTTAACCCTATATAGGGGTGTGCTCATGTGAAAACAAAGAAACAAACCAAAGCAGAAATGCTTAGGATAGAGTAAGAAAGTTACAAGATAAGAACTGGAGTGAAGAAGCATATTTCCAAGGGCAGGATATTGGAAGTAAAGTTTCAGACAAGCTTTATGTGCGAAATGTTGTCCTGGAAAGTGACGGGGAATAAAAGAAAAGAGTATATAAAGGATTTTAGACAGGATTCCCAAATAGCATGAAAGATGGCATTCATGAAAAACCAAGTGCAAGCCAAGCAAACAAAACAAGCATATACTATTAGGCAGAACAACACTTGTGCTTTCATTCAGGCATTCTGAAGTATTTAAAAAGGGAGGAAGGTGTCTCATAATGTGCCATTTATGTCAGAAGGGGTGCTTCATAAACTGCTAATTTGCTGCAGAGCTAGAATCATAGAATGCTTTGGGTTGGAAGGGACCTTTAACAGTCATCTAGTCCAACTCACAAGACATTCTGTCAGAGCTGGTCAGAAACCCTTAATTAAGAGAGCTCTTCAGACTTGTGCAGGATTTCTACTGGTCTGACAGAAGATCTGGAAGGGCAGGATATCACCACTGCTATTCAGTAAGGATCAGCAGCAAAGATGACCAAACTACATCTGAATCAGCATTTGCTGACATGCATACTGGCTGGGCCACTCACCTGGTTGGCATCATTAAGACTATTTAACAAAGTTTACAGAAATTCACTTTTATCTCTCTCCTCATCTCATCAGGGTGATTTTTTTTGTTGTTGGGGTGGTTGTTGGTTTATTATTTTTAAGACCAGTTGTCCCAGAATAAAAGTACCAGTTTAACAGCAAGTTCTGATCTTTATACATGATACAGCACGCAGGGAACCGACGGCCTCCAAATGAGGATGGCAGAAGGACACAAGTCAAGGCCCCAGACTGTTGAAGTCAGAATACGTTTAATTGCCAAAGTTTCATCTGAACTGGGGCTGTGAAAATCAATGTTGAGTATAAAATCCAGAGCAAGTTTTCAGGAGTTTTTTTTGGACCAAAAACTCAGCAGTTTAATATGAAGGATACTTCTACAGACTGCAGCAGCTTTTATTGCTAAAGCAGCATGTCAGAAGAGAGAGAGGTCACTGAATGACCACTGAAAGCTTTGATTATAAACCAAGAGGTAAGTCATTTTTAGAACCGTCAAGCATTTTAATACTAAAGAACATTACTTCTTTTACTATAGTGTTTCAAAAATAAAGTCAGTAAAATAGGGCAAAGTCTGTTGAAATGACACCTACTAAGTTGCACATTACTCCAATTACATATGTTTTTCAATTCACCTGGCAGTTTACTAGTACAAACATCTCCACTAATTTACCAATGCACACAGACAATGACATCAAGACCATTCTTTTATTTCCAAGCAGCAAGCTCCTTGTAATTCCATACGCAGAAACATCCCTGTCCTACTTTACCTTCCTGAAGGGAAAACTAAATAAAGAAGAAAAGTACATACAGATGTTATATAAAACAATGAACCAGAGTGGTTTCAGAAATTATTTCTGCTCTGCTGAAGGAAAAAAAAAAAAACAAAAGTTTTGAGATAACACTGGGACAGTTATTCTCATATGCTTTCCCACAAATGAACATATACTTACTTTCAGTTCATTCGTAAGCTGCTGTATTTTTCGTTTCATTTCATCATATTCACCATACATTTTCTTTCTTACTTTTTCCAGAGTTGCTCTCACCTAGTGTCGGGAAAAATCAAATGCTGTTATCGAACTTATTGCTGATACTGTTCATAGTAGGACATGATTTTTTTTTTCTATGTCCTTCATTGTTAGTTACATTCAGTAGTTTCCATTACTAATCTACCTTTTCATCAACAGCAATTTACTCTTAAGAACAAGACAAAAACTTAAGTCTCAAGACTTGTCTACTTAGGGAAGATATGAATAAACATCTCCAAGGAATTCTAAACTTCTCTGTACGCACTTAAACAGTTGTTAATTCATAATTTAAATAAAGAATTTCAATTAAATTATTCATAACTCATTCTAACCTGATTACTAAAGGAATTAAAGTGAGCATATAATATTTTCTTTCTGAAAAAAAGCATCCACACATGAATTTAATACACCTTCATTCTTTAAAAGTGGCTAAGTAGTTTTCCTTGAGTATCCTTTGAAGACAAACCCTTAAATTTTAGACTTTAAGTTCATATCTAGCTAAAGAAGATATTAGCATAAATTTACAAAAGTAATTTCAAACCTGAAGAACAGAGTACTAGGTTTGATTTTCTTTAAGAGCTATGGATGTAAATTATACCTTGCCTTTCTAAGAAGAGAGAGGAAAAAAAAGCATGCTGGAAGCCAGCTTTACATGCCTTTGCAGTCATGCACAGAACCAGTCTTCTCAAGAGCACATGTTGTCGCTATCACTAGATAAATGTTTGTCTACAGTCTACCTTCCAGCTATGTAATTCTAACTCCTTTTTTTTTTTTTGCCCCCCTCACCTCTATCAAGCACAGACTGACTGCAGATAATCTAGGCCAGTGAGCTTACCTTGCCTCTGCACAGGCTTGGGGAAGGAGTGAGACGAAAACATTAGTAGGGCCTTACACAAGAGGGGATGTTTCTAGGAGCTCTGGAGTACACCCACCCCCTCACAGAAAGAGGGGCATTGGCCACCAAATCTGTGCAAGGAGTAGACACAAGCCTAGTCCAAACTCCACGCTCACTTTAGGATGAGAAACACGGAAGGCAGAATGCCTCGCCTGCACTGCACTAGCGATGCATCCTACTTTGAGTGCAGGAACTTGAGTGGTGAATTCTGGGAGCTAACAAACTGTGAGTAATAAAGGAGAGAAGCAAGTGCTGATAACTAGAGACCGGGCAGATGTTCAGAGCACACGTAATGACAGCCTCTTACACTGCTGGCTTGACTCAGTGTTCCTCCCAACTCAGTTTGCACTTGAATCAGTGTAATACGATAACCATTGACCAATAGCTTCCTGGGTGGTGAAGGTGGGTACAAAGAGAAGGTCAAATTATTTGTCCTGGACTAATTAGGGGGTTATGTGCCAAAGCCTGAGAGCCAAGGACTGAGAGGAGTAGAGATGCAGAGCTTCAAGCACAAAAAAACAGCAGCATCAGAAATGCTTTTTTTTTTCTTTCAGGAGAGCTTCTGCCAATTATGATAAATGAGCATGCACAGAGAAAGTAGTACAAAGTCATCCTTATTAGGCTGAACTATTTTTAGGGCTGCCCCAAAATATACCCAAGTGATTTTACTATGTCACCTAATTTAAGAGCCTTTTGAAAACTGGGGGCCTTGGGGATGGAGGAAGCAGAGGAAGAGAGTTTTCATCCTTTCAGGTCTCTGCTTATATAGTTTCTTCAGTATCACATTTGAAATTATGAAGGCTTCAGGACAGGAGCCCCAAGATTTATTTGGCAGTTTGCTTGCCCAGTCATAGCACAGCCAACAAGCATTAACCAGTATCACCTGGCACAGAGGCCTTGAGTCTGGACCACACAGTTCCCAGCTACATGGAATGCTTTTTTTCCAACTAGAATATTTATTTAACAAGGCAAGTCTTCAGCTTCAGAGTAGACTCCCAATTCAGATTCAGGTGTTGGGCTATATGTTGTCATCCCATATACACTCACAGCTCTACAAAAATATATGGAAAGGATATCTAAAGCTGAAAGCATAACTCACTTCTTTAATGTAATTCATCTCCTCTTTCAGTTGATCAGCTGACCAGCCATAAACCACCATTTCTCTCTTATGGTTGTTGTCAGTTCGGTGTACGACGCCATACACCATCCCATGAGAGAGCTTCCCTGGAGACATGCCATTTGGTACCTGGTAGAGCTCCTTAAAAGCAAAACAATAAAACGTTATTTTAAAATCAGTACTAGAAGAAAAAAAACAGAAACAAAAAAACAAGATACAAAAATGCTGTAACGCAGGGCCAGGAGAGACAGACAACTATCGTGAAAGCACAACAGTACCTAAGAACACTAGTTCCCAAATGTTTTGGGGCCAAACTGTCAACCTGCATGTCTTTGGAAAGATCAATGACCAGTTTGTGATTGATAGAGATGTCTAATTTTCACTGGCTTTAATGGAAGTGATATAGGTAGAGCTAGAGACAATGGATTGGATTTGTGCAAGGAGGGGTAGAGGCACGTGAGAGAAAGTTATCTTGGCTTACTCAACAATATACACTACTTTTCTGCATTCTTCCAGAGCAGTCAGCTCTCACAGTTCCCTTTACACTCTTCCAAGCACAGAAATCCCCCTCACTCCCCAAACTCCCTGCTGCACGAAATATAAAAAAGCACGTTTAATAAATAAAAAATAAATAAATTAGAAAGTTCTCAGGAGAAACTGAAATTAAGATATTTTAGACAAGTTTCCTTAAACAGTTCTCAGAGAATAGCTGTTTATCTTGGAGGTAAACAATGCAGAATTTCAGTTTGCATTTAAAGCTAAGGACTTCTGAAGCAATCAAACATTCATTTCAGGGCAGCATTTTTCTTATAGAAATTGCAGAATTGACATTGGAAGAGCCAAAGCAAAGCTATGAAACAGCATTCATGTGCTGTTCCAGTGTTATTAACTGTTGTAGAAGGATAAAACTTTGAAAGCAGGTCTCGATAGGTAAATAAAAAGGCTGTTTTAAAGTGCCAACATTTGTTATTTTACTGACCTATATAAATTTGAAAACATACTTGTAATAATTGTACTTCTTACTTTAACACACTCCTTGCAACAGACTCCTCTTATTCATCCCATCACTACTACACTTAGCAAGAAAAATACTCGTGCAAGCAGTAGGAATCATTTCCCTCAGCACGTAAACAAATATCTGCAAGGTCAGATGTAACCACCTGACCTGAGTACTCAACTAGCCTCCCTTCTAATCAACCCAGAGAAACACCCTCTGTAGCAATCATCTCAAATGAGTCTCCAGAAGTACTAATTCTCTTCTTGATTACAAAAATTTAAAAAACTAGCTGAGGTGAAGACATCCACATTATGACTTTTTTAAAAGAAGGGAAACAAATATTCTTATCTAACTTCAAACAGTTACAAACTAGGAACTTAAAATTAGTGTTATTTCTGAATAGAAAGTTAGAAAGACACGATCTTGGAAACACAGCTGTTACTGCTTAGCTTTTCATGCTGTTTTTGAAAGGCCAGTGCTAAGGCAAATCAATAGGTAATTGTACTGAACTTTCCTTCTCATGCTAGCTATACTAGGATATAGGTAAATTAGAGAATCTTTGTTACAGTGACCTTAGAATATGTTTGGGTTTGTTTTGTCATTCAGTAATGACACTGTATGAAAACCGACAAACTTTGAGATTCTCTACAAAATTAAGAGTCTAAGCAGTATCTAAATACTCTCTTTGATACTAGACAGCGGCTGGAATAGACGAAATTCAGCATCTTATATCCATCTGCAGCTGCATCCTAGAAAGTCTCGAGTCCTTACCATGACAGATGGTGATGATAGCATCTGCAGTCTGAAGCAGTAGCACTTTCAATTTTTAGCAGCCAAACTAACACAACTATGGGGGCAATGTAAGAATAAATAGTTCTTTGGGTAAGGAAAAAAGAAAGAGGAAAATCAACTTGCATTAAGAAGAATGGGTAAAGGTAAACCTTTGTTGTATAGCGTGTCCCTCCTGCATGGTACTGACAGATCTTCTCAACATTGTAAATCCTACATGTTTGCCAATTAGTAAGCTACTAATTGGTTAGGAGCTTAACCAATTTGCTGAAGCTCTGTGTGCGTGTGTATAGGGCTGGGAAGGGAACGATCACAGAGCAGACACCTGAAAAAGAACATTTCAGGCAAAGAACAACCAAGCTTTAAGGAATCATTTAAAAAGAAAGCCTTAAAACCACCTAATGAAAAAAAACATTGGGCAACCAGCCCTGCCTATACATGATATAATTTTTCACTTTGAAAACATTATATACAAAGCTTCATGTCCTGATAATCAGAAGATTCATAATTCTGTATTATTGGAGTGTTATTTTTGCTATTAGGATGCATACAAACAAAAACCCCACACATGAGTTTTTGAGAGTAGAGAAAACACGGAAACTAGATGGAGACATGACTCAAAATTTTTTGTGTTTATTTGCTTACAGGGGTGTACGGTTTCTTTGATAGTTTCACTGCAGCTCCTCCCCTGTGTCTGGATAAAGGGATTACACACAAGTTTCAATCTTCCTGATAACCAAATGAATAACCACTTTGATTGTTTAGAGGTTGCTAAGGCACCAGACACTGAATTCATAAATCCCTACCCTTTACCCACGATCATTCATTTTTTATGAGGTGAACAGCTGAATACCAGCAACAACCAAGATCATTTGTGCCTCCAAAACACTAGCAGAATTGTTTTTAGTGCTGTTTTCAGAGTTCTGTATGAAAACTATGACCAAGATCTGTATTTTTAGAATATTATAAACACATTCCATGCTTGGAAGGATTTTTTTCCCCTCTTAAGAAAGACCTACAAATTCAGACCAATAGATTCACAGCTAGAGAATCACCCACGGCACTTGCCTATTTCACAGATGAAGAGACTTACATTTACATCATAAAGAGCAGTACATGCAGGATTAAGTATGCACAAAGCTGGAATGGGTACACGTCTCTTGCAACAACGCAAAACTTGCCTCTTGTCTATATTTGCACAAGCCTCCCAAGAAGCTTTTGTCACTTTTCTAGCAGATTAAAATAATCTGTTGAGTGTTCCAGTTCCACTATGTGTTACTTAAAATACAGGATATTGTTCTTACCCGCTTCTTATTTCTCCTGTATATCACAATCCCCAGGCAAGCACCTGTTAAAATTTCAGTACAGTTCTTAATTTAAATCTGTGTGAACCAACAGCTATACAAATAACTGTTCTCATATTTCTTTAGTCTTTTTCCTTGCTATTCTATTCCAGCTATGCTTGCCTTCTACTCTCCCTTTTTTCTGGTTAGTAACAATTTCCACTCAGTTTCCATTATTTTCGGGGTTGAGCATATGCCCTGACAAAAAGGGGTTAACCTGATGCAGTGTCCTCTTAGAGAAGGGGTTACAATCAGAAAACTTTGCTCAGTGCAGGGCTGAGAAATGGATGGGTTGCTTTGCTTGTTGAGGAGGTTTTTTTATATACATCTTTGCCTCTAAAGGAGGCCTAAATGGCTCACTTCTCAAACTGTCCCACAGAACTGCATCGCTAAGCCTGCATCGAGTATAACTTTCTGCCAATTTGTCTCCTCTCTTAAGCTACTTCCGCTCACATTTGTTTATTTTTCTCCCTTCACTGTTTTTCCTTTTCTGCTTTGTCCTCTGTTCTTCCTGTCACCTCCTCCCTCTCCCATATTTCCCCTTCCGCATATCCTGGATTTTCCACATCCCCAAGGACTGCAGAATGTTTCAAGTCAAATACTTGTCATCGTTTTCCTCTTACATCCTCTCTCAGTACTCAGGTATTTTTCTGAGAAGGTTCTTGCCTGTCTCCAACCTGATCTGCAGTGGGGCAACTCAGTGATGAAAACAGAATACGTAAATACATGCAAGTATTTAGGAGCAAGTAAATACTGTACAGCTAACCAGAAAAGTGATTGAGGGCGGAAGGTTTTGTTAGATTAGTTAACCCTTGCTGTTTAACGTCAAAATATCAGCCAGCTCCAGAGTACAGAGAAGTTCTCACTCCCCACCTGCCTACGCACTTGCCGCACTGGAACAAGCACAGTTGTTGCCCCAAATTGTGCTCAAATTCCCTTCTTACGTGAGCTACTGATTTGAAAAGGCAGACTTAGCTTAAGCAATTTGTGACTATTTCTTTGTATCTATAGTCAGTTATATGACAGTCCAAGGTAAGAGCAAGAACACGTAATTCTGATGCACATGAATACTTCAGCAGCTTCCAGGAACATGTCTATGTTGCAGCAACAGTCGTGTTGCACTTGGTGTGATCACACAGCACGTACCAAAGAAAGGCAGGCTGTGTTTACTTAATAAATATTTAAAACAGAAGCCTACACCCCAAGGTTGCAAAAGTCTTGGTAATTGCCATGCATCCTGTTTATGTCTGTCCAAGGAAGTAGCACAAGTAGCATGAAACAGGTGAAGCAAAGACACTATAAAAACAAACCCTAACTAGGAGTTGTTAGCTGCTTTCTGTATTGCCCGTGGTTTTATTGGCATTATGGAAATTACACTGAGGGATGATTTGCTTCCTAATCTCCATCGGGTTTTGAAATGAAAGTCAGATACCCCCATACTTTATATATTCTCCCTGCCCCAAAATTGGAAGCAAAATCACAGAAGCAGTATCTTATTTTGAAGAAAAAGGATATCTAATGTGAAGTTTAGCACTTTTCTAGGTTTAGTACTCATAAGGCCTTCAAATTTTCCTAAATCATGATCTTGTTTACCTAAACCATCTAAAATCTCTTGTTTTAACCAGGATTGTATCAGTTAAGCGAAGATTTATCTTTTCCTAAACTGCCAAATTCCCCAGGTTTCTGAAATACCCATGTATCTTTTGCTTGTTCACTAGGTATACAAGGAACAAAAACATTCACATTGTTACTTTGGTTACATATTTTCTGTTCAGTAAAACAACAAATTTATAATATTGAGCTCACCAAAAGAAGTTGCTCTGCTCTGACAAACGGTAGCTATGCTTTTATGGTTTTTACATATGATACTTAACAATATATTTAGGGAAGTTTCATATATAAATAGTATTAAAATAGGGAAAATATGCCAAGACCTAGACATGAGTGTTCTTGAATTCATGATGCTGAGTAAGAAGCGTTGTTTATTACATTCTGACCTTTCAGCTCCTTGGAACGTAGAATTTAAGTGCCTAGCTCAAAAAATAGAAGTTACGTGTATTATACAAAGTCCTCTCTAATCAACAAAATCCCTACACAAAACACCAATATTTATATACTAAGAAAATAAGATAAAACAACTACAGAAGTCAGTGAAATTCTTTCTGTCGTTTTCATGCAGTGCTGTTTTTAATGAAGGTGTCAATTAGTACATGTCAAAAATCAAGGTGTTAGTGCTGGAGAGGCTGACAAAACAGTGACATCAGCCGCATGTAGCAGGTGAACCACATTTGTTGTGACACAACTTCTGCTATGCCGATGGGAGTGGGCTGGCAGCCGTAGATCAGCGGAGAAAATAGGCACTGCCCTAGATTCGATGTGTACAACAGCCCCACGTTCATTGCTCTCATATTCTTTGATCCAGACCTGACACAAGTTCCTGCTTCATTCCCTCCATCACAAAAAGGAGCAAATTCCCCATCTGACTGACTTTTACAGCCCCTAACAGCCTAATTTTTTTGCTGGTGAAAAGAAAAAAAAAGTTTGCATTTCCTAAGCAATGTTTGCTTAGGAAGCAAAAAAAGTTTAACATTCTCTTGTTCATGTGGCCAAATGAAAAAGAAAAATCTGTCTATACATATCTCAATATTCTGCCCTCAAATGCCTAGCTGCAGTTTCCAATGACACTTCCAAATATAGCTATGACAGTGAAGAAAGGGACTGATGGATAAAAATAAGCCCAATCCCAAACAGGGACAATACAATTGTCTGGTAGCCCTTTATTATGCAAGACAAGGCAGGCTTCAGGACATGCAGATTTTGCATACAATCTGACAAGCACAATATTCCTTTGTACCTCATGGTGAAGTAAACAGCCTTACACTACTGTCATCCATTGTCTATCATTAAAAGAAGTAATGGAACAAAATCGGGATAGTTTCAGATTCTCTCCACCCAAAGCCCTAACAATTCAGGGATATTTAGCAGTAGGCTTTCAGCCAGTAAAAAGCACACAGACCAACCAGCCTCTAATTGTGACTTCAGTTCTCATATGCTTCTTTCAAGGTATCATAGCTTAAATATGAATATAAAAACACAACCTGACACACTGGAGCACAAGATCACTCCCCCTTCAGTTTTTGAGATCAACTTCTAACTGTGTACCATCTGCCAGCCTTTCAGAAAAGAAGGGCAGGGGCTATCCTAGTACAGTAATGCCTGCAGCAATTTTATTACAATAAAGCTGCCCAGCTCCATCATTTTGTTTTTATCTATCTCTTACACCAGTTCATTTTTATTTCGGGGATGTATAGCAATAAAAAAGTCAATTGAGAAGTTTAGTGCACCGATATAGATTTAATGGAATACGACAAATGTTTTGTGCTAAACTTGGACTACAATGAAAAAGGCTTAGCTAAAAGCTACTAACATAACCAAAAAAAGAATCAGTTACGATCTGACATCAAGCTCCAAAACAAGTTCCTGGGAGGGAGAGCATTAGCAAGAGCTTCTGTGCAGTTCACCAGCTGATTGTGCAACTGAAACATCTCTTAATGGTACTGAGCCCCAGAAAGACACTGAAAAGTACCAGCCAGTAAGCCATTGCAATGTCACATTACAGCAGCTCAACATCACCTCCTTCTAATGAAAGATTTGAAAGAGAAGATTACAACCAAATGTCACGCCATGTTATATTTATAGTTTTCTGGCATGCCCTTTGACACAGCAAGCTCTCTGTTCTCCTCCCTCACCAGCAGCAGGCAGAGGCCAGGAAGTGTCTCTCTCTCTCCCTCGCTGTCAGTTGAATATGGGTGGATCAGCAGAGACACTCAACTGCTGCTTTTTTAAATTAAACTTTGTAGTAAGAGGAAGGTATCACAGCATGACTAGTCAAGGGTCCTGCATGCACTGTAAGTTCCTGTGTAACTAATTCAAATACAGAAAGCAATACATTACACAGACCATAAAAATCTACAGGTAATACATTGCTGTCTTGTTTTAGAGACACAAGAAAAAAACCAGCTCATGGTTTTTTTATAGCTGCTGCTATACGCTATGACTGTACCATCCATAGGGCTATATTTTTAATTACACAAAGACTATAAAACATGAATAGATGGCACAATTACTCTGTGGGTTTTAATTGTTATGAAATTGATTAATTAGATGCCATCTAGCTACAAAGGCTGTTTGTATACTTTCTAAGTCTTTAAATTGTGTAACAGTACTGAACTTTATAAAAGTACTCCGAACATACAATAATTACATACCATTTTTTCAGTCTCAACTAAAAAGGACTCATCTCTTAAAAATCATGGTGCAATATAATGGAATGTAAGATGAGCCCAATAATGTATTTATTACCTCTCCTTGGTGTTCTCTGATATAAACTCCACTTGCCTTTACTTGTATTATGTGGAAAATAAAGCTCTCGTTAAGGTCCCACAGAGAAAAAAAAACTGGTCGTGTAAGGAAGTCATCACAAATTGTCAAAGCCCGAATCATTCTGAGTTCTTTCTTATTATTACACTACTCAGCACAGTAAAGTGAGTAAGCCATGAGTCAATATCTATCCTCCTCAAAAACAAACTTACATTGCTCTTAGGGCAATGGGCCCATATGCTTAGGCCAGTCCAAGGGTTTCTGCAATCAAACTGACAAGAGACTGACAGAGTAAGCCTGGAGGAAGATACTCTCAAGTGCTACAACAAAACACCTCTGTATAAAATGAATTATTACTATTTAGTGATGGCCCAAATTTAGTTTTCATTAATGCCTCTTTAATCCATTCTGTAAGCAATGTTTATAGATCCTGAAGGACCTATTATTCTGTCAGAACAGTGTAAGAAAAGCTGAGTGTACACAGGCTTGCAGCACAAGAAATATCTGATAAGGAATCTTTATCTCGACCATTTTCTTAGCATTTATTTTTATTGCTTTCAAATATTTATCTGAGTCATTTTACAGTTACTTTTGCTTCTGAGTACCACTAAGAAATTACTTCAAATAAATCCTATTGCTGTTTTGATTCCTATTGTTGTACTGCTATTCAGACATTGGGTCTGGTAAACTTAGCCAATTTCTTGTTTGATTTTACTTTATCAGACTGTAAATGTGTCGAAGTTGTGGAGCCTCTCCAGCTTCCCCTTTTATTTTCCATCATTAAGACAAATTAAACATTATCTATTGCTCTGAAACAGCTCTTCAAGAACAAGTTAGTACAACTGCTTTGGTACAAATTTTACTGTGTGCACATGCTACTTGCTTCTGCCAGAAAATTGCCCTTCTGAACCCTTCCACGCACATGACCTTCAAATCACTTTTACTTCAGAACAATCTTGAATTCTTTATTTTGTATTTCTTATTAATACACCACCTGTTACCAAAATTAGCCAACGTAGCAAAACATCTGAGTCCCAGGCAAGCCAGCTCCCATACACATGAAGGCTCAAATCGTGCACACTGTTAAGCCTACATGAAGCATAAAATCCCCTTCAGGTGAGGATCAAGATCCAGTTTAATGTTCTTGACAGTAGTTTCCTACTCTTTAACATATAAATTCTAAATAATCAAGTCTTAAAGGTACCTCAGTCACAAATCATCTACAATTACTGTGCTGTTCCTTTACTAGTGTCCTATTTTACATGCTGTTTTGCTATCTATCTCCAACTCCAAGGCTCAGGCTCAGAACTCACAGCTGACTTGCTCAGCTTCCCTGTGTTCTTCAGTCTTCCAAGGTAAGACTTGGGGGCTTTGGGCCCCCCAAACAACTATTAGCTTCTCTGAGTGGCAATATTTACTTCTTGTTTATACAGAATTTAACTTTGATTATTAAAACTTACATTTTTCTTTCTTTCAGGTTCCTTTGCTCCCTGTTCAGGCTGTGAGCCTTCATCAGGCGGTACTGTTAAGCGCAACCTACAGACATTCATCTGAAAGAAAAACAAGGGCTTGCTTTTAGACATAAGTGTTACAAAAATTATTTTAATACCTTGTTTTACAGAAAGAACTCTACTAACATTCAAGTTTTAATTTACTATTTTCTATCTTTTGACACATAGCTGGTAAAAGATCAATTTTTAAAAGTTTTTAGCTGGCAAGAAATAATTCAAGGGCATCCCCACAATTATATACTTGAAACAGCAAAAATCTATTTCAATCAACAGCATGTTCTTATGTGCTCATAAATGACAATGAGAGCTGAGATAACAGAACAATGGACATCACTTTCTAGTTTCTCAGTTTTGTTTGCAGATTTGGCATACTTTTAATCTTCAAAAAGGGATTATTTAGAAACACAAAGTGTATTCTGGAGCGAATGACTCTTTTCTGTTCATTATATCTAAATATTTTACCCAAGGATACTTCAGTACTGAAATTACAATGGGAATATTATTGACGTCTGATATCCACATACACTTTACATTGCTTCAGAGAAAATTTAAAAGGTATTGTTTCCTAGCTGACTCTAGAACAGCCATTCTCTTGCTGAGGAAACAGGCCAAGAGGGTTTATACCATTTTATCCCCAGTTGCATTTTGCCTTGCTTTTGGCTGAGAGATCTCTGGTGTAACCATAATTTTAAGGGAACGCATTTCATACAAGAAACTTGGTTAAAACTTGGTCTTAGTCCTATGCATGAGACATTTTTGTGGAAAACAACTGTAACTCCTAAACAGAGCATGGCAAAAGAAATGAGAAATTTTTCTGTCCAAATTTAGAGCTGCACAATGCCTTCCCCATGAAATCCTGGCTGTCTGATGACAACAAACAGGACTTTTAAAGCTCTTCCTCAAAATGTTTAAAATCTCTTTTGTGATTACTGTGGGCTATAACCACTGCTTTTCTGTAGCCCAGCATTTCATCCCATCTAGATCGCTCTAATTTCCCCTACTTCCCTCTAGCCATGCTGAATGTGCACCTTCTCTATGAAATACGCTCTTCCATTGCACTAGCCCAAGCACGCATCTCGCATCTTGCTCATTACAACCCTTCCTTTTGCCTTTTAAATGTCAATTGTGTTCTGCTCACAGGCATTCAGAGCACAGCAGCAAAGTTCTCTTCATAGACCATATATTTTACCATTGTATAATTCACTTCTTCCAACCATCTCCTGTCCATTAAGCTAACCTGACTTCACTTTCAAGGCTCTTTACAATGCAGCCTCCTCAGAGCACTGTAACAAGCATTCCTGTTTTACCCGTTTCCAAACAACGGACCTTTTTCAACTTTTCAAACAAGCTTTAACTTTTTCTTCCTCTCAAGGAAATGCATTTGGAAGAACTATCCAGCCTTTCTTTAAATCTGTTGAGACAACAAATCAGCAGTGTTTAGACCACTAGTATGCTGTCTACTGCATAAAAAAAATGCTACTTTGTACTGCCTTCCGTTTGGCCTTTTAGGTCTGCAAGGCCTTCTACCAGTAAGGTGAGCTGTATCAGTATTATACGGAAGAAAAAAAAAAAAAGAGTCTATAATGAGGTCAAGGTGAAATACAACCTACTCTTTAGACACATCTGTGGAAGCTACTTTTTGTGCAGTGGACTTCTCGCTGTTAATTGATCATTCAGCTGTATGCTAATCTAGCAAATCTAAAACAAGAAGCCACAGAGAAAGTGACGTTAGCCCCCCCCCAAACTTAGTAAAAGCAGGTTAAGCTTTCTGATTTGCTGAAGAATTCTGAAACAATGAAACGCATATTTAAGTGGCAAGTCCTTGCACATTGGCTTTTGACACTGATTGATGGCTGTTTGCTCTTCTGAGAAGATCAGACTCTCCTCATATACTGCAGAAGCTGGAGGTGCTTCCTGCTTACAAGTTAGTTATCAAGATATATTAAACTCCTAAACTCATTGATTCTTAAGGTAATTAATATCATCTTTTCTCACACATTTAATTTCCATTTCCCGCTGCTCTTTCTTCCCAGTAGCTTAGCAAGGCTCTTTCCTCCCAAGACTTGCCTGTTTACAACATGAAGGGAAACAGAGTCTGGCATTCTTCCATGTAGACAAAGACCAGACCCATTAATAGGAAATAGAACTGAATTTATGCTGTGCAAGAAGTGATAGCTGAGGTCAACTTTTTCTTACGGTGATTTCAAATGAAGGAAAGTTGGACTAAAAGGAATGAAAGGATGTTTAGGAGAAAACATGAAAAACACCTCAAATAAATAGAAATAGATAATGAGTGGCAACTCAAAGTTAGGAGAAATAGAGTGGTATATGATTCTCTAAAGCTGGCAAATGGCTTGCCTGTTAGTATGAAACTAATTATAGCCACTATACTTATAGATTCATAGTGCAGTGATTGTAAATAGGTAATTATCCCTGTATCTGTACACCAGTTAGTGAATCATGACTGTCTGTCACATTACAGCAATTGATGTGTCCTTACAGGGTTGCTATGAAGGAAATCACAGAATACCACTGCAGATGGTCATCAAATCATAACAACTAGGCTGGAAATATAAATTAGTAACAGTAATTCGTTGAGATTAAAACCACTGTACAATCAAAGGGTTATCATTTAAAGTGGTTTTCTTATCTTTTTCTTTTCACATTGTCTTCTCTATCACCCCCTGAATAACTTTTTTTCCCCACTTCCTCATTTCCATGCTAGCTCCTTGCTTGTAAAACACCTCAAAACAGTATAATATTTTTGGCAGTATTTTTGACACAAAATAAAGTTTTAATGCTTTCCTTTGCAGCCTGTTGCATGCAAATACTAACCAAAGAGTGGCGTTGGCAATCATCTAAGGATTCCAACCTTGAAGTCATAGTCACTGTGAGGCTTGTATGGCAGTGGCAAAGTACCACCCAGTTCCTCACCAGGGCAAACTTAAACAGCCTGTACTCTTGCTATTGTTTACAACAACAGGACTTCCTCAGCACCCCTGGGGAAACAGCAGCAAATGTACAAAGTAGCCATTCACTGCCACTCCTCCAGGGCCACAGATGATGCACCCTCTATCTGAGGACAGAACTACAGACCAAGCTGCTAAAATTCAAGCACACTATAAAGACTGGAAGGCAAAATCAAGAGGCACTGTTTTTCCCTCTAACCTCCACAAGCAATTGTGAATACCATACCTATACTGTTGTTGCAGTGTAGGTGTGGTATACAGCCCTTCCTGAAGAAACAATACACTCTACCATTTGTCAGCAAATTTATTTGACCAAATGAATGAGCAGGCTCACACGGAAATCGCACCAAGCCCTCCCCCAACAGCAAAACACTGCTGCAATGATGCCTTAAAATGGAAATGAAATTGTAACAGGAAGAGCTTCGACTTGGTGCCAAACGGTGGCAGAATTATGTGCAACTGAGGATGAAGAAGTAATTTCCAGAAACAAACCTGCTTATGCAGAGAGAAGGTGGGGAGGAAAATGAAAGAGAACTCCCCTAGGAGGGAAAAGGCTGTAATTCAATTTCCTTCAACTACTGACCAACAGCAAGAACAAGTGAGGAAAAGCAGGGACAGACATGGCTTCCGCACTACCTTTATTTTATCGACATTGCATTTTCGTGCGTAACTTTTAAAAAGAAGCACTGAGTGAGGAAGAAGCAGGTATCGGGTTTGTTAGACTATCAGATTTCAGTTTGAGTTGCAGCATCTGTAACTTTGGCAAGCCAACAATATAAGTAATCTTGATTGTGTCAACATTTTATGGGTTTTTGACACCAACAACCCAGGAGCGGTATTTCCAAAGCTCATCTGACATCATTTGTGAAACAAATATGCAGACAGGAAAACAAAGACTGACAGGTTCAGCCCAGCACACCACCAGAGAGCAAAAGTTTGCTGAGTGCAATAGAAATGAACAGGTGAAGACATGCCCTTTTCCCAGATTTCCAAGAGCCTAGTGGGACAGCAGGGATGAGAGCTACCGCAATATGGCAGCTAAGAAAGAAAGTCAGTCTAGGTTAGATAAAAATGTTAAGAATTCATGGCCTAGATCCACAATCCACATTGATGTTTACCATCCTACTCAAATCACTAGGGTGCAGCTTAAAACAAATACAGACGGCAGATTCAGTTTGAGTAATATTCTCCAGCCTCTTCTTCCTCCCCTCTAAAAAACAAAGCACCCAGAAAGGCATTGATTGTATTAACTATGTACTGAAATAATTACAGGGCTAGCATTAAAATAATGAGCAATGCTTTTCTAGAATAACCAAAATTACTAGTACAGCAACACAAAAATACAAGCTGTTCTACTAACCACCAGTCCAAATTCTAAGACTTTTACAGCACCTCCACAGGGAAGATGTGGTTCAATATTGATCTAGCTTCAAATAAACAGAGTTAACATCACCAGAGAATAATATTGTTGAATGAATGTCTGATAATAAAATGGTTTGGGGATAACGTTTGTTGAGTAACTATCTGCTAACCTACCGGCTCAATGGCCAAAAATCACTCCCTTTGCCTAAGATTCAATGTTAGTTTTTGACTTTTGAAGGTGAAAGCAGAAAAGGAATGGGTGTTTAATTTCTGTCAGCCCTAAAAAGCATTTGTCTGTTGATTAGCCAGCTCCATTGACGAAATCTCTACTATGAGATTCCACACACAATTAAAGGGCACTTTTCCTGTGACCACAGGCACACAGGAATGTGACACACATCTTTCATTTATTCAGCAGTTATTCTAACTGATTCTTCTCTTTTGACAACTCATGGAATGGGGGAGTCAGATTTAATAAAAAAAAAAAAAAAGAACAGCAGCTTCCCAGTGAGAATTTATTTACAAATGAGGTTTTTACCAGTTCCCTTAAGAGAATGTATTAAGTACAGTTCATTTTACATTGTTGCTGGGAAGTATATCATGGGGATGAAAATAAGAAAATTATCACTTAAAGAAGGTAAAACTAAGAGAATTTGTGTTTAAGAACCACTAAACCAGGAACTCAATGAAAACACAGAGGACATACAGGGAACATAACTATGATTTCTAGGCAATCTTAATTTTTTTCACATACATGAGCAATTTCATTTTTATGAAGGTCAGAGATTTTTTCTGTGGAAGAGCCCGACCTTCATGTTATCATGTAAAATGTGACAACATGACATTTTTCACCGTTTCAATTACGAGCTCATATTTTTAGAGCATCAAAACAATCACTAAGTAATTCAAGAAGTGCCATGATCACATGGTTTTATTTCTTTGTAAAGACAAGCTCATCATTTATTTTGATTTATTTCTTCACACATAGAATGCATAATTACGATAGCAGTGTGGTTACACCAGCAAAAAAGGGCTATTTAAAGCAGGGAGGCTGGAGAGACATTCCTGTCATATCTGACAGAGTTTTACCAACTTTTTAGAAGCCTTTCCAAACAAATACATTTTTAGTATTTATCTCATTTACGAAAATTACACAAAAAGCTCACGTGTGAATCATATTTCTGCATTTGAGGAACTGATTATAAAAATTAATTACTATTGCCATTTAAATCATTGCAGTGAGCAATCCCCATGACAGAGTCTGGACAGACAAGTTCTCTGTTGTAAATATCAAGACGCAAGAAAAAGGGAAAAAACCGGTCTGCAACACAAGCACACCTTCCTCGCATTTTCAGAAGAGCCAGGAACTAGCACTAACAAAAGCCTTGCACGACACCCTAAAAGCTCTTCATTTCCCAGCACCTGCTACAAACGCACAAAAAGATGTTCTCACACCGCAAGCTCCACCTCAAAACACCCAAGATAAGCAAGGAAAAAAAAAAAGCAAAAGAAAGCGCTCCTCAGGTAAACTATGGGGGTGGGCTGGGGGTGTCCAACCGCNGCGGAGGGCGGCGGCGAGGCTCCGCTTCCCGCGGAACTTGCGCCCCCGCGCCGGCTCTTGTGCCGCAAACGCGCCGGGTGAAACCGGGCGAAGTCGCTGTGGGACGCCAACCCAACAGAAATTCGCCCCTGGGACGCTGAGGTCCCCGGGCAGGGCGGCATTCCCTCTGCTCCCGAGAGTTTTGGGTGTTGGGTGCAGCAAGTGGAGCGGCCCTTTGAGAGGAGACCCAGACGGGTCGCTGGGTCACTCAGCCACCTCCTGGGCAGTGGAAAATGGGGGCTGGGGCTCGCAGGATCCACTGGAGGCCATTCAGTCTCATTCCCTGGTACCCACCTCCGAGTGCTCCTACAGCAAGCATGTGAAAGCTGAATACTGGCCTTCCCTGCCTTCCCACAGCTGCAATTTGTGAGCTACCCAGACGGGTCCATTTGTTAGCTGTGCTCCAGGAACGGGTACCAACCAGATCGATCAGAAAGCATCCAGATCCCAGACAGCCTTGGGGGCAGGTCAGTGCACGAGGGACAGCGTAAGCCTTAGTGCCAAAGGTCCAACAAGGAGGTGAGTCTGGTGCACTGGAGGTAGCTGGCCCGGAGCCAGATTGCAGGTGTGGACTTCAGCATTTCGGATGCTCAGCTCTTCTGTGCTCTGGGCTAAGGGAACACTGTAACCCTACACAGCTGTCGCAGGCCTAGGCAGCCTTGTGCCTCTGTCCTGAGTAGTACGTCTCTCAGTAATCAAAGGAGTTGCAGCCAAAGGAGATCCTTTTGTTTGAAAGAAATTGCAGAAGAAATACTTACAACAACACTTTTGAAAGAGATTGCCCTCTGCCTCCATGTAATTACCCTGAAATAATGAAGATGATGAGCAAACACAGTTCTGACTATGCAGTATCCTTGCTTGTTATGATGTTAACAATCATGCTGGTTCCTGATTTGGAGAATGCTGAAGAGAGGGAAGTAATTCACATTGGAATAATGGAAACTCCACCAAACTCCCAGAGTTTCATCCTCTGCGGACAATGTGCCCATTCTCTTCTGCCTCTCAGTTCCCTGTCCCCAGGGCAAGATATTGAGCTATCAACATGACAAGGATCTGAGGAAGAGAGGAAGAAGCATTGCCCAGGCTCAGGAGAATGAATGAACGGTCTGTATTTAGTACTCAGCATCTTTTCTGTTGTTTTCCCAGCTACTATTCACTTCTGCACTTGAGGAAGGTAATATAGCCCAAGACAAACGAGCTAGAACAACCATCTCAAAGCTGGCTGCATGTTACACGATGTTTTTGTGTGAAGGTGTCTTGTGGATACAAACAATTGCATTTCTATATGAATGATCCACTGTCTTGACTACAGGTTATAATGCTGCTTTCAGAGCGGGTTTTCAGGTAGAGAATAGGTTTATCTTATCACAGAATCAATCATACAATCATTCTGTTTGGAAGAGACCTTCAAGATCAAGTCCAACCGTTAAACCAGCACTACCAGGTCACCACAATAGCTGACATTCCTCAACAATGACTTGTTTCTTCACAAGTATGTCCCCTACTCACTGGGCTGCAGTGGTCATTTCTTGTTCCTGGCCATTCTGGTGAGCAGAAGTGTCTCAATTTAAATTCTGATATGCAACCAGCTGGTGGCCTTTGTGGTTTCAACTGGGAAGGAGTTCATATACCTGTGAGATTCTCCTGGTTAGTGGGAAATTGTGCCTTCTGGAGTTCATTCCTCCCTGGGAAAAGGCATGTATCCAGGGCTGTCTAGTCACGACAAGCCACAAACAGGAGAACTGCTTTTCTAAGAACAGGCACAGACTAAACTTTTGCCACACTATGCAAAAGGACCTCCCTTCCCATATGCTAGAGCATGGGAGAGTAAAGCACGATAATCAGGTCTCTGGGAGAATCTCAACTTTCATAATTTTGATGGAAATCTTACTGGTGCAAAGACTTGTCCATGGATAATACAAAGACAGATAATACAAACAGATTTTTCTCAGTTTTGACTATGTTACTAGCAGCTCTCCCCATTTCTCGGAAAATAGCACTTGTACATGTCTGCCTGATTTACCAATACCTGTTTGAACAGGAGCATCTTCTACTTTTGGGCACATCCTCAAATTAAAATCCTTCAAGAAAGAATAACTTGCATGCACAGTTAGTGGTCCGCTTTTTTGGATACTGCACAAGTGTAGTAAGGAGTCTCATTTGTTTTCTGCCTTGCTCATTGGCTCTGTACCCCATGCACACACCTGCAGTTTCCCCAGCGCTTGCGTAGGTTGTGTGGTCCTATGCACATAGTAAACATTTGAAAATCTCTAAGCTTCGTCAAGGCTGAACACGAACATGTTGGAGTAAGACTCAAAAGAAAAAAAAAAAAAATCAACAAATACCTCTCCTTGCATGACAGTAAAATTTGGAAGAACTTTTTCTCCATCCTTGAAGCTCTGATACACTACAGGGATTATGGATCCAGATGCTAGTATTGAGTGAACACCTGCTACCTCCAGGTAAGAAAAAGGAAGCTCAAGAGATATTGCAGCAATATGAGATGTACATAGAAGAGCTGCAAAAAAGCTCAAACTTACAGCGTTATTTTTGGATGAAGACAGGACAAACCGTTTTGGTATCTTCACCTTGTACAAAAGACAATGGTGGGAAATGGGCAACAGAGGTGTAGAAGATACGACTGGTATGTAGAAGTGAATGGTGAATGGCTATTCATTATTTCCTACTCTTGGGAACAATAGATTTGAAGCAAGCCAGGCACCATGTGCGGAATTAAATTATGGCAGAGGATACTCTTTATGAAAAGTATAAATGTTCTCAAAAAGCAGCTGAATAAGCTGATGGAAAACAAGCTCTAAGGGCTATAAAACATGAAGGTATGTCTACAACTACTGACTCAGGAGGTGCCCTGAGTTTGCTTTCTTGATAGCAAACTCACAAGAAGTGACAATCTGTAGACTCACTCCCTCTTTCACTCCCTGAGAGATGAGAGAGAAATGTCAGCTTGGTTTCAGCTTGTCCCTGTTTGCCAGGACCCATGCCCTTATCTCCCTGGTTCTGATACAGTCTGAAGTAGGTTTGCCACCGTTAACCCCTCTTTTCCCCTGCCAGGATCACTGTATGCTATTGTGAGCGTTTCGTGCTGCCTGTGGTTTGGACATGGCACTGGCTTACAGAGACAGGATGGGGGAGTGGAAAGTAAATCAGTATTTCAGACTTATTTTGATTAAAACAACAATATTCTACTGATTTTTACAGCTGGACAGACTCCACAAAAGGTATACCTAGTCACATAGACTGTTCGTAGACAATATACAATGTAGTGGCAGGACATAATCAGACCAGGATGCTCAGTTTTCAGTTCAAAACCTGTCAGAGCTTTGTGAACACAACGATCCAAAGGCACAGCAGGTTAATTAGAAGATGACACTACAATATGAATGTCCGCAGCAATAACTGTTGTGAAAGAACTAATATAATTACATAGAAACTGTAAGAAATTTCAAGTGTAGGCATCTTCATTTTGTGCAGATTACCTTGTCCGCAACCACCAGCAGTACAGAAATGTTTTTTTTCTAAGAGGCCCAAAGATCATTGTGCTGTGGGCAAAATGAAACAGGATGTCACAAAATCAACATGCCTTTATATGAAAAGCCCTTGGTCACAAGATGGGCAACAGAGCATACAATACATGGAGTAGAAAGTAGGTCTGCCCTCACAGAACAGCAAATCAGAAAAGAATTCTTGCAGCAGTTGGTAGCCTGATCTTACCTGAACAAATTGCCTAAATGTGGGCACATTAAAAGGATCATTTTTAAAATTTTTGTTCATCAAAACCTTCTCTCCGTCTTCAAGCTAACTGCTGACAGAGTCCAGAGGAAGAAGAAATGTTCCAATACCACTTGTTAAGTGCAATATCAATCCTGTGGGATTTAGAAATAATTGCAGAATTACAAATTGAACAAGAACTCACACATTTGTATTTCTACAAAAATGAGGAGTTATAATTAACTTCTAATAGCCTTCACTTTCCAGGGGGATTAAAATCTATTCTACCTTCATCATCCCTAAGGCATGAAACCCATTTATAGCAGAGATTATCAAGCGGACAGATGCATGTAAAATATTTCAGAATCAGATTCAGTAAGACCTGTGGGCCCGATCACCTACTTTTCTTCAAAGCTGTTTCTCTTTTTTTTTCTGCTAGCTTTCACCCTTGTGTTCTACAGATGCACACTTAGCTCAGCATCATGTAACAAGCTCTCTTTTCTAGGCATTATCATAGAATCATAGAATGGCTTGAGTCGGAAGGGACCTTAAAGATCACCTAGTTCCAACTCCCTGCCATGGGCAGGGACACCTCCCACTACAGCAGGCTGCTCAGAGCCTCACCCAGCCTGGTCTTAAACACTTCCAGGGATGAGGCGTCCACAGCTTCTCTGGGCAACCTGTTCCAGTGTCTCACCACCCTCACAGTAAAGAACTTCTTCCTAATGTCTAATCTAAACCTACCCTGCTCTAGTTTAAAACCATTTCCCCTTGTCCTCTCCCCACACGCCCTTACAAAAAGTCCCTCCCCAGTTTCCCTGTAGCCCCTTCCAGGTACTGGGAGGTTGCTATAAGGTCTCCCCGATGCCTTCTCTTCTCCAGGCTGAACCGACCCAACTCCCTCAGCCTGTCCTCCCAGGAGAGGTGCTCCAGCCCTCAGATCATCTTTGTGGCCCTCCTCTGGACACTCTCCAACAGATCCATGTCCTTCTTGTGTTGGTGGCTCCAGAGCTAGACGCAGTACTCCAGGTGGGGTCTCACAAGAGCAGAGTAGAGGGGCAGCCAGCATGAAAATTTTAGCCTGCTAATGGTCATGAAACAGCTTGTTAGAGGATGCAGATCAGAAACCGAGCCCACAAATTTGGCAGTTGTAGGTCCCCTTATATGCAACATACAAACCACTATCCAACATTGTACAGTTCTTGTCTTGAGCACCGTTTCATCTTTCAATGCATTTAGAGCTACTGGGGTTTATCCTTACCCTTTGGAAGCAACACAGCACATACAGCTATCTGAATGTCCAGCTTGGTTTAGCTACAAGCATCATATCACTTCTCAAACCTATCGATACAACTGCTGTCACTTGACACTCGGTACACATCTAATACAGGATTGACACAGAAACTCGGAGCCTTCCTTGCTGATCTCACATACACAAATAAGTAATTAGGAATTCCCACACCAGGAGATTGAAATGCAGAACAGATATTTTATTTTGCAAAGCTCTCAGTACCCATTTTATGTGATTATTTCTGTTATGACTGAATTGAATAAAAAAAGAAATTCCTGGAGTTACCTGCAATAACAGCTTGATTCCATCTTTACTGATATGAAGAGTCACAGGCTATAACTGCAATAAATGCTTCTTTTAATGTTTTCTGCTTTTAATTGTTGCCCTACTTCCTAGTTAAAGTCCATCTTCCTGTTGAGGTTCTCAAAGTACTTTTTAACTATATATCAATAAAGTCACAAAATGCTGTAGCTCAGTAAATAATGGAACGCAGTGTACACTGTCATTTCCTCTGGAAGAGACAGAAAGGACAAAAGTGAATGAGTTAGTTGCTCAAAGTCATTCATATCTGGGCAACAATATAGAGCAAGTCCATCAGGTCCAAGCAGGTAATGATAATAGTAACAGGATTCTGCCATGTACTTTTATGCATACGTATGTATGTCAGTGTATTTCACACGCTTTGTGCACTTAGCAGTTAGAAAAATGAGGATTACACCTGGTAGCAAAAATATGCAGGCTCAGACTGTTAAACAGCAATTTCTTGTGAAATAAAAATTCCTGCTAAGATTTTAAAGAAGGCTGCAAAGCCCTAGAAGGGCATGCTTTTCAGGAAAAAAAAAAAAAGATACAGTTTTTAGCTTTTTTTGGGAGGGCTTTTGATTGAGCTCATCTATAAGTCATAATATTTACACAGCTATAGTCATAGTTTTTATTTTATTAAATAAAAAATAAAAGTTTGGACTTACCCAAAATCAGCTGAGAGATATGAAATATATTGAGACAAATATAGGACAATTTCATTATTATGAGTATGTGGCCACATATGAATGAAAAAATAGCATTGCCATTTTTCAGTCACAAATTATTAGAGATTTAGATAGCATCACTTCAGATTTTGCTGAAGTATATAGGGCATCAATCCAATTCTGATTCAGCAGAAAAAGTACCACCCCTTGATTCATTTTCACCATTTCCTCTTTCATGTAGGTCTCCCATTCAGTTAATAACTAGGTCACAGCCCATAGCAATG
Organism: Baryphthengus martii; assembly: GCA_013396935.1. Classification (NCBI taxonomy): domain Eukaryota; kingdom Metazoa; phylum Chordata; class Aves; order Coraciiformes; family Momotidae; genus Baryphthengus; species Baryphthengus martii. The sequence continues at coordinate 434,176 of VWZK01019320.1, read as the reverse complement.
TGGCCTGGGACACACGTGCAATGCTAGAAGCCTGTCATTCATTGTTCAGCAGCAGGTTTTGGTTTAGTCAGTCCATGCAAGCAGAACAGTTCAGCATAAATGTAATGTAAAAATAATGCAGCACAGGAGCAGCAGCATTGTTCAGATAGGGGTGTGACTTGGCCAGGTCACATAATTAAGCTGGTTAAGGTAGGGAGGAGAGCAGAAAACAGGCACACCCCGCTATTAGCACCACAGTTGTCTTGTTAGGTAGCCGCATTTAAAATCATATTCCACTCCCTGGAGATAATACCAAAGGGTATTTATCTTCCAAAAGACTGATTTCAGTATTGTCACTGTGGCAGGAAATAAGGAAATTTTAGAGGCATAAATAAATTGTGGAGTACAAGTTCTTCTTTAAGGAATTTCAGGGAGTATTTCATAGAGTGGGAGCATGAAGGACAGGAAATCGATACACGTATTTGACTGACTTCTTTTAGCTTACAAAGGGGAAGACAAGACACATTTCAGCTTTATTTCTCATCAGGAAAGAAAACATAGAAGAGGAAGAAGAAAACCTATATTCTGCCTCAGCTCTCTTTTATGATAGAAGGCCAGAATAGCAAACGGTGGCCTTCAGCCCTGCTTCAGGAAAGAGGAGGATGGAACATTTTTCTAACCAACAAAGCAACCAGGCATTTGTCTAGAATATCTGCACAGATGCTATAGAAGCTCTTGGTTGTCTGGTTTCCTCTTTGGTTTACATGCAGTTTAGGGCCTCCTTGTTCCTCATCTCCGAATGATACACATGGGAATTTAGCATTTAATGACTCTTCCAGATCACTGCCTGTTCATGCACATAGCTAGACGATAGACCTGTGCATAAAAGTTGTGAAGCGTAAGTGAAAGATCTGGTTCTTATTTATTTTCTTTCTACATAGTAAAAAGAAGTTTATTAGAAGTCATATAAAAAGAAAATAAGGTGGAAAGGGAGGTATTTTAACCATAAGATATCAGATCGTACTGACTTGTTATTAGGGGACTTTCACTAGGAAAACTTTGGGCCTTCCAGCTCCTAAGCACATTCTAGTGGACCTATCTGCCATATAATGAAATTTTCTTATTTTGCCCCCAAGAATTGTCTCATTTCCTTTGTGCATAAATCATTACAATAATAGAAAAAGAAGTTATAATTAATATAGAATATTCTTCTTTTTTTTGCCTAATTGAAGTAAAGTTATTAGGAGGGAGTGTAGGAAGGACTGTATAGTTAAGAGTACTTACTAATAGCTCAAGCACAATGACTAAATAAATATTACTTAGGGCAATGCCCCTCTAACGACAGACCCAGTCCTAGGAAGGAAATGGAATCACGCACCTAACCACTTATATTTGGTCACACACTGTATCTGCGAATCTTGCTGGCCACTCCCCAGATTTCCAATGTGTCATCCTTCAGCCCAGAAGGATGAGTATGTTTTTTCTTCACTTGCATGTGGTGCATTATCCAGTTAGGAAGAACGCAGCTGAGAGCAGCATGTTCTGGGTCTTGATCACAGAGCAAGAGATGTGAACTATTCCAGGAAGGTAATTTCAAGAAATATTACAGACTTTGAAACAGATCAAATCGGTATCAGTAATTTGGACTAGTAGAGCAGAATTTCCTGACATTCTGCCTGCTTGATGATAACGTGAAATTTAAATAAACCTGCGGCTTTTGAGTGACGAAGGCCGGTCTACCAAAGGAAATAAAACAGTTTGCACGATCAGTCATAATTCAAAAATTAACATTTCTACTAAGAAATTAAATTGTTTCTGTAGTAGAACTATTTCCATCGGGTTTCTTTCTCCAGAGGAAACAACAACAAAAAGTAACGATCACTTCATCCAAAGACCTCTGGAATTACTTGAAAGATCCGTTCATGTTTGTTGGGTTTTGAATTATTCTGTAAATAATTTGGATATCAGAAGTCTCCACAAAATTCTTCTGTTCTCCTTGCATTTCAGAATGTGCCTAAAATTTACAGTGCCTAACATAACTGCTTTAATCCACAGTAAATGCAGGAAAAAAATATACTGAGGGCCATGCATAGTGACTATATTATGACAAACTCTTTGCAGACCCTGGGGATGACCATTTTTCTTTCATATCCCTCTTAACTCTATTTTATCTTACTCTTTCTGTTCAGATACCTGGCCTTTTCTCTACTGCTTTTGACATGCCTTTGTAAAAAGCTTTCAAACCACACCTATTGACGAAGTCGTTAGTTGCCTAAATTAATTTTAGTAATACAAACTTAATTTTGTAGATACAGATTTCTAAAAGGTGTCATCAGCATTAAATTGAAAGCTGAACTTCCCCTGAACAATTAACAGCTGTTCTTTCTCTTTCTCATAACTTCACCATGCTTAGGCATTTTGTTGTACCTCTCACCTACTCAGGTTACTTCTTCAAGAAGTTTATCATAGGCTAACAAGAGCACCATTCCCACCTCTAGAAATCTTTGAGAGGAATTACCTGAAAACATGAAAACCTACCAGAGTGGCTGGAATGAGTGATACAGAGGATTCTATTAGGCCTCCTTGAGTTGGCCTAATAGGGCACATATCCTATAGCCTGCTTGGGCAGAAGCTCATCTTCACCTGGCAGGGGAAAACAGAAATACTTAACAGGTGTATTTAACTTTTTCTCTAGTGGAGATTTGTTTTTTGCATAAGTGTTGCAGCACATAAAGCGAGCACTATAGGGCTGCTGTATTTATTCCAAAATGCAACTTCTGCATGGGGGGTTCTTTTCCCATTAGCTTTGTCTAAGTGTAACTCACAAAGCTTTTTTTTAAATGCACACATAAACAGTCACATGCATGACAGTTGCTTAACAATGTCTTTTAGTTAGTACAACTAAATCTCACTGATTTTAGAACTGCAGTGTTTTTCTAATGGAAGCAGAGAAAGCAGATATAAAAAGGGTATGGATAGTAATGAATGCTAACAGACCTGTCTGGAACATCTATTCTCCCTTATGCAGGACAGAAATAAACAAACAAACAAAAATCACTAAAAGACAATTGCCCTACTTCTGTTCTCATTTTTACTAGCATATGTCTGATAATAACTGAGAAGTAAATGGAGGTGCTCTGGATATTTATGTGGGTTAATAGAATTAAAGTAGTTCAAAGGAAATATCTTCATGCTTTTTATAATTAACCTGGAGATCCATTGCTGCCGCAGGTCACTGAAGAAATGACTAGCATTGAAGGAAGAGATAGATGCAGGTATGTAGGCAGGATCAGGTTAGGGTCAGACAAAACAGTGAGCTAGCTAGCATGAAATAGCCAGATACCAATCAGGTTTACCTCATGGCCAGCACCGACGAGAGAGAGACTGACAATAGTCTCCTGTGACACAACTTACACTAGATATGGGCAGAAGGGAAGGAGTGGATTTGCCTTCCTATGGGGCCCTGGGAACTAGCCACAGTTGAAAACAGGATGTTAGATCATCACTCGGCCCCTGGAAATTTGTCTATTCCTACCTTTTAGAGAAATATTTACTAAATGATTAATAGAGTAACACAAGGCCCAGTCCTTCTCCCTCTAGAATCAATAGCAAAATTCCCAGTAATTTCTACAGACGTTGCACAGAGGCTATAATACATTAATAAATTAACAGCATGCACTGGACACATTGAAAACACTTGATGGTTGTTCATTTTCCACTTTGTTTGAGTAAACTATTTGGGGGAGTAACAAATACTCCCAAAATCTTTAATCTGCTGTCCTATGACACACAGTGTACTTTTGCTAAAGCATTAGAATGAGAAGTACACCAGAATATTCTGACAACAGACAGGCTAGCAAGCTCTTAAGGAGGAGTTCAGGTACGTTTCCCACTTCTCCTCACATGACTGGCGTTATGGATTCTTGTGTGAATTTTGCAATTTTCCTGTGCTAATATACACTTTTAGTATTCTGATGAATTCACAAGAGAGAAAATATTTAGGCAAAAAGATCCCATAGAATTAAACATTGGACAAAAGAAGTTGAAGTGCCCTTCAGAACTGTATTCCTGCTGAGTATTTCTGTCCCTGTCCTTAGGGAGACAATGTTGAAGCAGATTTTTCCATAGAACATTTTGCTTTCCTTGGCTTGTGCAAGGGACAGCAACCGATGTGGGCATAAATGCAATGGAAGATGAGTACAAATAGAACACTTTCTGGGTCCCAACCCAGTTGGCCAAATCTTCCTTTTTAATGGTATGCCTTTACTGCATAAATCTGCTGTAACCGTGAACAGGGTCTCACCCTCAGGTTTGGAATAATTTCCATATAAAGGTGATTCTCTGACTGCAATGAAGGGACCTAGAAAATAATCAATTGAAACATATTTAGATATTTGGCTTAAGCTTTGACCCTGATGAGAACCTGACATTAACTCCCACATCTCTAGTTTGGATTTCTGCAGTGCAGGACAAACACACACCCAGACACCAGCATGAAGTATATCTGAAATAAGGTGCGATTTCATTTCATGCTTGCTACTGGCTCATGTCCACAGATTTCTTAAGCCCGTATTGCCAATCACACCGCTTTAAGATTGTTTGGAATCTGTTCCTCTATTGCTAAAATAGCACTGCTGGCATAGTTCAAATGTCTTTTGTTTGTTTCCCCCCTCTACAGAACCTATACAATTTCTGCAGTTTTTAACCTTTTGTGGCTGATGTTGTTTATTAATTTTCTGTTAATACTGCAGGTGTTTGGTGTAGCTTTCACAGATTCCATCAGATTCTCTGGAAACTCTTCAGCCAGTGGTTAGATTGCTCTTGTCTGACAGTACCAGAAACAACTGCAGTATAGAGCTCAGGTTGCTCGATTACCTTTAGGTTACCATGTTTAGACACCAGCAACCACTTTGCAACAGCAACACAAAGGTTACAATTCACTGACTTCCTGCGTTACATAGATAGATACAACTTGAATTGCACTGTTTCTGTAGTCACGTACAGTCTAGACGCTTACAATTGATTTGGCTGAACTTTTAGCTGTCTTTTGGTACATACCATCTGATCATTTTAATGTAAAATTAATCCAGAACCACTCAGTTGTCCATCCTTTGAGAGTCATGCAATAGTATCTGAGTACTTCTTACAGCAGCAGCACTTACACAGAGGAGCACTGTACCTCTATTCATATTAGCCACTACATGCACCTTAACATCTTGAATGCTATTTTGACTGTGGTTCTATAAGGAAAAGCAACTTTGTTGAGCAGCAGCTTACTTTTTGTACAGACTACTTCTTGAATGGCAACCTGTCTGTTCTTTACTGTATTTAATAGCTGTAGAATTTATATCTAAGGAAGATTAAGTAGCAAAATAAAATAATTTAATATATAGTATCAAATAAGTAATAATAAATTAAATAACTTCCCCCATCTTGCAAGAAACTTGTGCTCAATCTCAAGATTCCAGAGCTTTGAGATACCCTTTTAGCTTGTTAATCTTTTAGTTTGATTTACATATGAACCCTCTTTGCAGAGGGAGCATCACACCAGCTGCTGCCTAGGAAAACAAGACAAAAGTTGCACTATCAGCGTATAATGAACACAAGTCAACAGGGAGGGTACAATACCTCAGCTGCAATAGCAGCCACAGCATGACTCCCTGGATACTTAGCAGTGCAGAGGGATAAATTTTGCCATCCTCACTGTACTGAAGGATGCCAGCAATAAAATAAGGCAGTAGCCACTGTGCCATTTATCGCTCCCATAGGAAGCAGTCACCAGCTTCATGGATGCAAGTGTGAGATTCTTTGCAACCACCCCCTGCATTTTAGCAAAATGCATACGGTCACGGTATACAGAGGGCATCGCGTCACTAAACACAAGCCACGATGTCTTCAAACATAGCTGCAAACCGACATCAAGAGGCACCCCTACAGGAGGCTTCTGGAGACACTGCAGGGGCAGCCCCGGCCCCGCTCTCTGCTGCCACCTGCCGGCCACGCTCCCGGGCGCCTGCCCCGACAAGCCACTTGGCAGCTTAGCCACGACTCTTAACTCCCATCTTCGAGATTTTCAAGTTTTCCCTGGAAAAACAGCCCTCCTCTCTCCAGAAAACTTGCACCAGTTTTCTCTTTTTGTGGTCTTTTTAAAAATTATTATTTTTCTCGAGAGCCAGAAAAGTCAGGCTCTGCTAAGTACAGCAAAGTTTCAGAGGAGCAGCAAAACCAACAGGTGCCAATTTCCCTTTTCCCCACCCTATTGCTTCTAAATCTGTAAAAATTATAAAGGTGATGAGCGCAATTGCACTGACTAGATAAAGTGCCAATCAAAGATGTGCTGCTTTTATCTGATTCTCTGCACTTAGTTGCAGAGCATCCTCAAAGGGCCTCACAGCTGCTCTCTGGCAGCCCGTGCACTCTGACGTTTGCGGTGAGCAGTGTGTCACTGCACTGATAGTTCAGGAAAGTGGAATGGAACTTTGTGCAGGGGGTATCACCTGCAAACTTCATGAAGTTCAACAGAACAAGTGCAAGGTCCTGCACATGGGTTGGGGCAATCCCAAGCACCAATACAGGCTGGGTGACATATTGCAATGATTGAGAGCAGCCCTGCAGAGACCAGCAAGCTCACTGTGACCTGTCAATGTGTGCCTGCAGAAAACCAGCCATATTCTGGCCTGCACCAAAGCAACATGACCAGCAGGTTGAAGGAGGTGATTCTCCCCTTCCACTCCACTTTCTTAAGACCCCACCTGGAATACTCTGTCAGCTCTGGGGCCCCAACAGAAGGACATGGACATGCTTGAGAGGGTCTGGAGAAGGGCCACAAAAGATGATCAGAAACTGGAGCAGGCTGCCCAGAGTTGTGGATGCCTGCTCCCTGGAAGTGTTCAAGGCCAGGTTGGATGGGTCTTTGAGAAACCTGATCTAGTGGAAGGGTGTGCCTGCCTGTGGCAGTGAGGTCGAAACTAAATGATTCTATCCCCACTATGCTCTGTGGCTGGTTGGTATCTTTATATTTCTGAGAAGAAAAACTAAAATGACAAGACTTCTAAAAGGTTGTAGAATCAAGGCTCAATTACTCGATATCTGATGCTCTAGGCTTGGCAGGTATAGGAGGTACATACAGGTCTACTTAATCACTCAATGTGGAGACCTACTCTATCCAGGAGTTACTCAACCTGTGCACGGGCGGTAAGCTTGACACTACAGAGAAGAGTTCAAGGCAGACTCCCTGCCCCATTCAGTTTCCAGGTATTCAATTCCTTCCTGCCACCTGCGCTGCCCTTCATATTTATCTCCTGACATTCACTTGATGGCACATTGACATCTACGAGTGTTGCAGTTTGTACACAGTCTCCTGAAACTTGGGTCATCCAACTTTGAGTCATAAGCATCAGGAAACAGCATTGTGAAGCTTTACAGTAAAAGCCCTCCAGGTGAATCCACCTTGCAACAAGAGGTTAGGTAAGCACTAACCACATGAGTACAAAAAGCTCATTATTTTCCTCAAATAAGCTGCAAGACTTTATGTGATGCCCACAGCGCGTCATGACTTTTCCTGTACTAGCAGCCTGGCAACGTCACCACAGCAGACTCCAGACACTGCCTGCCTCTCACTTTACCGCCCTGGTGCATCTAATACCTTGCATTGGGTCTTCCAACTGAGTGTCTGCACTTGCCACTGATGAAAGAAGGACCACAGCTGGGAAGTGCAAGAGATACCATCAGCCAGGCACCACCTTAGGAAGCACATGACAGCATAGCACAAATTGGTAGTCCTAAGATACTTACCTGCACCTTTGTAGGGCTACTGTGTGGTAAAGTAGCTGGCCCAGCAGGGATGGAGTTGGGGCTTGCATCATGGTAGTTGTCACAGGGAGACAGGTCTGATGAAAACCCAGTTTTGTCTTCTAAAAAATATTTTCACAGTACTTACTGCAAACATACACTTGTTGACATATACATGTCTTTAAATGGATTCTGTTTCATTTAAAAAACAAATAGTTGAGTTTGTGAGCATTTTGAGTTGGTTCGTTATGTATGTACAAAGTTACAGCTACCTCTCTCCTGCAGAGAATACAAAGGACTCTAGCTTACTGAGTAGATGTTTCCCAAAGCCACTATACCTAATTTTCTAAGTAGAGAAGCTAGCAACAGGAATAAGGGCAGAAGAGGAAAGGAGGCTGCTTAAGTAGACTGCATTTTTTCTTCACAAAATCACAGAATCACTGAGGCTGGAATAGACCTCTGAGATCATCAAGTCCAGCCTATGACCTAACACCACAACATCAACTAGACCATGTCACTAAGAAGTGCCATGTCCAATCTTTCCTTAAACACCTCCAGGGATAGTGACTTCACCACCTCCCTGGGCAGTCCATTCTAGTGTCTAATCACCCTTTCCGTGAGGAAGTGCTTCCTAATATCCAACATAAACCTCCCCTGGTGCAGTTTCAGGCTGTGCCCTCTCGTCCTGTCAATAGTTGCCTGGAAGAAAAGCCTGACAACCACCTGACTACAACCTCCCTTCAGGTAGTTGTAGAGAATGATAAGGTCCCCCCTGAGTTTCCTCTTCTCCAGGCTAAACCCCAGCTCCCTCACCCTCTCCTCCTAAGACTTTCCCTCCGGTTCCTTCACCAGCCTCGTCACTCTCCTCTGGACCCGCTCCAGCACCTCAAGATCCTTCGTGAAGTGAGGGGCCCAGAACTGCAACTTCTACCATCCCTACTCTGTATCAATAGCACCAGTGTGGTACACACATATGAGAGGTTTACTGTGCACACACCTACAGATTCTTTTCCCCTCACACGGGCAGCAGCTGTATCAGCCTATTTCTTACTCATTCTTTTCTCTGCTTATCCCCCAGTGCTTATTAAATTCAGTTTTACTGAGAAAGTTTCCTAGTCAAAGGATGTTAGGTAAATGGATGAGATGAATTCCGTTGAGCTCTACAGGAGACTCAAATCGTGCCTGGACACCCGGACAAATAGTTATCCTTATGCACTATCGCATGCAGCACCACACGGACCATGGTCTTCCATTGTGACTCTTAGGAATGCTTAAGAAGTTCACAACTGGGAAAGACATTTTGATCTGAATTGTGAATTTGATCTTATCTTTAAAATAGCTAGATACCACACACAACGTGTGCTGAAATAGCAAGGCACAGTGAGCTGTGTTTAAAACAAACACAGCCCAATTCAGGAAGCTTCCTTTCTTTGGTTGGCTGATGTTACAGCTTTTACATAGTTTTATAGCTCTTACTTTATTTTTTCCTTCCCCCTTTTCATAGCCATTCTATCTGTTACACAAGAAATCATTTTCTTCCTTGAAGATAAACAAATTTCAAACTCCCTTTTAAGAAATCTTAAGATTGTCGCTCTGCGGCAAATACACTCCACAGAGCCTGCTGGTTACTGCAGAGTCAGCACAAGACCTTCAGTTTCAGATGTGTGGCAGGCAAAACAGCTCCCCACCTGGAAAGCACTGCAGCACAGCCCAGACTGCAGGGCAAAGGGCTAAACACAGCACAGAAAGTAGATAGCTGCAAAAGTCAATTTCACTAAAATCAGATCCTTGGCATAACACTTTCATCTAGGAAATGACGCAGTATCAAGTGTTCAAGATGAAGTTGTGTGCTCCGCTTTCTCGGCGTGTTGACAAAAGTATGAGAAGGTCAGGAACTGAAGCTGCAGCTCAAATGGATTAGAAACCAGAATCCTCCTGTTTCCCAGTGCTCTACTTCTAACTATTAGACCATCCTGTCTTCTCTGCAAGATTCAGCTTCCTTTGTTTTCCTTTTGGTAAAGTGTTCAAAAGACAAATTAAAAGGCTTGTTGGGACTCTGTCAAAAAGCTCTTTAATACAGCAAATATCCAGGAAAAGGCCAGAACTCAGAAGAAGGTGGTTTGACTGGGAAGGATTTACAGCAACCAGAGTGTGACTGTAGCCACTGAATTTGTGTATTAAACAGTTGGGATTATGTTTTCATGCAGGCATTAGATTAGCTGACATAGCACTTGCAGCAATGCACACCCATCTCTCTGTCTTCAGAGTGTCTACATGTGCACTAGTGCACGCTCTATTATTTTCCTTAAATAATATTTGCTGTACACTAACCAAAAGACTTGAAGAACAAAACTTGAAGTATACCAGTCTCAATCTCATGTGCAGTACAGAAATCACATGCTGGTAGCCTCAGACAAGTTCCAGGTCTCAGTTCTTATCTCCCAGGAAAGAACAGCCTGGCTGGGCTGAGAATAGCCAGCTCTGTGCGTGTGAGAGGTGAACTTTTAGTCAACAGCTCAGATCTCCTATGCACAGTGGAACTTCTTTCTGGAAAAGGAAATTTCATTTCTGGCACAGACTGAGTTATCCCAGGGATGAGTCTCATCTCTCTCTTTCCACTCCAAGGGAAGTAATGTTTTATTTCTCTCTGACAAAAAAAGTACAGAAGTAAACACATCATTGGCAAAAGCCAGATCCAAGGGGAAACATAGAACTACGCACCCCATTTCTTTCTGGGAAAAAAAAGCTAAGATAAAATATGAGTCAAGCAAAACAAATGCTTCTGATACTAGCAGGTACTTGGGTATCCAAGGTTTGAATATACTGAAAGTATTTCTGCAAGAGAACTACCTGTGCTGCACAGGGGTATGCAGTTAATCAGTCTCCAGTAACAGTGCATCCATAGAAATACCAGAAATGCAAGCTGCTCCTTTTTCAGCACCATCATTTGTCTCAGCTGGATCCTCTCTTGAGGATCATTGCTGCAAATGCATACAGAAAATAGGTATTTCTAGCACTACTTCAATGTGCTACCTACCATCCTGATCTTGAACTTTTCCATCTTTCACTGGAAATAAAACCTTACCTAACTTTTGCTGGGATGAATGTATCAGTAGGTTTAAGATGTCTTAAGCAACATTCAATACCAGGCTCTTTAAGAAGAATGAAGGGAAGGTTAAAATCAAATTAATCAGAACTCAATCCTGTGTTCACCTTTCCTACTGTCTGTATTTTCTTCTTTACTTCACATTATGCCACTGGTAGGTTTCATCCTTGCCAGGCTGCTTGCAACCAAAGTAAAAGGACTGCCTGAAACTAGTGAAAATAACTTTGTAACCTAATATATAAAGCATTGTTCAGAAAGCCCTTTCTGTTGAAGACGCAGAAGTACACAGAAACCACAGAAAAGCTCAGTTTACCTGTAGTAAGTCCCTTCTCTGCATTCACACGGAGGTGTTCCTATAGTTTTCCTACTGGCAACTTGAAGAGCTTAAACTTTCATCATCCACCTGTGCTCAGAATTTTAGTAAAATTTTTGTATTGCCTGCTCTTCTGCCAATGGCATGAAGCTTCAGGATCTGAATAAAACAGCAGGTTATTATTAGAAGTGGAGAAAGATCAAATGTTCCCTTTTACAGAAAACATAGTCTCTGCTGACCTTACATGAGATTCACTGTTACTAACCATTAAAAATGCTGTCACACTTCTGCTGATGTAGGTGAGCCCAATTCATTACTGCACTTGACCTTGTGTGTTGAACTTTACTCCTCTTCCTACTATTCTTTCCTTTTTACATGTTAAAAGAAAATCATATAATACATACAAACCCCTGTTCTATTCATTTCTGTATCTGTTTCTCAGTAGTCCAGCGCTCACAAATAGATTTTGAAATAACAATGACATTTTTCCCACTCTAAAACAGTAGGGTCAGACAGTTAAATGTGAGCCCTAATCAGCACCTTATGCAAAAAAACGGACATATTAAACATTTTACAAACTCTGGCAGTCTTTAAAGAATGTTGCTCTTTCAGCAAAATCTTTGAACACTTTGCAATGTTACTTGGTAACTGCAGTTGGTAGAAATTAAGCAGCTGAAATGTGTAGCTCTACGCATAGGATAGGAAGCTCCAGTAAGCTAAAAGCATTAATTACCAGAATACTCTCTGTGATCCAGAAAGGGCCTAAAAGCTGAAGCTATTGCCCTGTGTAGCTCACTCAGCAAAGCACACAGCTGGTCTGTAAAAATTAGAAATGCACGTGGCTTCTGGAATAGTTTAGAAAGTCAGATATAAATCAGAACAGATTATTTAATTAGGAAAAAGGAAAGAAGCTGAGAAGAATTGGGATAAATCGGAAGAACATGCAGATTAATCAACAAGTTATTGTCTCATCACCAGGAGACTGCATTGTGTGTGGGGTAAACCTGCCTGGTGATTGAACAATAAAAAGCAACTGACAACGCTGAACTAAGAAAGCATTTGCATAGTATAGGGTTTTCCTTAAATAAAGTGCAGTGCAGGAAAGTAGATACAGGAGACAGCAAGACGACAACTTTTCCTTTTTCTTTCTCCATGCACTAAAGAGAGATATGATGTCTGAAAGACCTTAATGCTTTCATGAAAAGAGATGCCTTCCAAACTTAAGAGCATTAAAATTCATTGTGTGAGACAAATACCCTTACTTTTATTCCTCGGACAGTAAGGAGCCTACGGAGGACAGGAGGATTATGTTCACTTGTCTGTTTTATATTTACATATTTTGCACTGGATAGCAATTGCCATTGAAAGATCTTGGAGCATTTGCCAAATATTAGTGATCCAAACATTCTTGTAGAAGTTAATTTATATTCTCTGTCTATAAAAGTAGGCTCAGAAAGCCAAGATGATCTGCCAGAGCACAAAAGGTTAGTGAAAATGCTCAAAATAGAATTTGGACTTGATTCTTAAAACCAGGAATTATAAATGATCATATAAGTCCACTGAAAGCACAAGTTGTCAGGAAATGAATATGGCAATATTAATCTTACACAGCTGTTTGAAGAACATGTATATTTAGGCAGAATAGAATTTTAATGGGAATAAATATTGGTTTTATAGAAAATCTCTCGCTACATAAGAAATCGGTAAAATCTCAGCAGGATATTAAGGACCACTAATCCCAGAGAGGACAAAAAGTTCATTGTTCATAATGGATTATTTAGACAGAGAGAAGCAACCACTACATACGTCATCAGCTTATGCTTATATCAAGTGACTTAGCTGGGCTCTGTTTCTGAGATGTTATGGTATTATCAAAGAAAGCTGAAGGTCTCTACAGCTCAGAATTCAAGTCCTGACTCTGCAACACACCAGGATTCTGATGTTTGTACAAACTTCTAGGGACTGAATGTCTCACAGTTGTGTTTCTTCACATATTTTCCCTCTTGCTTTCTTTTATTGGTCAAGAGCTCCTTCTGAAATTCATTTCAAAATAGATTACGTGGAAATGTTGAGTTTACTCAACCCTGACTTAAGATGAGTTTTGACCAAAAATTGCCACGAGATAGAGTGAACAAATCAAACATCCTTAAACTATTACCAATGCTTTTGTGGCAATCAAGATCAAGAGCCTACCCCCAGCATAGCTAGCACGTATCAACAAAGAGAGCTACTGACTGTTTTGTGAATGAGTTGAAATACCCTTTTCAACATCTTAAGATTTTCTTTGGTTTTGGGTCATATCGTTGGAGAACTCTAAAGAAGAAATGCCATTTCCAAGTCTAAATGAACAAACTAAAGACCAGTTCTCTTTATGAAGACATGGGAAGAAGGAAGGTCTAATAAGCAAGATCTCTCCCACTAGAAGTTTGCAACTATGCTTCTCCCCTCTTCTAACTTCTTACAAGGTCAAATGAGAAAAGGAGTCTTCTAGATAATGCACTTGCCACCAATTTTACGAGTTACAAAGAAAGTAGCTATTCAAAAAGAAGAAAATGCAGAAATTGTTTACAGCATCAGTATTTCCCAGCTAATTATTTTCCTGTTATAAACACATGCATCTTGCATATGATAATCAATTGTCATATCGAACTATGTACACATACAAAGTAGAACTGAAAGAGCTGACTGACTCTTTATTTTAAGTGATTTTTTTTCTTTTACAGTTTAGTGTAACTGGAGGTAGATGCAATATTAAGTGATTTTCTTCCAGTGGTTTGAAATAATAGTCATCTATGAACATCAGGACAGAGTACTGGAGATTGGAATCAGTTGTTTAAAGTTAAGCCTACATAAACATGCAAATGAAACAACGACGAATAAATCACAGCAAGTTATATGATTGTCAGTACAGTATAGCGCAGGTCTTCTTGGAGGAAAGCCTGTTTCTATGCTGTCAAAATAGTAAAAGCTAATACTGCAAAAAAAATTATATGATGTATGCTGCTTGAAAAGATCCACAAGAAATCCAGTATTACAACTATGCCGTACATATTATTTCCCCTATATCTGACCCCATCAAAATCAAGTTGAAGGGGATTATGAGGCAAAGAGCCTGACGCATGAATATAGTTCTGATCCTGCAGGCAGAAGTTTCATTTCATATAATCGTATGAAAAAGGATAATGCCATTATCAGGACTTTCACCTTAACCAAGTCTCAACCTCTTACTTTCAGAGCTGTTAAATTTGTCCTTTTCATAAGATGCCTTTGTGGGAGTAATGCAAGCTCCCAGCAACTTCAGTTTAAAGTATTTCTTACAATCAAATTACATCACTTTTTGGTCCATTCAGCAAATAAGTGATCACTAACCTGTAACTGAGGACAAGAATCAGACAAGACTTAGCCATGGTTTATTAACAAAATTACGTAGCAGCACCCTTTCCTTAGAATTCTAGATCTGCAAAGGAGCAAAAACGGTCTGGTGTAATATAAATGGAAAAAAAAATTATATTTTTAGCAATACAATGAAAAAATGCTCTTAAAATAAAATCTGCATAGTTTGTTTGGTTTTTTTCAAATTTCCCACAAAGTCTGTTGAACATATGGATCACCCAAAATGCAGATACTTCTGTAAACTGAAATAGTAATATATATATATCTCTAGCTATCTGTGTATGACCCTAAACTGCAATATATAACAAACAGATGCTCAAGAACAGCTTAGAAAGAAAAATCAGATTACATGTTTTGTGTTTCCCTTGTGCAAGTTCTTGGTAGGCACAGAAATTTTGGGGATCAATTAACGAATACATTTGAGCAAGTACTTAATTCAAAGACCACAATTTTACTGGAACAAGTGGGACTTGTTAGAGACTTCAAGATAAGCCTGTCCTGATGCTCTCAAATCAGCAGGCCTACGATGTTCTGCTTCTGGCAGCATGGAGTCCGTTTCCGGAAATGAAATATGCCAAGTAATTACTGACCTTGTTCTCACCCTTCCCTACTAAGAACAGAAAACTTCCTAAACAAAGTTGACAATAAAGCTGTAGGTAAGCCTTATTCATCATGCAGATGTGATGGTCCTTTTAAAGTCAATAGGCAGGGTTAAGATTTGATCTCTACTATACAGAATGCATACAATAAAACTTGCACTGGTTTTAAAATGGGAATGTAGTTCCTGGCTCAAGAACTGTGCATTTGCTCTATAATGCACAAAATGTATTAATTTTAATTTGTTTTCTTCTTAGTTAAAACCTACATATAGCATTCAGTATAAATTTAAGTACTTTACATATGAAACTGATTTATATAATATTTGAAACTTTACAAAATAGTACTAAAGTAGTCAATAAAAAGATCAAGTTTAAAATATTTACATTTTATACATAATTTCCCCCTACTTACAATTATTAATTATTATCAAATGGCTTTTTACTTAAACAGAATTTTAGCAAAATCACATTTCCAATGTGAAACATTATGCCCGTGTTTTCAGTAGCAGTTATATAGATGTATCTGTGACTACAGCTAGTTTATAATGCAATCTTGTTTTCTATAATAAACAGTGAAGATCTAAATAAGAAAATGGCACAGTATGGATGGAAACATCATATTTCCAAGTCTTAAATCCCTTTGTGTCATTTGGCTTCTAGAATATCCAGTTTCTTGACAGTTTATGTTATTCTTCCAGTACTTTCAAGGAATCACTTTCAAGGAAACTGCACAGATTCAATACTTATTTAGCTTTTTGTGTCATCATCTTTTGAAAAGTTATTTCCTGAAGGTACTTCACAGACACTATCACCATCCGTACTGAAATCATCATCGTCATCATCATCATCGTCAGAATCAGGCAACACTTTACTTGGTGACTTCTTCAGTCTACTAAAACAAAAATACATACGTCTTCACTATTAAAATTGCACATCTACACGCAGAACAATTATGTAAAGCTTAAAACATTGACAGGTAGGATTTACATTTTCAAAGGATGTCAAAGAAACGTGCTCCACTAGGGGTAGCTTATAATAGACTACATCTTATATGAAAGAAACTTGCAATAGAATGAAGATCAATCAATCATTTTCAAGCACCTCTAACTAAAGTCACAGAGAGGGGAAACTGTACACTTCACACGCTTGTTCCAAGACGGTGGAGGAAAGCTAACACGGGATAGCTGTACATCTCAGGTCATCGGCAGAAGATTTTTATTACTACAAATGGTAAGAGTGTCAACTCCCACCACGTTTTTCCATTTTTTGTTCCCTGCCTCAATGACTTTATTCAGCAGGCAGATCTTGGAAATAAGGTTTGGCACCCTGGAAATGCAGAAGAGTTTCACAGATCTGACTGTTAAACTCTGTCTGCTTATGATAAACTTGAAGTTTGTTAGAGCAAGCCCTCAATTTATGGACTAAAGGTATAGGAAATCAATGTTGTGAGTGGTGTGTGATACATAACTGTAAGGTCTGACAAGTCATCCTACCTTAATTCCTTCTTTGCCGCATTAAGCTGTGCTTGCAATTGTTCGTTCATGTCTAGTTGCTCTTCCAGTTCTCTCTGGAGTTTCTTTTTAGCACTTTCCAGTCTGTCTATTTCTTCTTCAGCTTCTTCAACTTGACGTTTCATTGCTTTCAAACGCAAACTCAACTGAAATATTTACAGGTCAGCTGATTAGAGGACTATTTTAGTAAAGGAATTTTATTCTTCCAGCATCTATGAGAGGGAGAATAAAGACACAGCTTTGCCAGTGTAGTGACACTGTACTCCTATGCTGCAGAAATACTTGAAAGTCAGGATTAGACTTTGAGAAAAGTGACGGGATATAATTTTTTACAAAGGAAAAAACAGCAACAAGCAAACAGCTTTGGTAGAGCAAGACAATATTATGTGACAAGAAGAGCCAGTTATTAATAAGGGAAGACTGGAGCTATTAGTGTGTATAAGTTAAGGAACTTTACCAGATAGATACTATAAAATATGTTTTAAAACTCCAGAAGATTTTAAAAGATTGTTCCTTGAACAGATGTCTACAATTGGAAATATACTGTCCATCCTCTAGGCAAAATATTAACTATTTGACTCATGTACTGAAACAAACCGTGTTTTAAAGCTGGGAATCGAAAAAGACCACTGGAATGGTAAAGCTCATTGCTATTAGAATATCTATATATGCTTAATACTCACAGCCTATATTAACAATAATTAACTTCCTTCTTTAAATACGATTTTATGTTGGCAAAACAGAATATATTCTTTGTTGGTGTAAGTATTTACAGGATCACATACTGTCTGTAATTGGCTTTATTTCTTAAAATAATTACAGCATTGCTATGTGCTTTTCTTTATAATTTTAGAAATGAACACTGTTTAGTACTAGACAAAAGAACATTATGACAATGGGAACTGCAAACCTTACTAAATGGGAGTTCATAAACTACAGATATCTATGTATATTCTTCTCATATTTTTGATATAGGATGCTAGAAGGATTAATATCACGTATTTGCATATTAGTCTTTCCCTCTACCTGGTCCTTTTGATCAGTCAATGAGAGATGTTCATCATCTACTTGCAACATTAACTCCTTCACTTTTCTCTCAAGTCTGCGGTTACTTAGTTGGAAATTAGCTCTATCCCTAGAAACAACAAAACAAACAAAAGACAGGCTTGTAAAAAAATGGAACTGAAATACTTTCAATCTGGCTGACGTAATTCCTTTGCAGTCTTCTAAGAATCAAAGAAATACTAACAGCCCCTGCTTTATGGATTACGTGCAAAATATTGAGAACTAACAGCTGCTGCTTTGATTTATGGATTACGTGCAAAATACTGCGAAGTTTGTTCAAAAGTATGAACCACTATGGGAAATTTCTTTGGTCTCCAGAGCAACATTTAAAAAAAAAAAAATACATTCCTCCAAGATTAAACAATGAAATGAACATGAAAATGGAAGTGTTAAACTGTGGTTAACATTTCTAAGCCTGTTACTGATACTAGACATTGATAAAATAATGAGGTATGGAAAACTGTGCCCAGTTTTAAATTTATGAGGCAACTTCCAGCGTGCTTTCAGTCCAAAAGAAAATCTGCAATCCTTGTATGGAACAATGAACATTTTAATTCGGTGCTCGTGAGAAAAAAAATCAAATTAATTGTATTAGAGTCAATATTAGCAACAGGCCATAAAACATGCACGTTTTGATCTTAAAATAACTAGTTTCACCTCTCTTCATTTTCAAGTCGTTCTTCTAGCTCTGTGATCCTTGCTTCCATTTGTGACACAAGTCCCTCTTTACTGGATCGATAAGAACCCTCCAGGTGAAGGATTCGGCTCTTCAAGTCTTTGTTCTACAGTTGGAACATACTTGATTACTATGTACATGCTCATATTGACAAATACCACCTTAACACAAATTTTTCCAGGCAAACGTAAGGTGATCAGTACATTTTTAATACAGTAAATATGGAAAAACCCTTTGGTTACTATAAACAAATTTGCTATTACTGTGCTTTATTAAAAAGAACTTAGCGTTAAGCTTGAGTTAAAGTTTTAGGCTTAAATAGATCCTTGAATTTGAGTCAAAGATGGTTGTAAGCCACTTCCAAAAGCATTTTTTAACATGCTACAATTTTTCAAATAGTGTTGGATCTGCCTTACTCTCCACAGAATTTCTTTGTCAAATTCTGTATTCTTCCCCTGTAACTCACTCCTGCATGGCTAAATGAAATAGAGAAAGAAATTACTTGCACCCAATATCACTTTTTCAAAGCTGTTACTGTGGGGGTTTTCCTCTCCCTTCTTAACTATCCAATGTCACTCCTACTACATAATTAGTCTGAAAAACTTTGAAAGTGATTTGTAAAAGCAGACTTTTCACACTTCAATTTTTATGAGGCAGGGTAATTTAGGTTTTCAATGGGGACATAATGACAAAGTTGCCAGAAAAAAACCTAGAAGAATTACATGAGAAATAGAATAAAAAGCTCTTTGTTACAGAACTTCAAATCATGATCTCAGATCTCAAACCCTAAAAAAATCTACAATAGCGAAGTGAGAACTAAAGTATAAGGATGTACATGGGACGTACCAGTAGAGGGCATCTTTTTTCTCAAACAAATAAAATAGGATTAAGTTCACATAATTTAAGGTATCAAACTAGGTGCCCGGTATAAACATGTTCTTTAAATTCCCATTACAATCTGTTTTATGTTCTTGAGACTGTCAGGAATACTATGACTTCCTACAAAGCTTTCCTCTGGATCTCAGCTAGGGGCTATCATAGTGATCTTGCTTTCAAAGACCACTGAGCGGCAGAATAAAACGTTGCAAAAAGTTACCAAGTATTTTTAATGTTCTTTCCATCACAGATATTCAGACCTAGACAACAGAGAGTAATAATTCTCCACCAAATCTGTATCTTTTCTTTCAGAGCCATGCCATTTTTTCACCTCTTTGCTCCCACAGAAGAAAATACCCCACTAAAACAATAATGCCTTGAAATGATGATCTACCTTCAACAGTGCTCCTGAAGTACTGTCAAAACTTTGAAGAACAGCTCTTCCAAAAGTGGCCATAAGGTTTACAGCTAAACCGGGTAAGAGTATCTTTGATATTCTATAGTCTTTTCTATACGTGTGCTTTTTAAATATTTCTATATTTTATTCCAAAATAAATGTACCATATCAACTGTCTTATTTCTTATTTTTAATGTCTTTGATCCTCAAATGTATAGACAGAATTTGTGTGGCAGAAAGATGTCTGCACTCACTACAACAAAAATGTCATATTATATAAACAGATGCAAGCATAGCATGAGTGTTAGCATATGAAATATATAAACTGTGACAAATTTCAAGCTAAAATGGAGGGTACAGAGAGAAAAAATACTGAGAAGACTTAATTCAAGATTATATTTTCTTCTGAGTATCAGTATTAAGACATGGGTCTTAATCTATTCTTACTAACGCATACTTCCAGAAGAACACTATGGTGGGATAGGACCAGCTACCAAACACCATATTCCTTAAATGCTCATTTGAATTTGCTAATGAAGGCAGATATCCGGCCTGTTGATAGTGTGATGACGATATGCCAGCCATAATTACCTGTCTTTCCAATGAAATTTTGTCACACTCCAAATCTTGCTTTATAGCTCTTTCCTGAAGTAGCTCTGTCCTCATTTGTTCAATCTGTTATAGAAAGGAAAGACAGAAATTTTAATAAAAGATTTACATTTATCGATGATACTTTGTATATGTATATAGATACATATACACTGTGTTGGGTCTGGCTGGAGTTCATCTTCCCCATAGCAGCCCTCATAGTGCTGTGTGTTGTATTGGGAGCTAGAAAGGGGTTGATAACACACCCGTGTGGTGGCTGCTGCTGAGCAGGCCCCGCTCAGCACCAAGGCTGGTTTTCCAGCATTCCCCCTCAGTGGGATGGGATGGACAAGATCTGGGGAGGGGACACAACCAGGACAGCTGACCCAAACTGACCAAAGGGATACCCCATATCGTATGACATCAGCTCAGCTATAAAAGCTAGAAAAAGGAGGAGAAGGGGGAGGCACCCGCTTGTCCTCGAGAGCAATCACTATGTGTTTTGGAGCCCTGCTTCTCCACACAGGCCAGATATCGCCTGCTGACGGGAATCAGAAAACAACTCTTTGTTTTCTTTTGCTACTGCGCACGGCCTTGCTTCACTTTTCATTAAACTTCCTTTGTCTTAACCTACGAGCTTCATCTTATTTTCTCCTCCTGGTCCAGCTGAGAGGAGAAGGGTAGGGGGAGTGACAGAGCGGCTCGGTGGGCACCTGGCTTCCAGCCAAGGTCAAACTACCACCACATAGCCACATACATAAAGTACATCTATCTAAGCAATGAGAAAAAATTTGGTCTTTCTTCGAATGGAAGACATACGCATAATTTCAGATGAAGTTTACAGTTACAATCTTCAACAAAATTTTCCACTTCAGGAAGACCGTGTTATTCCCAGTGCCTATACCAGGCATTTTCCAGCCACACTGGGTACTGTTGATGTTCAGTGTATATATATTCTGTAGCAGGGAACTAACTCTAAAATGTTGCATGACAGATGTATCCTGTGGCAGAGAACTGAGTTCTGGAACATTACATCAGTCTTCAAACACATTCTACAGCTGTTTTTTTCATACTTAAGCTGAAGCTCTGAAATGACACCTTTCCTTTAAGCTGTTGACTAGTCTACTTTAAAGTTTCACTTTATTAAACACAAACTAGTAATTGCAGAGAAGTGCCTAGAACTCAGTAAGAGATTCTACAAACAATTACAGTTTTCTATGTCTGTGAAAACAGTAAAAGCTCTTTTTCAACAGACTCTGATGCGTACTGGATATGAACATTGCTTCCTTCCTCCAGTCAATTTTATATCTGTAATACCAGGAGAGCACCAGCTTCTGGGTTTGGGCAGGAAATGGTTTTTACTTGCTTTGTTAAACAACTTTTGCCACAGTTTCATAAATATTTTGCTTGCATGTTTAATAACCAAAGAAAGTACATTCTCCATATGTAAGATACTAAAAAACTACCTAATCAATATAGAATCAAGATAAGAATACAGAATTAGTTTGTTTTATCTATTGGAATTGATTGGAAGAAAAATAAATAGTGAGGATCAAAGAGAAATTCTAAACCACCTAAAATCTGTGACTGAAACTTTAGAACTAAAGGAAAAAGTTTTTAGTGACCAAATGCTTTTTTAGTTTCTCACTCCTGCTAAGACTGCCCTCAAGTCTTAACAAATGCCTTTGTAGACACAGCTAATGTTACCACAGCATTTGTGCTATTCCCTCTACAATGTTGACTATGATGAATATCACCTGGGGAACACAGTGAACATCTATGCCAATTACTGTACCTGCAAAAAGACTGACAAAGGTTTCAGCAGCCACAGCATTCTTCCCTGCTTACCAACGGTTAGATATGAATGTGCATGAACACAGAATCACAGTTAAGCAGCTCTAAATTACAGACACTAAAGGTCTTTCAAAAGCCATTGGGAATTCTTGCATTTAAAAAAAAAAATATCCCCAAGTAATACTAAGAACATGAAGGTTAAACAAGTACAGCATGTGAAATTTTACCTCAGGCCTTTTTTTTTTTTTTTTAACCACATTATAGTATTAAACCATGGATTTTTAGGTAATCACATGTTTAAAAGAAGTCACATCGTTTCTGTAGCTTTGAAAAGAATGTATGAATACAAACAATGGTAGCAACGCGTGCAGTTGCATATGTTACGTCCCAGTATGGTTTCAGAACAGCAGAAGGCGTTCTTGAAAACTAAGGTCATAACAGTTACTGGACTACAAATGTTAGCAAGTCATTGTATTCTCAATAGCTGGGTAATTTCCTAAAAGCTCTCACTGTCACCAAGAAGCCTAACAATGTTTTCTTAACATTATTTAGTAAAAAAATATTTTATATTAAAACATTATTTTATATATAAGAACTAGAATCACTTGTATAAAAGAGAGCTGCATTTATTCATTAAATATATGGGGAAAAAAGCTATAATGTGAGGGATTACATAGAATTTAATGTGCTATAATTGCTTTAGGCATAAAGACAGACACAGAAAATATAAAGCCAAATTTGCAGTAAAATGAATAACTAATTAAAAATGCAACTGTTAACTGAAGAAAAGGATTTTGTTTTATGTACAAACTTGCTTAATGGACCACTCTGAAGTTCTACTGTGCTCTTACTGTGCTCAAAGACTGTGACAAATTTTTGCAACCTTTCCAAGATCTCAAATTAAGGAATTATTTAGAGGACAATTATAATATTTCCAAGATGACTGCTACTGTTGATGAACACCTC
Source organism: Baryphthengus martii (assembly GCA_013396935.1). Classification (NCBI taxonomy): domain Eukaryota; kingdom Metazoa; phylum Chordata; class Aves; order Coraciiformes; family Momotidae; genus Baryphthengus; species Baryphthengus martii. The sequence continues at coordinate 411,122 of VWZK01019320.1, read as the reverse complement.
ATGGTAAAAGCAACCTTACGGAAAAATAGTGGGAAAGAGAAAAAGTACTATATCCGATTAGGATCAGAAAGCTACATGCAAATATATACAAGAGACTGTAAAAAGAGAAGGGCGGCAGAACATAATTCTTGCTGGGGGAGGTGGGAAATATTTTCACTTATCTCCTTGCACTTTTCCTTAGTAAAGGCATAACACGCACAACGAAAAAGAACAGTTGTCTGCCAAAACGTGCTCAAGCTTTTCACATATTTCACAGCAGATAAGACAGGTTCTGGGTATGTACCAGGTAGAGCTTTGTGTTTCACATTCTACCATTCCTGTATTTAATATATTCTAATTATATTAGAACAATAAACTATTTTCTGCAGCTTAAGGCAACAGTTATCACAGCTGGATTTGAAGAATGCTAACAGCAACGAACTAAGAAAAGCAATAAATCAGATTTTACAAAGCTTTATTAGACATAACAGCATTTTGTGCCAGCTTTAGGATTAGAAACAGCTGTTGAGTTCATTATTAGTGAAGGCAATTTGATTTCTAGTATTATTTTAGACGCTATCAGCATCGTTTATTATCTTGCACTAGGTACACAACCTATGTTTCCTGCTAATACCTAAGTAGGGTAAAGTAATATACACACACATATTCCCCTCTGGATGCAATTTCCAAGTATGTGACCAAAAAACCAACATTTCACAAACAAACAAGCTAAAGCCAAACTCACTCCTTTGATCCTTCATAACTGAAAAGCAAACTTCCTGTCCACAGTTTCAGTTGTTTATTTCCCACACCTGATGCCAGCTAAAGAGCAGGTAGGTATATTAGCTATCCACTGGGAATGCTGTACCAAAAGGAAGTGAACGATGCAGTCAATGAAATTTTATCCTTCTGTATTTATTCTAAAATTGTCATTGAAACTAACTATTCAATTTTCCCACTTATTTGAAACAACTGTGAAGTGAATAGACTCATGTTTGCATTTTCACAGAATACAAGAAATGATGAGGGTATCTTAAGTATTTTTCAATTATATTTTCAAAATCAAAACGGCAATCCATTCTGCCTGTTTGTAGGAAAAAACCTATCATATACTAAAAGTGTGCCCTGCTCACTCTATACTCAAAGGGCAGCTGAGAGCTCTATCTTTCTATGTATTTGTTGAACATTTTGCTCTTTCCAGAGTTGCTAATACCTTATAATTTAAAAACTAATAGGATATGATCCACTTTTCCCCCAAAATTTTTTTTACTGTTTCCACTTTGCTGTGGTTCTTCCAGAATGAGTTAGGGAAGAGAACAACAGTGTCACAGGCAGCCATTCCCAGATTCAAAAGACTGTTTAAATTAAAAAAAGGATAACATTTCATGGTAAATGAAATGTGAACTATCAGCCTTTCTATTGTTTATTCAAATGTTTAGTTTTATGTAAAATAGAGCTGGTTATTTCAATTAGTTTTTGCTAGAAATTTGAGTATTATAGTTCCTTATCAGTGTATTAAAACAACAGATTTATAACTTGAAAAAAATTACAAAAATACAGATATTACCAAAACAAATCCATTATAATTTCTCCTGTCATTATAAATGTTTAGCAGACCCTGAAATACTCTTTAGCAATTTGACTACTTAGTCATTCTGGCATAAAATCAAAACAAAGCAACCTTTGTAACTCATGTGTGAAATGAGAAACTCCAGACCTCAAAATAAATACGTCATTATGTAATATTTTGGTCACCCATCTGTATTTTAGGTTTCCAGTCACTTAGCAAATTAACTTACTATAGTACCCACTAGTGCAGCTATGGCTAAGGTTCTTTTATCCTAGGCTTACAACATAGGCATAGACTCTAATATTAAAAGCTTCCCAATTTCACAATAGCATGACCCCACACTTTTATGTGTCCTTTACATTCTACTTCACCCACTGACTCAAAGTCTAGAACAACAATGGAATAGCAGCAAAAAGACTATATTACAATCAAATAGAATCTCAGTAACCCGAGGCCCAACAAAGCTGTAATGATGCCTTGGTGTTTCAAGGACTCATGAAAGGAAGTTGAGCTCTAACTCCCTTTACAGCTGTCTTGGTGGAACGTACAATTTCATCAAAAAGACATAGAAATTGAGATTTTACTTTCAGCTCTCCCTCTGAAATTAAAGCTATTCAAAAGAACGTAAGCAATTCTTTTTTTCTGGAGAAAGAAAGAGAAATGAAAAGAGAACACACTATTGTGAGTTGTACCTCAGTGCAAATTGTCTCCTGGACTCCCAAGAAATTACAAAGGAGATATAGTACTTAACCCAAAGCTACAGCAGTAGACACATTGTAAAGAATTATCTATCAGTTTCACATCTTTCAGAATCATAGGATGGTTTAGGTTGGAAGGGACCTCTGAAGGTCATCTAGTCCAAACCTGCTGCAGTGAGCAGGGACATCCTCAACTAGATCAGGTTGCTCAGAGCTTTGTCAAGCCTCACTTTGAATATCTCCAGGGATGGGGCCTCAACTACCTCCCTGGGCAACCTGTTCCAGTGTTTCGCTACCCTCACGGTAAAGTACTTATTCCTAATATCCAATCTAAATCTGCCCTTCTCTAATTTAAAACCATTGCCCCTCGTCCTGTCACTAGAGGCCTTTGTGAAGAGTCTCTCTCCAGCGTTCCTATAGGCCCCCTTCAGGTACTGGAAGGTCGCTACTAGGTCACCTCAGAGTCTTCTCCAGGCTGAACAACCCCAGCTCCTTTAGCCTGTAAAACTAAGGCAAAGAACACTGTCTAGGCTATGATATTCCAAGACAGCCTCACCACCATACTCCCTTGTGTGGGCTAACGAAAAGCTTTTTCAGTCATCAGGCCCTATTCTCTACTCTTCTGGTTTATTATTTGTTACAGGACCTATTATTTCACATGCCAGTTCTGCCAGAAATCTTGAATAATATTATTAAGGCCTCTTTCTTCAGAACAATGAACTTCTAATTCTCTTAAAACTTGGTGATTTCTAGCTCTAATGATCTCATTTCCAATTAGCCCACTACACTTCCCCCAACCTGCACATTCAGAGGCCTTAATGAAGACAGAGGCAAAATTTTCCTTTCTTTAAGGAGGCGTACCTGTACTGTTTATCTTGATTGCTGCCTCATCATACAGTTTCCACAACTTCTTTCTTCTACTTATAGTCAAGAACCTTTTTGTTGCTTGCTTAAATTACTATGATAGGTCTTACTCGGCTTCGTAAATCTCACACTATCTTTACATTTTCTGCCACATAAGACACAACCTTGTTAATAAATCCTTCTTCCCCTCTTACCAGGCTATCCATTCCTGAATGAATGACAGATGGCTTTATGTGGAAAATGCTGTTTTGTCTTTGTATTTACCTTAATCAGTTTTGCACTTGCAAAGAAAATAAAGCTTCCTCTCTGTTGAAACTGGCCAACATCTTCAGTTCAGCTGACATCACTAATTAATTCCACAATTTCCTAAGTTCCTCCATCTTTGAAACCAATGCTATTACGCTGGCCTACTTTTCAGTAAGGTTAAAAAAATAGTGATCTTTCAATCTAAGATATTTTCTACAACAGGCTTTCTCTGACAGCCTCACCATCTAAACCTAAACCCAAGATAGCATAATCTCTGCATACATCAATGATTACTCAACGAAGCTAACTGCATCAAGAATATCAGATATACTGGTTTTCAGATACATATATATATGTGTGTGTGTACACATATATATTACATATACTGGTCTTCAGTCTTTATATACAAGCTGTGTCAGTTTTCCAGTTAGGAAAACAGGAAAAAATTGATCTGTGATGACACAGAAGAGCATATTTAATCATGTTAGTGAACCTTGTTTGTTGGATTTACATACTCTGCTTCAGTATAGTACATAAACTCTACTGATAATCATTATTTAGTTACTCAATATTGTTTGTGATCCTAACAACACTATTTTCTCATCATTATACAAAAGCTGGAAAACTTGTTAAGTACCTGTTCTCTGCATCTACTGATCCTTTCAGACAACAAATCTGAATTATTCTTTTCTTCATCAAGCTCAAGTTCCAGGTGAGATAACTTGTCCTAAGGGGAACAAAGAAAAGTAATGTTTCTGAAACGAATAGATACTAGATGCTAAACAGAACTTATACTTCTAAATACTTTTGAAGTTCTGAGTGAAGGGCCTACCAACAAAAAGAACACAATTTTGCCTGATAAAACTCTAGAGAAAAACAATTTAAAATAAAGTTATTTAAAATTTTGCGAGAATAACTGCTATTTATTATATACCATAATACCATAGATATGCTAAGACGTCACCTTTAAAATATACCAGCATAATTCCTGCAATAGCACTACAACTCAAGTTACTTTGTTTCTTCCCAAGCAGAACCCATGAGAAATGCTAGAATAATTTTAACCAGCTCTAATATGATACCAACCCATAAAAATGTCTTTTACCTCCATTAGTTTGATTTGTCTTGTCCTGTCATCTTTTAAGTGGTTTTTGGCTTCCAGTTCATACTCCAAGCCTTTCACAGTCTGTTCTAGCAACTGAGTTTTTGTTATTGCCTCATCCTGAGCTCTCTGGTGGTCCCTCAAGTTTTCTTCCATAAGACGCATCTAAAATGGTAAGATTGTAGTAATACATTTTATACTATACTTCATATATAAATAAGTGATGTTAGTAAAGGGGACTGACAAACATGACGGACCCAGAAGCATGATGGGAATTGCATTGGGTTATATGCTTTTAACAGTAATTTTTAGTTTATCCACGAGATGGCACTAAGAAAATAAACTTGGATTAAGTAACAAATATACATAGTGGGTTTTCAGGTATTTATTTATTTTTAATTATTTATTTCGTAGTTTAGGGGTCTGAGGCCCTTCAACGAAGTCATTTTATCGATGATATAATTGCTATCATATATATTAGGATAATTTTCATATATAGGAGGGCTATCTGCTGAGGATAAAAGTTTCCTATTCTAACAACAGCTTGTAGCCAATACAATTATCTACAGCTTTCATAGTACTTTAAAATATACATAAGTACTGAGGGAGGGTTTAGGTGAGACTGTGATAATTCATTATACTTGGTAACTTCTGACATCTATATAATGTATGATGAGGGGTTTTTACTTCAGCATACAATTTTCCATATTCTTTCTCTGTTAGTCAAGTGCTTATTCCAGTGATGAAGCTAAACCAATGTACTAGTGACTGTTTACAGAGTTTGCGACCTATTGCTAAGTCCTGACAATAAAATGTTGGACAGCTACATGATTTGGTGAACAGCCAATTAACTTCAGAGATCTCTATATTAATAGCATTTCATACGCATTAAACATTTCAGAATGACATTGAATTGACATAAGAGATCTCAATCTTGAAAGCTGTATCTACAGAGAACTTGCAAGAGATGCAGCGATGAAGACCTCCCATAGTGCCTTGCAAGACTGTTTTATAATTTTTCTGCTAGAACAAGAAGATGATACTCATGTTTACATGGTTTTTGATGACTCTCAGAATGTTTTGTGCGCTGACACTAAGTCAAGAGGATTTTGACAGAAAACAGACTGTTTCATGCTGAATGGAAGGAATATCTACCTGTACTTATTGTTAAACACAAAAGAGGAAGAGATAACAAACTTTCAATTGTCCTGAATATTTCATCTGTCTAGAAAGTCTGCTGTTTAACCTTCCTATCCTATATTTTCAGATTTGTTTCCTCTTTTGCAGCTAGTTGCCATACCACATTTTTAAAGTCCCAAGATTTTTAGTGTTGTCTCATGAAGATATAGAATTCCATGACTAGTAGTATTTTGTCCTTTATATCATGTTTGAGTTTTCTTTTTATCAAATAATGAAGGTTTATTTTTTCTGATTTTTTTCTCTGTATTTGTTTTGTAGTTGTAACAGATCACACTAGAAGTATTTTTCATTATAACTGTAAAAAACAATGTGTATACATGTTTACATACGCACACATGCATCTTTTATTTAGCTATTCTCATTTATTCAACTGAAGAGTCATATATATCCCAGAGTTCTCTGTATCCCAGTTTTATCTTTCACGTTTTATTATGAGTCTTCATCCCTTCCCAAAGGCTCTCCATCCCTGAATGCAATAAATACAGAAGGAAAGCAGAATAATACAAGGAACTATACTTTCTTCTACTGCTGTTCTTTTTAACTGAATTTAAAACAAGTTTATGAAGAGGAGAAGGCAACCATAGGAGAAGTTCCGAACAAAAAAAAAAAAATAAAAAATAAATCAAACTATTAAAATATTCTACATATGAAAAACATCTTTGACCAGTGTATTCTCATAGCTTTCACAACTGCAGAACAAGTATATGCAGATCTTTAAAAGACTGGATTGCCTTTATGGCAAAATTTGCATGCTAAGGAGGCAGACACTTCAAGATTGTGGCAGATTTTTGGTTGCCCATACACCTTTGTCACTTAAATCTGCAACTTGACTCAGATGAAGGAAGAGGAGATTGTATGCCAACTCCTTTAGAGCTAGAATTCGGTGTTTCTTTGGTGGCTTCGTTTGTTTGATTTTGTCTTTTTTTCTAAATAACTTTTGGGTTGTTTTTTTTCCTAATTCAAGAATATTTCCACATTCTCAATTCCTTCAGTAGTAGGCATTAAAAGAGCAGCAGATCATCACTGGAATCCTTGTCACATTCATTTGTCAAACACTGCATTTATCTTAAGTAATATATCTGTCACAGACAGGAAACCTCATTTCCCTGGCAGAAGATGCTGATCATCAAGATGAAGAATGAAACTCAACAGCATGCTGATTGAGATCAGCCTCTCACGATGAAGTACACAAAACCATGATAGTAAACACCCATTGTTTTGAAAACTATCTGAGCTGAATTCTAGGTCAAAGATTACAATTTGTCATTGAACTTATGAGTCATTACCTCATCTTGCATTCTCATGGTTGTCAGGCGTGATTTTTCTACCTCAAGGTTTTTCTCTTTCAATTGTCTCTGCACATCTGCAAGTTCCCTGCGATTTTTCTCCTTGTATTCATCAAACTGGTTCTGAAGCTCCAGAGTTGATGTTCGTGAAACCTCTACCATTTCAGACATCTGTGAAAAAAGTACATATAATTTTTTTCCTAAGATAGTGCTGCAAGATGTTCTGCCATGCTTAATAACATGCTTTTTTCTCCAGCTCAGTACTTTCAAATGGAAAATTTATCAAATATGTTCCCAAACAAATTATTTTCTATGCAGAAGCGTGAAAATACAAAACAGTAGGCTTATTTTCTAATAGTATGTGTGGCAAGACTCTTCTTTTGTTTGTCAGCAGTTCTTGCAGCTGATGTAATGAGTTGCACAGAGGTGCTTCAGTGTATCAGTATTAAGCTGGATTGTTTACACAGAGATGGCAAAATAAGTAATGCAGTAACATTTGAGAATCAACTGTAAAACTCTGAAATACTGCTGTAGCATACATTGGAACTGAACTCAAATCTGGGATCTTGTTTAAAGAACTGTTTTACAACGGTATTTTGAGATAGTGGTGTTCCAACCACTGTTGCAGCCCTGGAAGCTTTTAGTGCTAGTCTCTAGGTTAGAGAGACTAATAGTAAAGTTTGTATTTCACTTTTGTTTACATTAAAAAAAAATAAATATTCTTTACAATTTGGCAGCTCATTTGATTCAGTTAGAGATTCAGATTTTTGCAGCCTCTTTGGAATGAACTCATACCTCCTCCTGTAACTTTTCAATAGTCTTGTTCAGTTGCCACTGTTGGTTCTCCATCTCGTTCTTTATCTGCTTTAACTGTTCCTTCTGGCGAGTTTCATCTTTCAACTGCTGAGTTAACTGTTGCCGTTCCTGAGAAATACAATGGACCTTCCCCTGCAGTAGGTTAAGAAAAATGTATAATGAAATGTAAACCCTTCTTTCTAATGCCTTAAAGAAATGTTACATAACACTCTGTGCAGCACTAATACCACCAGCTTTTATAACATTAAGACAAATTTAAATAATAACCATTAAACAAAAGTTAACGGAGTTACAGTGTGCTAGTCAGTACAGGACAGACATTATTTCAGCGATGCAGCACTTCATCCTTTCTATAAATTCCTAAACCTCTGTTGCAACATTCCTATGACCAAACGTAGACCCTTTCCACAATTCCGTTACATGCAAAGCACGCATTCCTCTGCAGATGCACACATCAGCACATCCTCCCACTTGCACAAGGCTCAATATCCATTTCAGGTTTTACAGTTTCCTACATGCACGCTTAAGCGTTTTCTCAACAAGAACTATTTTTCCTTGGTAAAAAAACAAACAAAACCAAACCCAAACCCATCAAATCTGTTCCTACAATGACCAACAAATAACTATGGGGGATTTGTTTTTCCTGTTTCTGTGCTTCTGTAACAGCCGGAAGCCCGAATTAAGATGACGTCTCATTGTGACAGATGCTGTGCAAACTGAACTTTGCAACTCGTAGCACAGAAATCCCTTTCCTGACACAACTTTTGCCATTATTGTTCAGACCTTCATTATCTGGATTAAATTTTGAACGAACCAGAGCTATGCTGTATGCTTATCTACGAGGAGCAAAAAATGTTCCTGCTATCATATTCAGAACGTTCATTAAGAACATACCACCCTCCAACTTCCAAATGCTGTCCATCGGCAGAATAACTGATTGCCACTAGCTCATTCCAATACAAGAAAATCAGTTTATCTTCCATCTGTGTGTTGGGACACTCACCTCTTCCTTCTCCTTCCATAATAAAATACCTTAATGGCCTTACTCTAAAGAGATACTACAAGACTAGAAAAAGGGTTTGTTTTTATGAAATCTGAAAGGCACCATTACATTGATTGAAACCAGATTATGGACAGTTCAAATAGCTACAATGGAAAAATGCACATAATTAAATCACCAGAAATTGTAAAAAGCATTTCAAAATACTGTTTTGCATTTTAATATTGGAAATACAAAGTTTTGTTGCATATCTACTACCTATGATGCTTGCTTTATTACACTTCAAAATTCTAAATGTGAAAATACAACAGTATTTCTGTAGGCGATATATAGATCAGAATTTCAAATAATAATTGTTCTAAGAGAAAAGAAAGAACATCATCAAATGTTAGAAGTTAGAGATTTCTTCATATTCATTGTCTCTCTTATGTTCCTGTATAACCTGTCAGCAAAAGACATCTCTGTTACAAACAGGAGTTATGGTAGGTGTCTAAGAAGTTTAAGTTTATACATAACCCTAAAACATGCCGGGGGCTAATAGATGTTGTTTTGCAAAGCCTAATTCTACACCACAGTTGGTTTAGCTGACATCAAAGGATTTTAAGAAGCCTGAGAAGGTTCTACTTCAGTTCTAAACCTTGATGAAATCTTGGTCCCTTCTAATGTGCCATATTTGAACAGGTTTTAAAACTCTCATGTGCACTCCCCTCCATCGGCCCTTCACAGATCGTTTAACTTCACTGTTTACACATCCTTCAGAAACAAACTCTGCAGACACAGATCAGTGAAAGACATTGGGGCAGAGTAATGGTGCCAGCAGGCTGCTGCTCTGCATTTCCATGTACATTTTCATCTGCTGAAAAGGGAAGTAAATATCAGAGCAAGTCTGTTCACTCTCTCTACTTCAGTTATTAACAGCAACAAAAGGAACCCCAGAAAGCAAGCAACCAAACAACAAAACAACCATTAATATGCATCAATTTTCATTAGGTCATGCTAACTTTTGCCTGATTTTCAGATTTGTACCAGACTGAGTTGCCTGAGATTGAAATTTAGCTTTTTCTTCTTTAATATTTGGCACCCTGAAAAGATAGGTATTTTAATGTATTTCATCTCCCCATTTTCATTAACATATTTTTACTGTTTGCTACTAAGAAGGATGATAAAACAAATACTTAGTACATTACTAAAAGGTAGAAAGTATTGTGAAGTTGTAATTGCAATTATTTTAATAGAAAATGCAATTCCTATATAACTGACCTATTCCAAGGAGCAACTTCAGTTTGCTGAGTTAGTTTTCAGTAAGTTCAACAACAGAGTGGCAAAGCAGCTTCAGAGTATCATGGGAACTGAAGTCCAGGTGCTTCATGTTCTCATTCTCTCCTCCTCCCCACCTGCTAAAATTTCTCATGCTCATGTCCCTGTTGTGATGCACCAGTGTCTGTTGAGCCAATGAGCATCACAGGATTAAGCATTTCCTTGACCCAGTAAAGATCCTCCTGCTTCCCAGCCTCATCTTCTGGTAGTTCACATTTATTAGTGATTAGAGAAAGCAAAGACTTTTCCAGGTCCATGTCAAGTACAAGACCGAAAAAAATGACAGCAGTGTTGTTTCTTACCAAATCAAGTTTTTAATGGACAATCAGATGTTTCACATGCACAACTGTTCTCTCTGGAAAAAAGTGTAATAGCTGATTACTCATTGGGCTTGATAAATTCTAACTGGCTGGAAATGGTGGTTTTCTTTCTCCATCATTATGTGTATTTTTCCTCTGCTTTACAACAGATACGACTTCATTCTTGTAATATTATTCAGTAGAAATAACACATAACATGTAGTTTCTCATCAAGAATCATTTTCCTTGGGCAGCACAAATTATGACAAGGTATTTCACTTTTCTAGACCAGTCGATAAAAAGAGAAAAATACTGATAAAAATTAGCATGCCTAACTTAACACTAGTATTTGAGATAGACTAAAATGTCACGCCAAAACCAACTGAACTTCCATTTACATCATTTAATTTGGGTATCAAAAAACATGATGCGCAATGGAAATGTCAGTGCTGGCTATCAAATGCTGCAGTTTCCTCAGCATCTTGTCTCTCAGTACATGAATTTCAATATTTGAAATTTAGGATGCCCTATAGGGCAGCTTCAATAGTCAACTCAAGCATGACCTCTAATTTGAGTTCCCTTCACATACAAAAATCCTTGAGTATCATTGCCGGGAGTTGGCTGGCCTGTCAGTTACAGCATAATCACAAGTCAAGTGAACAGTTTGTCACCTGCCAATTCAGAGCCATTCTGCAGTGACAATTCATTACTTTGTGAAGAAGTTCAGCACAAGCCAGGTCAGCTCCGCAGCGCTATTTCTCACTTTCAGGTGAGTGGAGAGACAGTGGTTCAGAAGACAGGGAGCCATAAAATAACAATAGGACACACTCACATTTCCACACACCCAGAGAAGAAAACAAAATGGGGGAAAACAAAAGTAGTAAATTGTTATCACAGTGACCTATAAGATTACGGCAATACGACTTTATTTTTCCAAACAACATTAGTTGAATCTTCTCTTTACAAAATTAATAATTTCTTTCAACTGATGACTGAAAGTTAAAGAACGTATGTCAACCTACATTGCTCTGCAGCAGTAATTCTACTTGCCTACGATTATTTACCACAATGAAAAGATGTTTCAGATTCTACCCCATGGAGAGGATCCCGTATTCCAATTGTTCAATGTAAGCACAGAATACTTTGTACTGCCGTTCACAACGTTGGTATAACTGACATTTTTTAATATATTGCAGTACCATGTATGCCATAGCTAATAATTATAGTGAATAATAATCGTGCATAATAAATATAGTCAATTATTTCCTTTTCCAAGAGAGACCTTTAGAAAATACCACAAGTCTTCTCAAAAGTCTTCTGCAAAAATGTGAAGTTGTATTTCATTTCTTGCAATGGTGGACCACAGAGGAGGCTACCTTACAGCAGAGCATGAGACACTACAAAGAATACTACACTTGCTTGACCATCCAATAAGGAAAATTTCAACATATACTGAGGCTGATTTTAAACAAAAGCATTAAAACAAATTGTCTATAATAATTAAGTGCATACCGGCTTTAACTTTCCTGAGTAGAATTTTGGGATAGAGTAAGAATAGATCTGGCTACATTTACAGTAACTACTACAATTCTGTTCATCTTGTCATTGTCTGTCATGCTAGCCCACCATTAAAAGTAATTTGAATTATGTAAAAAGCAAGATGGGCCAGTCAGGAATTAAGTTTCCACTGTGATAAGCATTATTACTGTGCCAAAGTTTGTTGTCTAAATTGTCAAAGGTAATGCAAGGCCAAACTAGCCTACTGTACAACATCATTCATTAAAACAAGCAAAAATCTAAAGACAGAAAGGCTGCATTGTTCGAAACAAAAGAGCCTGCTGATTACATCCTGAAGTCCGTTAGTGTTCATATCTGGTGGACAAGTAAGAGTGCAGAATCAGAAATAGGATGAAATTTGGTGTGCCAGAAATTAGACATAAGTTGTGAATAAAATAAGACAGACTCTTCTGTCACCTTTCCTACGTTTCTTTAATTTCGAGACCCAGCCTGGAGGCAGAATTACTTGGTGTGATGTCCTGAAGGATGTGTAAACAGAAAAGGAAGAACACAGTTTTCCAGCAGCTTGGCCCAAAGTTAATCAAGATGCAGGAGATACATATGGTGCACTGATTTGTGTTGTTCAGGAAGGTCAAGCCAGACTGTAATAGATGGGAGTTCTTAAGAGAACAGTGCTAAATGCAAGACAGTGATGAGCAACGGGCCATCTATTGTGAGTGTGCAGACTATCAGCAATGTACACAAGCAAATCTGAAGAACCAGTGAAGTCGAACAGATAAACAGATTTAAAAAGGGGAAAAAAAAAAAAAAAAGAAAAAAAAAATCAACTGATCAAAAGCCTAAGAAGAAACACTTATTGATGTAGTTACAAGGAACATCAGCTTAATAACATCATTTTGTAGAAACAGAACTTCCTTACCCATACTGTTAAAACCTTATATTCTTGAAGCACATTTCGTCTTAAAGACATAGTAGTATTTTCCTGCTGTTATTCTTTTCTTCTTAAACATGATTAACTGAATCATGAGAACATACTCGTTAACACAATCTTCCCTTGGTTTATAATCCACTTACAGACAAGTTTAATTTTCAGATATTCAGCACAGTAGTGTAAAATTTGTGTTGAAGACAACAAGGAAAACATCCGCCCAATTAAAAAAAGGGTTGCCAGCCATGTGTATATACCTCACTTTTGACCTGGTTGATAAAATCACTTAAAATCTTTGCTTCTAGAAACAAAACAAAAAATTCTAAATTATTCAAAACTGTAGAAATAAATGCTTCTTTGGTACATGTAAAAGGTGAATTACAAAGAGGAAATACTAGGTTCGCAGCTTTTTCAGATACAGAATATGTCAGTAAGGAGACTTTTAAGATTTGTACAAATTCACCTCCTTAGCAAACAGATCTGAATTATCATTCCATCTGAATCATTCCATCTTTACTCATAAAACATCGCTCTCATCCCTCTCCACTGCTTTTTAGTGGATGCATTCCCCATATGATTAACTTCTGGACTAATGTATGAGAAACTATATCCTTTCCTGGATACTGAGTAGACTAAGGAACAAGGTGGAAAGAGGACTTCATACAGTTTAAGAAACTGCCAGTTCTAGTGGTATGTATTAATTTTCCCCGGTTTTGTAATCAAATACACCAGCTCCGTGCAACATTTGCAAATAAGACAAGTTCATAAAAAATAAAAAAGATAAGCAATTTTCTTGTTACTTGCCTACTACCAACGTTCTTATTTATATCCATGTACAGCTTTTTATTCTTTTACGTGTAAATCCCTATGCACAACCAGAGTTGAATGATCATTCGAAATAATAAAACAGATTTATAAAACTTTTTGTAGTTTCTTTTGTGATTCATCTCCCTGAAATTTTGCTAGATCCATGGAAATAAAAAAAAAAACCAAACCACCAAAAAAAAACACTTTAGGAAGAAAAAAGTTTTAATTAGATGATGCTATGATTTCAGGAAACATTTGAACATTGCAGTAAGGTCTGGACTTTAAACATACTTCAAAAAGAACGAGATGTTACTGCAGAAAGTAATGGTGACTCAGGTAAACAAACAGGAAACATAAAATTAAAATATTCCAAATTGCTCTTATTCTTACCTGCATATCTTCTAGTTGGCGTTCCAAAGACCTTTTTAACACTACCAATTCTTTCGCCTCCTCCTCAGCATGTTTCACAGCTTCTTCTAATTGTTGCTTCTCTTCCTGCAATTATACAATTTGATACATTTAGAAATAGTGGCAAGGCCTTTAATCTGACAGAAAACTGAGCTATAAAGTATGTTCACTCTGGCCTATCACTGGTCTCCCCAGCTCCAAGCTGTGACTTGCTCTTACACTGGTTTTCACCAGGGAATTTTTTCCTTTACATTGTCAGCAAACTGCATCCTACTTCTTGACATCCTGCTGGTTTTGCTTAGCCTTCCCAGTGACATTGCCCATCCTCATCTTTGTCAGCTTTTATTCTACACTATACCCTTGCAAACAGGAAAGTTACTGCTTAAGGGGCTTGTTTTCTTAACTTACCTCATATCTCTCTATTTTTTCCTTCACTGAATTTTCTTGTCCTTTCATATTATCAATTTGTTTGTGCAACTCTTCAATTTTACTCTCTAGGTCATCAACTGTTCTCTTCAACTGTTCATTTTCCTCAGTCAGCTCTTTGACTTGATTTTCGACACTATCTCGCACCTCTTGTGCGGCATTTCTTTCACTAGTAAGGACAGCAGCACTCTAGTGAAAAAAAATGATGTCATGTTTAAAAAAAATAATAATTGACGTTTTCCAACAGAAGTTTCATATGGCACCAAAGCAAATATAGCTAGGCTGTAACATTAAATTGTCAACAAGGTATTTAACTTAAAGTCTGCATGCATTACAAACGTGCACTCTTATTATTCATATTACTGTGGGAGAACATACAAGGAATATCTTTTTTTCCTCAGGCATACCTATGTGCTAAAGTAATATACAACACCTGAACAGTCTCATGCCTGTCATCACATATTTTCACCTTTACATCTTTCTCTTTATTGCCCTAAAATATTTCATTACCAAATCTCATTGTCAGGTAATTCAAAGTAACCTAAAAAAATTAACAGACATCTAAAGCCAAATGGACCTTTACAGAACATACTGATGAGGAGTGTCTTCCACAGCAACACAAAACGTAGACAGTCTTGCCCCACTGCTTATTCCAAGCACTAACATACAACACTACATCCATGGAACTGTTTGTGGAGCTGTGGAGTAAATCAACTTAGGGGACGGGGTCAACTATAATACACACACACACCCCCACACCAAATAAATGGAAGGAAATCTTGACTCATAAAAAACAAATGGGAGGAAGGGGAAGGTGTCACTGGAAAAAAGCCCCAATCCATTTCAAAACATGGATCCAGGAAGTGCTATGGGCACACAGAAGAGCAGACAGGGAGCAGGAATGAACAAGCAAGAGAGATGGGAATACGTTACAATGGTATTGGTGCAGCTCTATCTACATATACAGCCCACACGGGGCTGTACTTACTCAGTAGTTTTGCTTGGTTTTCAATTAATGCCTGAGGAAGGAAGGAGTTTAGCTACTGAGATCAACTTACATTCAAAAGGATACAGTATGTTTTTCAGAAACGCAAATCGATATAAAGCACAAAGACAAATTATAATAAATTATTCATCAAAATTTATCACGTGGTGATTGTCGGCTTTTTTGGCTGGGCATCTGGCTGCAGCATATAACTTTTCAGAGCTAATAACCACCTTAGTCTCACCACTTACCCCCTCTAAAGCACCCTACAATTTATTTTGGAAACCATGAATGGAACTATTTGTGTACATTGTTACACTATCTATACTGTCATACTATAACACAGACCAAGTATGCACTTGTAAACATTTACTTTGTGGAATAAAGGAAGAAGGATTTAATCTTTGGTCTTCATTGACTTGTCAGGTAGAATCCTCAAAGAACACAAAAGAATCCAAGATGCAATTTGTAGCCCTTGCTCTTGGGCATTCAGGGTCTGATACAAAGACCTGGTTCTCGTGTACAGGCCCACTGCCTTCTACATTAAGACCTTAAACAATAGTAGAGCACAACAGGACAGACATATGAGTCAGTCTAGACCAGTATTCTCTCCAGTGGCCATAGCTGATGTTTATGGGCAAAAAAAAAAAAAAAAAAAAAGGAAGAACTACTTTCCCCATCACGCACTCCCAGATCTCATTGTTTTCGCTCCATAAATGTATCAGCTATTAATTTCTCTAATCCTTTTTGAATCCATTTATACCTTTGGCCTCTACATTATCTGGAACAATAGATAATTACACATCAATTACCGAGGCATAACATTTTTGCATGTGAAATTGTGTTTATCTGGGTGAAAACAAAACAAATTCTACAGAGCAATTTGGGAAGAAACCATTTTGTGAAATATTTCATGAAAGCATGGAAATCACTTCTCAGTCATGTTATTTTTAATTGTAGCTCCTGATTTTCCCTTCCCCAACCCCAAAACAGTAAGCAAAGTTACATAAAAGACTGCTTACAAAGTGCGCCCTCACTAGATTGTTTTCTAGCAAGAAACAGCTTTGAAATCATGCAAATTAGTTTGATAGAGCGGTAACTCAGAAAATGCTCAGACTGTCTACAGGGTCAATGAACTTATTATACAAAAACTGGCAGCATAAGCAGGCTGACAAGTTCTGGTCTTTTGAAAATACTGAAAAAACTTGTTCTTCTAAGTACTTGACTAGTTAAAAGCTCTGAAATAAATCTGTTGATGCTTTAAGTTCTTACATACTGAAATTTCAGTAGCATTTATATATTCCTTTAATTTTTGCTTTTTGCATACAGCAAAGTTTTACCAATTAGCAAGCACTCTACCAGAGGCTCCTTTTTGTCTCATTTCCCCTTTCTGGAGCTGAGTGAAAGCAGCTGAGGCATGCTGGGGAGTTCAGGGAAAGGAATGTTGATTTGTCTGTTCTTTTTCATCCAACCGCCTACACAGGGCTGCACAGTAAGAGGACTGCAGCAGACTCACACTGTACCTGAAGATTCCACTACGTCATCTATGATTGCTTGCTCTACTTTCTCGACATAGGAAGCATTATTTACTTAGAAGTACATGCACACACACACACAAGCAACTAATCGAACAAACCCCCCAGATCTACATACATAAATATACACATAAATAGAAATATATATATATGCATTTAGTCTAACAGGTTCAAAATCAAGTTGAGCCTACCCCGATGCAGTCATATCAGAAGATCTGCTCCAGCCTCCCTTTTGCTGTATGTATCTTAGGATGCTGTTCCAGCCACTAAAACTAAACTAAACTGGTATTCTCTCCTCTCCTTTTTCACTATGTATTTCACTAAGTTAGCAAGATGCTAGATGAATATATATGTTAAAAGGGGAAGTTGCAAGTATTATCTTTATTATTCTGATTTAAAATCTTGGAAATATATTGGGTATATATGTAAAACCTGCCTGAATTTCCAGCTGCCTGCGTGACCAGCACTTAACCTGCAGATCTCCACAGGTCTGTAATGACCTTGGCATGATTGCAAGGGCTACACCCTGACATGAATGAACCGCTCCCAAACAAATACTCTAATATGCTAAGTACAAAATTCCTTTCTTTCACCTGAAAGGGGTATATCTTGAAAATACGTGTGTTTGTATATATTTATTATTTTTTAAGATGGTAGGAAAAATCTCAGTATATAGGTGGAGCTTTAGTGTATTGTAGGTGAAGAGTGAGCATTTTTCTTGCATGATTTCTGCGGAGAGAAGGAGAAATTTTCTTCACAACGCACATTTCACTGTAAACTATTGTATCAATATCCTTTCAACTGGTTTCAGATAAGACTAAAAAGAAACACAGGAATCAGTTTACCTTACACAATTGTACTATACACAGAAGGCCTGGAAGGTCACCCTCAGAACGGTATTAGAAAAAATCTTCAATTAGAAAAGTATCCTCAATTTGATAGTGAAATTTAAACAAAGTTAAATGACATAAATATAGTTTAGATGTTCTTCAAGTAGAAAATGGACTCTCAGCATCACTTTTCCAAAACAGTGAAACAGCCTATATTCATTTATCTTCACTGTAATGAGAACTGCATGTTGAACTCCTCACTGGCATAAATGAAGTTACTGGATTGTAGTAGCTTTTGGCAATACATACCATATCCCGTAACATAGCACCATAGAAAGTTAGGGTATCAGAAAACTCTGCGCCTCTTCCCTTCTATTTTCCACTGTCAGTGTTACCTGGCACTCCACATCACCTTCTACGTTCCCTTCAGGTCTTCCTTGGGAAGACCGATGAATATGACAGAAAAGAACTTAACTATCATTAAAAAGGATATGCAAGCTCCAAAACGTAGTTCTGACACACCTTGTAGCAACCTTATAACGGGAGAACGAGGTGGAAAGGGATCCTTATCCATATATTGAACATTCAGGCCAGCAGCTATCAAGTCATACACAGACACTACTGAAGCAGAAACAGATTGTTGTGTCCTTTGAGTATGGCACTCTACCATACGAGTAGTGTACTCAACCAGCTCTAAGCAACTAGCAAGCAATATAAATCATGTAGAGACCATATGTTAAATTTACCACTCTGTCATTAGAGAAGTTTGACTATACAGTGCATAAAATACCCCTAATAAGACACGCCAGTAGAAGATATGAAAATCACTGCACTAAAGCTACAGAGAAATTTCTTTGTACATTGATGAATTCTGAATGCCAATTATTGCACTTTGTAGGCTAAAACTGCAAGTCACAAGAGCACAGACAGATTAAACTGTACAGCAGATGGTATTTGCTAACAGCCAGTGGTAATCCCACTCTCCTTCGTTCTGTCTACATGAGCAAGAAGGCACAGCTTTCATTTAAGTTCAGTGACTGGCTCTCACATTCAAAAAAGGAGTTGAAAACACCTTGCAAAAGCATTGAATTAAAGTGGGTTAGAGTGACAAGGATGAAAGCAGAAGGAAGGCAGTGGAGTCGATATCCCTCAAGGTGTTCAAAGAAACGTGTAGATGTGGCATTTCAGGACATGGTTTAGTGGGCGTGATAATATCGGGTAGACGGTTGGACCTCATGATCTTAGAGGTTTTACCCGACCTGAATGATTCTATGATTCTGCAATAACTGAACACTATAGACTAGTAAGCACAAATGAGGAAAAAGGCCAAACAGGGAGAACTCACATGGACAGACTGTGCTGTGGATCCATACCCTTCAGTCCACACAATCTATTTGTAGCGGTGCTGTACACAAACAGTGTGAGTTAACAAACCACTGTTAACACAATGACATTGTGTCAACTAATGATCCCTGTTGATAGTCATTTATAAATCCTCTACATTGCTACATTTAATATTTGGGGATTTTGGTAAGGTTTTGGCAATTGCTTTAACTAAATTTATATGAATTTAACCCATGGTAACAGAACTGGGTAAAGGTCACAAAGTAATCATTGAAGTTGAATATGAAACATTAACAAATATGTTACTATTACATGATCTTTAGTTCACTGAATTATGGATCAGCCTCTTCAGAGAGTTGAAATGAGACTAGGTACATATACACATGCAGGGCACATCACAGATAAAACTGGTTAAACAAGATTCTTTAAGACAAAAGCTGGAACGAAATACTCTATATTCAGACATACTTGCTATATAAAAAAACCCCTTCAAGATCAAACCAAAAACCCAAACCAAACAAAGAACAAAAAACCCCAACCCCCCCAAAAAACAGGTGGGGAAATAAAAAAGGATTGTATCAAGCACTGAAGTGGGCTCTTTGGATCTTAAGATTACTGTATCTCAATTCCAAGATTCCAGTTTCTTCCCTACGATATATAAAACATTTCTTTTTACTCCCACTTGGTAGTTGTGGCAGTATGTTTTAGTAAACTAACTTTTTACTGTATTATGGAATTACATTTATGTAAGGTAAAAATTCTAGATTATTTCCTTCTTATGTTTGTTTTCCTGCATTTGCTTTGTCTTTCCTTTCAATCTGTCTATCCTCACTGTGTCTTCCAGGGCATTCAGTGCCTTCTATTCCTGTGTAGCCTCTTTCACATTCAGACTTCTATCTTGTCTATCTCTGAAAGAATAGTACCTCCTCTTAATATCCACATCCTTACAGACTTTTTAAACACACTCAAATCTTCTCATTTTTAATTTTGAATACATGAAATATTTTATTATGCTTTCCCAAATTTTATCATGCTTAAAAAGCTGAAAATATAAAAAGCAGCCTGTCTAGAAGAAAGAAGACATAGCTGTAATGATGAAATTCCACAATACAAAGTCCTTTGTGACTTCATGAAGATAAACTTCTGTATTCTGACATTGTCATTCTGGCACAGGGCACATGCAGCAGCTTTACTTATTAGAGCAGCAGTGGACTCAAACCATCATGAATAAAACAAAAGGTCCACTGCAAAAAAATGGGTTTCTGATGAGAAAAAAAAAAAATCATACATGGAGAAAAACAATCTACAGTGGTCAATAAGCACTGATTTTTTTTTAATAGTTCTAATATGTTTTAATTCTGAAGCTTAAAGGATTAATCAGTAGCTTGAGAACAAGTCAAGAGTTTACAGTGAAAGAAGCTGTTGCTGCAGAAATAAAGGAACACTGCAGAAATGAAAGGGACAGTGAGATAAAGGATAGCTTCACAGCAAAGGCACCCAAATACAGCCCTAGAGAATATGGAATCTGATCTTGTCTCCGCCAAAGAGCACCAGAGGCAAGCCACTCGATCAAAACTTCCCAGAGATGACCAAAAACTGTATGTGCCTTAATTTCCTTGGTGCTTGATTTGAGACACTAGAATTTGGTTTTCAAAGTCTTCGGTACACAGGTACAACTGAAGTCAGCAAAAACTGTACCCTGAATATATCAAGGGCTATATAATGGTTATCATCGTGTTAACCTAGACATTTCAGTTTGAACATCCACAACATCCTTTTGACAGTAATCTCTGTACCTCTTACTCTCCCATACTTAATATGGGGAATAACGTTACTCATGAACTTGCAGCTATGCTGAGAAAATGAATTAGTTTGTGAAATAATCAATGTAATTCTTTCTTCAGAAAAAGTTTTTAATAGTATGTACTGAGCACATGAACAGACCAAAGTCAGAATACTTTGTTTTTCAAACACTGTGTTTAAGTGAGTGCAAGGCTACTTTTAACTCCTAACAGGTGGATGAGAAGAAAGTGAAAGAACGTATGCACTTATATATGCATACTGTTTGATTTGGTATGTATACCTGATTTATAAAGTTTTACTTAGCATGTCTGCTTAACTGAGCCCACATAGTCCCAGCTGCTGGAGTTCATATGCACACGGCATTTCGCCGTCAGCTTTGGGCCTCAGGAAGTCAGTCTTCATAGGGAACTTGAGCATTCAATTCCCTCTCATCTTGTTCCTTTCAGGTGTTTGACAAACAAGAAATGAATCTAATAAAGTTTAGGTTTGTGAACCTTGCATATAGTTGTATACATGTCCAGAAATACTTTAAAATATGTTTAAATTAGTTAAGACCAAGTTTAAATAAAGCAATAAATATTGTTCCAGCTCCTCTGTTGCAGAAAGTTCAGTAAAGTAAACATATCTATATACTACTCTGAACTTTGGTGCAAGCAGTGGACAGATTTAAAGAAAAGCTCTGTTAGTACAAAAGGCATCAAAGTCCTTCCCACCACTCGTTATTGTGTAAACCCAAAGAAACTGGACAGAACACACGAATGGGTCTTCAAGATGCAAATGAAATATTCTATTTCAACCTGAATACAGCAAAAAAAACCTCTCGGATAGGAATGCAGAAAATGTTCTGTTGCTCCACACCTTTTTTTTACCACACCCTCAACACTGGCAAAGACATGAGAGTAGTTGTGTAACTCATCATTAAAAAATGGTTCTGGCTGACTTCAGGGTTTTAGCTGGTGAAATTCCCCTTTGGCCGTGACTGCACAGTATGGGACCTTTAGAGTTCTTTTACAAAATACAGGAAGAGCTAAAGTGAGGGGAAGCTAAGTATCACGTTCATAGCTTATTAGAACAGTTAAACTTTGGCTAGATTCAAGGTTTATTAGCCACAACTCAGCCTATTTTTCTAAAAACCTTTACATTTCCTTTCAGAATAAAGTTCAACTGAGTAAAACTGAATTCAACCAATTAATTGTTTGGCTTTTAATTGCCATACTTGAAGTACTTATCTAAAGAATAAATCTCCATTCAAAATGAGCTAGAGCACAAACAGAAGTTTTTTTAAATGGAAGTAACAGACTTTCAAAAACTCTTTCCATATTCATACTTCTGGAAGCAAAGTAAATGACACAAAAATCTTTCAAAAGCATTCTGAAAACTCAGGAATTGTATGGCTGCTCCTTTCATTCTGCTCCTGGTGTGGAACACTTCAGGTATCAAGGACGATATTGTCCGCTGAAATCAACTCTAAGTCTCACAGGCCACTTTTTTAAATTGATGCTGGACTAGTTGCTTTACTTCTCACATGTTAAGTTTCTTGTGGATTCAGGGATTTGTATCTACCCAGTTCTCTTAGATATCTTGAGAGGGTAACAGTGATGGAGACAAGTCCCTTGTTATTGTTTTTTTTCCCTTCTTTTTTATATAAACAAATCAAGTTTAAATAAAACAAACAGACACTGATTTCTCTAGGTAACACGGAGATGATTTCCAAAAAACCCCCGAAAAAAACAAAAAAACAACCCAAGGAAAAAAGACAAACAGTACCTCTCAACACAGGAACAGCCCTCTAATTGTAATCTTTATTAGCTCTTCAGTAGAGAGCTTCTGAAAGCAGTATTATTTAGGTATAGTCATAGTTTTTAAAGCTCATGAATGCAACTAGCAGGTGTTAATTTCTAAACTCCAAGACAAAAATCACTCCAAGACATTTGTAGCTCTGGTATTTCTCCCCACTGTGTACCTTCAGGCAATTCTTCTTACCTCAGACTATTTCTTAAAGCAGCTGGAAGCCTTGGGATGAATAACACAGTAACCTTGGATAGCACAGGTACTAAAATCTCATGCCTCTAAAAAAGGAATGTGAAAACTTAAAAGCAAAACAGAGTGTTAAACTACCACTCCTCCCCCTCCCCAAACAAACAAAAAACCCCAAGCTCGTAGAAAAATGACTAAATGGCCTAAACAGCTTTACTTACTGCTTTTCTACCTTACACTGACTATATTAATTGTTCCCATCATCTCAAAATGAAGCCTAGCCTACGTAGCCTACTTTGACACATGACTATGCCTTTAGAAGTTAACTATTATTAGTTACGTATTAAAAGGGTCAGCGGCTTTTTCTCTCAGTGAGGTATGCTGTAACCAACTTGAGTCCTCAGCTGCACTTCAAGAGATTATTCAGTAAGCAAGTGGCACAAATTTACAAGCTAGTCAGACTGCTTTTCCTCCCATTTCAGCTAGAGCCATTCTATTAACTGGTTAAAAATTATTCACTTGTGACAGTTTAGAGACCAGACTTGTTTTTTTGCCCATTGCCAGGCCATTTCCATTGATCTAAACAATATCATATCCTTAATATGATTTCCACATCTGTTTAGGTTTTCATTTATGAGATGTGACAAAAGATTTAAATGCCTACATTTTAAAATTGAGAATACACTCATTTTTTCTTACACAAAGCATATTAAACAACTTTTCCCAATACAGGCATGATCTAACATTTACACAGTTATAAAATCCAGAGCCAGGAAAGCATTACCCTCCCAACCAGTAGCTATATCAATGTCATATTATCCTCCTAGCTAGTTACCATTACATACTCAGACTGGCTTATACTGACGGCTTTTTCAAGGTCAGAACTTGTTGCAAAGACTACAGTAAAATATTAACTAGTTCTGTGTTCACATTGTACCCTACTGAATGGACTTACAGTCAAACGCTTCATTCACATACACAAACGTGAACTTGCACAGGACAAACCACCTGAACATATAACTGCCTCCTGCTGATAATGATTAGAGACCCTCCTGATGGTATAAAAGAGGTATCTGACTGCACAGGCTCTTGCCAACTTTCAGAAACAAAAAAAACTTCACAAATAACCAATCTCTTCCCAACTCAGACTAACTGAAATAATCCTAGCTGAATAAGGACCACAATGGTGAAAGGACTATTATGTATAAAACAGTATTTTTTCGGTCTCGTTTAGATGTGGCCCACTCCAATTCAAACAGAATTTTGAGAGTTTTGCTCAGAGGCTTTCTTGACTCTATATACAGTATAAAAATCACTCAGGTGTAGTTTCATGGTACTGTCTGCATCCAAACAAACACAGGTCCCCACTAAATAAATGGAGGAGTAAATTGCATGGAAATAGAAGACCAGAGGAACTGGAACTTAAAAAGCTTGCTTCAGCACCAAAGACAAAGTCACAACGTTACATCTTTAGTGCACTTCAGAGACATGGTTATTATTATTGTTGACAACACATCTAATATTCCATAATTTGTTCAGTATTTCATTTAGTTGGTGCCTAAAAACCTTTGTGATGCTATCACCAGACAAATTCCTTTCCACACACAGAAAAGACACTTAGGGTAAGACAAATCAAATCTGTCTCCCAGATTTTCCATGTACAGTTCTAAAACAAGTATTTCCAATAACGATGCCTATTTTAAGGCCTGCCTGCAGCCTTTCTTCCACCATCATGCTTCTGTCTGTGCATACTCTTTCTCCCTTTCCCTCACACTGGAAATCAATCAAAAAGGTACCAGGCTTTTAGAAGGCTGGTAAAGGAGGGCAGAAAATGACTGGGGGAGGTGTGGGGTAGTTCACGAAAGAGAAACGTTGACTTGGACCAGTCACTCTACTATTCATTGACAGTTCAGATCAGGTACTAATCAGCTTCTACCATTGAAACAAAAAAAACTCTGTTATTTCAACATTGCAAAGGCTGCCTCAGGCAAGCAGTGGGAGGAAAAAACCCACCAGTGGTATTAGATACCCTGGTTCATCTTCAATTGCTGTGTATTTTGTTTGAGATACGAACTAGCCTCAGACACAGCATTCAGGATACAGATTCAGATGGATCTACGCACAGAAGGGCATATGCTTGAGTAATTCCTATGATACAATTTGTTTCTTTTACTACTGTCAAGATAATGTTTTTATAGAGCTATTTATTATAACCCAAAGATTTCACCTTAGAGTGGCTCAAGTTAGTTGGGATCCTATTGGGCTTTTCCATATGTATAATTTTACAGTTATATACATCAAATTTGTCTAACATGTTATGGACCAAAGTGTTTCTGCAATGCTCCACAGTCAGTTATGTCTTCACTTTACCCTGAGTAACTTGGGTAACCACTCTTTGGTGTTTATACAGCATTATTTCAAAATAGGTTCTCATAATAGACTAAATTTAGTTTTTTCATTTTACATTAAAACTATATATGCCAAGCCATTTCTACCAGAAAGGCACACAGAGTGTAAATTAGTATAATTTACAATGTTTAAGCTAGCTTTTGTTATACTTCTATACGGGACATTTTCATTGTTTTCAAGAAGAAATATCTTATTATTGGGTCAGGGAGAAAAAGATTCAATACTCATTTTCACTTCAAAGTTTTTTATAGCTCTGTGCTAGATTCACCTAAATTCACAATCTCTTTAAACAGATGGAGGGAAAAAAACAGAAACAAACCCAAAGTTTCTCATCTACAATATTAAAATTTTTATATGATTTTCTTATCTTAAAGAGTACACTTCTAGTTTCTAACATGTGCAGGTGACCCTTGTCTTTTGCTGTTCCTGCCGCTTGCTCTAGTGAAATTCCTTCTTCTCTTTAAATCACATCACATGCCTTAACACATACACGTCAGCTAAAGCTCACATGACCGCAAGCTTCATTGCGCTCTTAAAAGGTGTTGATAAATGAATCAGCTTCTAAATTCTGAGCGTCTGTTTTATCATTGTGTGGACAAGGTCAGAAGTATTATGAACCCTGAATAAGTTAGTGAAGGTCAGGCTTAGATAAGCCTCTACATAATGTGATGATTACAGCTTTTTTTGGGAACAACATAATTTGTGCAGACTGCTTCTCAAAACAGGCCTAAATATGACAGTGGAGTGCAGTTTGCAACTGTACTCCCAAGCTGATACAATTTCAGTGGAATTTGAACAGTACTAGTTGCAATTTGCTACAACCTTTTACCTACAGTACTACATTGCAAAAGCTATTTCCACATTTTACTGAAGCAGTGGCACTTTGAGTGCTCTGTTACTATAGATAAGTACCACAATTCTGGCTTGTTGTGTTGTACAGTCAGATTAAATAATATACAGTTTTGTACTCTATTAAAACCAAGAGGGGATTCACACTAATTTCTGCTCTAGCACTTGCTGTTATGGAGAAATCAAGTTTTAATTAGAAAGATATTAATTTTTTAAAAAATATTATTAAATTAAAGGCAATTATTATCCCACAGAAGTATGTTATGAAAGAGTAAAATTTTTAGTGTTCTTAAAAAGAAAATAGTCTGGTCTCAGTTTTAATAAACCAGCAATTAAGTTATGAACAATCACAGCCATCTCAAGACCACGAGAAGCAAAGGACATAAGACAAAAATGAGTTAAAAGGCAAACTGAAGCAAAGAAAAGTAGTATCGTAATATCTGTGGCTTTATATAAAAATCTCTAAAGAAAAAACAACAAAAAACCCAACTTCCCACCACATCAGTGAGCATGGGAATAGAATCACACGTGACAAACAACCCCACTCTATTCTCCTATCAGATAACCTTGAGTATGTTTCTAACACGATTTCAAAACAGATCTATGTGCCATGCTAATCACACAGACTAAATGCACTGTACATTATTTGACAACCTATCTAACGTCTCTACGAGCTGAAAAATTTTGTTATTTAACACTGGCACAGAAATTGCTTCCTTTCTCCCTGCAAAAAACTTCCTTTCCTGCCTAATACATATCACAAAACACCTTCATTCGTTGTGCCTATCTGGACGATAGAGAAGAAACATAAGAATTAACAACTTTGTAGATACAGTTTCTGATATACCGTGATCCATCAAGCATCAGTATCCATATTTTCTGTATGGACCACTATTACAGCATTTATATATCTGTTCTCCTCATTAAACACAACAGAATGGCCCTTTCCACTAACCTTTGATGTAAATTTCTTGTATCCCACCATCCAACATAAATCTTTCCAGCTTGTGATAACACAAAAAAACCTCATAACAACAAACAAACAAAGACCAAAACCCCACACAACAGGTCAGGTAGCTTCAATTGTATAAAACACGATTTTCACACACATAGGTGGGTATTCCAGATTAATTATAAAGCCAGTAATTAACATGATAGGTGAGAGCACAGCAGATCACTCATCCAAATCCCTTCCTAATAGATGGTACTTCATACTCAACAACTGATATCAGCGAGGAGGCATAGAGATAATGCTGGCCTTCAGAAATCATTAAGGGTACTAATACTAGTAAGATTTTTTTTTAAAAAAATCCTGACCAATCAACCACCTTCCCAATTAAGCATGATTAAAGTTTTACTTAAACCAAAAAAGCAGAACTGGTGCTTAAAGCAACATTAATTAAATTTTGAACATCTTATTAAATTTACTATTAGACTATCTCATGCAAGTAAATAAATGCTATTTATAACTATCTCTAAGCCACAGCAACCCAGTCATAGAGCCATTTCCCAGACTGTGTTATTGTTATGCCAAACAGACTACTCTTTCATTTCTTGTCAGTTGTAATTACAGTTCCATAATTGAAATACAGTAAATTACCACGCAGTAACTTTGAAAGATGGTTCACTGAGGTTAAGCTGTCACTACAATTACTGTATAATAAAAAATGATAATTTAAATGTTCTACTTTTCTCTCAAAGAAAAAAAAAAGTAATTCATTCATGCAGCTCATATGAGTCAAATATCTTCATGATGATGTAAATAGAGAAACACATTTAGGCAAAGCCAAAGAATCTCAAGCAGAAGTCCTAGGCTGCATAAACAAATCATTGTATATAAGCTTTTCTAACCACTGAAGAAAACTGCACATTTAAAAACAATCCTTTAAATGAACAGTCTTTATCAGAATTCAGTCATACAGTTTCTATCCAGCATCTTCCATACATGCTCTTATTTTGCTCATAAATTATACAAAGCTTTGGAAAATTCTTTCAAGTTTCAAGCTGAATTCTAATTCAGTTTTACATTGGACATGACCAGCAGGATAACTAAAACTCATCTAACATCAGTGAGATGCAGGTCAAAGATATAATTTAGCATGGAAATTTCTACACATAAAACTGGCCCTACAATTTAGACTTAACAGTGGCCAAGCACAGTTTGCCTGTAGAAATTCTCACGTATGACAAAAATGAGGGAAGTGAATACAGAAAAGACACAAGAAACTGTCATTGTGAAAATAATGCTCAAAATTTTATGAGAGCAGTCCCCTTACAAAAACATCGTTTAATAAATTCCTAGCCACTGTCTCTGCAAAGATAACTTCACAAAGGACATCTTTCCGTAAACATCTGAAAACTGTTCCTATTCTCTTCACAAAGACTTCCTGATGATGTGGAAAAAAGCAATTCCTTCAGTGCCATTTTCGGTCTGTGCTTTCAGACACCCAATCCTTGCCATTTCCCTCATGCTGCCACTTATTTGACCATTTAGTAAACAAGAAAAGCTCAATAAATGAAAAGGGCACAAAACAAAAGAAAGATCAGTATTAAGTAGTTGAAGAGACAATGTGGGGCAATGCAACCAGGGAACAGGACATGACATGAGGAGCTGAAAGTAGGAACAGTGGGCTGCAAAGAACTGCAGAGATCTGCTAGAAGCTCCAAAACTGTAACTTCAACAGCATCACTAGCAAGGCACACTAGTTGTCTTCAGTGCATTCTCAAGGTGTCAGTGATTCCATTTAACCCAAGACAAGCAAATGGTCCTCTCTACTATAGTCCCATCTATTCTCCCTCAAAGTTTGCAATGAAGCAAACGTAGTAAATAACTGCTTGAAGAAAGGGCCACAACATCAGCTGTGACTGGCAATCAAAGCATTATAGAAGTGCATGAAATAAAACTTATTCTCAGAAGCTAAAAATCTCCTAGCCCAAACCTTTACCTATTTATTCTGCTAAGAAAATAGGAGTATCTGAAAGCACCTAGTATATGACATCTGGGAGGGATAGAATTCTTCCCTGAGAAATTAGTTGTAGTAATTTATTTCACCTCTGTTGCTTTTTCCAGGCTCTGTTGTAGATTGAGCAGTTCTTTACTGTGTTGCTCTTTAAGTTTGTCCATCTCCATGTCATGGCTAGATACTTCTTCTTTTAGTGCTCCTTTTAAAGCTGTAAGTTCTCTCTCTCTCTTTCTCAAAATCTCTTCCTGTTGATCTTTTGCTATTAGTACTTCTTGCAGATCCTGCTTCATTTGCATCAGCTCCTAAAGAACAAAATTAAACACTGCATGACAAAGAGCTATAATGGATGTGCATATAAATATAACCTCCCCAAGGCAAACTTCATTTTGTATTTTGTGTGGCTTTCATAGTAAGCTAAAAATTTACTAAACCCTAAGATTATTAGAAGTATAACATGTAGCTGACGTTTTATATAATGGGTCAACATATCAGATGCTGCAAAACTTCTGAAAAGATTCTGATGGCGTATGTTATGCAGACTGTAAACAAAGTAGGAGTCAAACTAAGGTTGCAATTTAACAACTCCCTCACAGTCCTACCTTCTATAGTAAAGAGGTAGATAAGAAACTTAAGAAAAAAAAAGCTTTTTCCCCCACCACTGCAAGAGAAGTGAACCCAACAATAATTCTTTGTTGTCCTTTCTGCTGCAAAGAATAAAAAAAAAAATGCTTCTTCAAGTGCTGAAGACAGAACAAGCACTTCCCAACTGAGTCCATACATTTACACCCTTCCTTCTCTCTTAATGTTCACCCTAGGAGTCATTTCCCCTCTCCAAATTCCTGAGAAGGAAGACAGTAGTCAAGAGAATCTGAAGAGTAAATACACACATGCATGTACACAAACAGAATAAAAGAACAGCAACAACGAAAAATGTACAGCTTCAAAAAATCATTTAATTTGGTAATTCTCAAGCTGTGAATAATTGCACTTTCAAAAAGAACATAAACTTCTCCTGCACTGAAACAGGATAGGTACATCTAAACCATTCCTGGAGGTACATCATCCACTCTGTCCTTAAAAGCCTGCAATGGAAGAGATTCCACTACCATTTCAGATTAGCCATGTTTAGTCATTCGTATTAGTGTTTTCCAACACTAAATCTCTGCAGTTAAGTCTCTCATTTCTTAATCTATCCTCACATAACACAGAAAAACTGATGACTATCTCCTTCTTAGCAACATTATAAGGTGTGCTCTGATTCTGCCCTCAATTCTCCATTCAGATCAAAGTCCTTTTTCATAGGTAATGTTTTTCAGAGCATCATTACAGATATTCCCCTACTTATGCACAACTTTCAACTTCAGTACCTGAGATTTAAGAGAGTAATCAAATCTCATCTACACAAAACAAGATATTCTACTCAGCATATCTTACATACAAACATCTTTAATATTCCTGAAATCTACTCTCTATGGTTTTGCTCCCTATTTTGCATTTTAACATTTAGTTTCCATTTCTTAAGCTAGTTCTTTGCACTAGTAGTAAGAGAAGTTAGTTGTTCTGATACTACACAGTTTTAAGATAATTCTGAATTCTAACCTTCCTTTTGAACTATTATGTCCTGATATTCCTACACACTCCTATCAACAAATCTAATAAGCAGCGTTCTCTACTTCAACATCAGTACATACAACCAGGGCTACAGTCAATTCATCTTTCATCCCAAGGTGATAGAAAACCTGTAACTCTTTTGTTCCTCTTCAAACTCTACCCCTTCTTTCTCTTCCTGGTCCCATTAATAGAGAGTCAATAATTTAGAGATCGTTTCTGTAAGTTCTTTTAATTTTTCAGTTGAATCTTATCTGGCTTTGCTAATATGTGCACCATCTTTAAACTATCTTCCCTGTTCTGACCCAAAATCCTATCTAATTGTTAAAACTGAGATGATTATCTGGTAATAGTGGATAACTCAGCTGTCCTTCAACCATTAAGGAGAACCATTGTTCTCCTACTCCATTAAAGAATGGTGCTTATACTCTGTATGCCCTTTAGGGCTAATATAATATGTTTCCTTAGGTCACTTAATAACAGTACATTTTTTGGATTGATAGAATTGGAAAAGCTAAGGTACGTAGTAGTTCTGTCTCTACCTGAGTTTCCACTTTTTTAATCCTTCTTCTGATACTTTATAACTAACCTCAATCAGAACCTCTTTTTCCCCTTCATCAGTATGTTTTGCGTTATCCAGTTCATCATGCATCTCAGACAGCTGGTCTTGAAGATCTCTGATCTCAGTCTGGTGCTGTTCCTGCTCCATCTTCACTTGAAAAAGCCTCATTAGGAAAAAATCAGACAGGATTTTTTAATTTGTAGAAATACTAACCTGTTCCTTCAAATACTAAAAAGGTACAAGTACTTATGCTCACGTTCCCCACAAGGAAATGGGAAAAAACTACTAGAGGGGTAAAAATGACAATTCTTTAAGGTAGCTATTTAGGTGGAAAGTTGCAATTTATTTTTTTAAAACTGATATTACATTCTTGACTAAAGCATTCAAGTGTTTTCATATTTTAAAGACCTGAACTATATATTATGACCATGAAATATTAAAAGCAATTTGTCCTAGGAAGACTATAAATTCAGTGATCTTTCTCTTCCTTCCAGATATTCTAAAAGCATGCCTCTTTTAAATGGTAGAAACATTTCCTACAATAATAAACATCACTCTGTCAGATTCCATTAACATATTCTGAAGACATAGGTACTTTTAATAGGCAAGGTTTAAGAAAAGGTACAAATCCCAATGAATAACTTTTCTAGAATTAACTCACTCTTCTAGGTTTTGCCTGAGTTCCTTCTCGTTTTCTTCCAGCTGCTTTTTTAAGGCTTCCTTTTCACCTATACTTTCATCAAGTTGCAACTGAAGATCTTTCAGGCTTGCTCGTGTAGCATCTCTCTCTTCTTTGGAATTTTGCTGATTCTGAATTTTGTACACCAAAAGTTAAGCAGGATAATAGACTAAGCATTAAAAAAATAAAGGCTTTTTTTTATTATATGAAAGGAGTAATTTCCAGATTTTGGTATTTTTCATTTTAGAAATGCTTATAATTTATGAATATTAAAAGCCTAGAACGTTTAATAAAACGCACAAGGCACTGCTTTTTGATTTTTATTAAAAATGTCAGAAGTGAAGTCTCCTCAGTACTAACTAATGAGTTTCAAGTATATTGATTCTCATTACAGACTCAAAATGCAAACTAAAAGAAACCAAGCTGTTCTCACGTCTTCAGAGCATGGACGTACTTAAATATTTGAATTCAGCACTGCAAAAATAATGCAGTAATTAATAAACAGCAGCTACATGAATAATATAGTTTGTCTCTCATTCCATGTCTGTCTCATCACAGCCAACAGATTAACGTTTACCTCTGCAGATACTTAGGAAATTTTATGTGCGCACGTCACCTAACATTTTTATGCTCTGCTCCCAATCCTCCTCAAATACTAAGAAAGACTCCTTAAAAAGGGTAATTATGCTACGAGCAACTACACTTAAAATCAAAAGTCTTCTGTAAAAGCACAGGTATATCTGGATTGAACAGGACACGAACCAAAAACAATTCAACTGGGCGATCAGTTGTCACTTACTTTAAAAAGTTTACTTGAAATAGTCAAAAGCTATGTAACAACAAAGTGCCATACCCGAATTTCTAGATCCAGTTTTTTCTCTAATTCTTCCACTTTCCTTTCAAGCTCTGCTTTTTGTTCCATCAATGCTTTTACTTCAGCTGAAGAATCCGAAACCTACAATTAAACAGAGATGTTTATTCCCACAAAGCCAGGATGTTCTTTGACAACTGTTTTTTAAAACTTAAAGTAAAGCTACAAGCAAGGCTAATAAAGTGTAGCATCAACTGCCTGAGCTCACCAGGGACTTTTCATATGGGTCAAGCCAAGCTACCATTTTCAAAGGAACTATGATTTGATTTTCATAAACTTGCTTGGTAATCGCTCAAGGCATGTTGCAATAACACAGAAAATATGCAAATCTAAAGAAAAATTCAAATCACAATGCAAATTAAATCACAAGAAACTGAGGCCAAATTTGACTGTGATATCACCAGTTACACAAATGGCCATCAAAGGGATTCACGCTTACAATGTCAAGACAGATTTTCAAACACTGGTTTTCAGTGATTTCTTAAGATGTGCCTTATATTTTCATTTTGACTAATTATAGCCCAGGACAAAATAATCATCAAAAGTAAGCATCTAATCTTACACCATCACTGCAGCAACTGGGCATTTCTTCATTTTGCTTTAGAACTGAAAAAATAGTGCACCACGTAGCAGGAAATAAAAGCTTTTCAGTAGGTAGATTGCCAAATGCTATTTTGTAATATGGCTTTTAAACAACATCCTAGATTATTGTTTCCCTAAGATACAAATTAAAATATTCTCTTCACTTAGATATCTATTTATATCACTAAAATGAGATGTTCCATCACTGTTTTTGAAAGCTATGCGTGTTAGCTTTCTCTTCAATCCAACAACCTTTTGACATTCGTGTTAAGTTTGCATCTCTCTCCTTCTAAAACGTAGAAGAAAAGTGTTGAAGCTATCATAGTAGATCCCTTCACTTTCTTTTTCAGTTGTTAACAGTTTTTCCAGAAGTCACCTCAGTGCACAATTAATATTAAGCTGTACTACTACGGGACTACAAGAATAGTCTTACTGAAATCAGTGCAGGGATTCAAATCTTTGAAGTCTTTTAACACTGTATCACTATGAAACAAGCCAAAACTTAGGAAATTGTTCACCTGAGTCTTTCCAGCAGCTCTTGACTTCAAAGTCTGAATTTTCTCAAAAACCAAGTTGACTTTCCTCTTTGTTGCATCGTCATTATCAGCACTTCTAAAATACACAGCACAAGTAAGCAATGATATGATCAAAGGAACAACAAAGTCTAATGAACCAGTCAGAAATTATCTTAATTATTTTATTAAGCCCATTAAAGAGAGGCTGTTAAAAAAAAGAAAAAAGAAAATAAATTAACAATTAAAAAAAATAAAATCATTGAATTCTTTAACTGCAGCTCTCTTCTACAAGACTACAGCTGTGCAGACAAGCATTCAGCACAGATAGTATTCAAACATATTGAAGTGAGAAGCAATTAGTACTAGGTTTTTCAAAAGTCCTGACTAATACGCCATAAAATAACAATGCAACAGCTCCCAGAACCTGCTACATCAGGAATGCAAAGAAATTTAAATGCATCGTTTTTTTGTTAATTTCTCCTTCCTTCATCTTTCAGTAAGTTATCATTAGAAAATACCAAGTAAAAGCGGTACAGGTGGACAAAGGATTAAATGAACAGCAACAAGAGAGCTTCTGTCAAACCTTAAGACATATCACTTTTTTTGATGTTGTTTCAAAAAATCCACAAGCTTCATCTTCTATGAGGTATGATTTGAATTTTTCATGAGCCTCCACATCACACAAAGTTTAAATCCAGAAATATTTAAAAGACAAAACATATTCTGCTTCACAAATTTCAAGCACATATAATCAAATCCTGTACAATACCTCACTTATCTAAGTTCTAACTACCTGGGTATTTTGAGATCCTATTGTGCCTTAAAAGGACACAGCTGAGATACAGAACTATGAAACAGACATTTCCTTTAATTATAGCTTTGATTTCAGTTCCACATTTCAAATGTAATAGAAAATAAACTTTGAGAAAATGCAGTCTCCTCTCCAGAAGTAAACTGTGTTTACTAACCCTTCCTTAAGATAATTGTAAAGTATCTGTTTAGCAGTCTCTTCATTTGTTTGCTGTGCAACATCTTGCTGGCCTTTTAGGAGATCAGGAGTTGCCTATAAGGACAAGATAAAATGTCAAAAAATATAATCCTATGAGGGTTGTAAATACAATCTGTACAGTTGAAGCTCTCCATTCTATTCTCTTAGAAAATCTAAAGTTCACAAAGATCCACGGGAGTTTTGGTTTACTGCAAGAAGAAAGTGCACTCCATGCCAAAAGAAAGAAAATACAATTTTGCATGGAGGTATTTATCTCGGCATTCTACTTTTGTTCATTTATGCTTAAGAATCATCATAACATCATCTACAATAATCTCTGGCCCCACCATCTTCCTTCACCCATACAAGTATAAGCTGTTTTACAAACCGTATTTTCTACACCTGCAACTACAGGAATAATATTTCTATTTACATTTCTCCAGAACAATTCTGCTATTCCATTTGGAAATACTGTGTGATAGGAGTTTGTTCTAATGAAGAGCAGGAAAACATGCATTTAACAATGGCAGGTTTAGCATGCTAGAGTGAAAAATCCAACTTAAAAAGTAAATTTAAAATTACCTGTATACTGGGGACAGATGAAAATGTTTTTACAGAAATAACTTTGGCTCCTGAATCAGGTGGAACTGCAGTTCGGTTTGGCAACAACAAAGTAGAAGTTACTGTTCTAACTTCTTCTCTCTTATTCTGTCCTGGGAGCGTAGACGACCTAAACATCAAGCTGTCGGTATCAGCTCCATTTTGTTTATGGTATTGCAAAGAACTGAAATTGCTGTTCTGAGTGTCCTTATCAGGCATTTGCAGTTTTCCAATACTTCGAGCAGAAATCTTCATTGCTTTGGATGGTGACTTTTGATCTCTAGGTAACTGCTTGTGAAGGCAAACTTTAGATGGTCTCAGCAAGTGCTCAGTTGACTTAGCCAAGGTTTTACTGAATTCACCTAAATAATATGAATTTACATCAAGCCCTAATGACAAACCGCTGTCAACGCTTCTTGATCTTTTACGATCATCTGGATGAATTCTATTCCTTTTTCCAGACCTACCCCTTCTGTGAGGATCAACTTTCTTATCAAACTTTTCAATTAGCTGATCTACTCCCGGAAGTGAACCAGTGTCAATATCGCGACCAGTTCCAGGCAAAAATGGGATATATCTTCTGTTTTCATGCCGATTGACATTGTCTGCATAGATGGCATATTCTTGGTCATCAAGTAAAAATCTGTACAAGGAATTCGCAGAAGTGGGAGTAGCTGATGAGGACGATGATCTTCGCGAGTCATCCAGTACTGGCCCAACTGAATCTTGTCTGCGGAAGGGAAGAACATCCGGTCTTGGTTTTCTAGTCTCTGGATAAACAGTGGGACTAACACATGGGGATCCTCCTGCAGGTGAAAATGATCTTGAAACACACACTTCGTTGGGACTGATCGTGCTACTAGGACAATCCAACAGCTGCTTATTTTGGTCTTCTACTGACCTGTTCAAATGTATCTTTTTTGAATTTGCTTTGGTTGGCTCTGCAACATGCGTACTGGTTTTCTGCAGTGACACTACTTTAGATGAGGAAATCCAAGACTTTGCTTCAGGTTTTTCATCCGCAAGAGATTTAGAAGAACTGTGCACAGAAAATTGGTAATCATCCAAGCTCAAGTTATTTTTTTCAGGATCATAAGGCTGTAAAAGTTCAGGATGTCTTTGAAAGTTCAACAAATTGGAAGATTTCATTGTTCCATCTTTAAAATCCGATATTCCGTTTTCTTCTTCATCCAGACTAGTTATTTTTAGGCTTTTAAGCATACAGGGCTGCATGTGCTGCGCTCCAGGAAACTTTGTGTGTTCATCGGTTTTGTTCTCCAACTTAAAAGCGGTATTGGAGTCTGTGGCTGTCTTTCTTACAGTCCGAGAAATGGCCTGCTGTTCTT
This sequence comes from Baryphthengus martii, assembly GCA_013396935.1. Lineage (NCBI taxonomy): Eukaryota > Metazoa > Chordata > Aves > Coraciiformes > Momotidae > Baryphthengus > Baryphthengus martii. The sequence goes on along the minus strand of VWZK01019320.1, from coordinate 374,212 downwards.
CTCCAGAAGGAGGAGGATTTTCTGCCAAACATCCTTCTGTGTTGTTTAGTACTATGTAAGGATGTCCATCGATTCCTTGGACTCTAATACTGACACCGTAAGACCCTGTCCTAGAATTTTGTGCACTTTTAGTTTTTTGAGACTCCTCACTTGCGAGTTCAAGAGTGACTTCATAGTTCTGCTGCACATGCTTAAAATCAGCGAGATATGGCTCCATGTTGACCAGAGGATTATAGCTGAATAGAAGAAAAATTACAAAAATGTCATTGTTTATTAATGAAACAATTTTAGATTATTTCATTAATTACTTTATTCCATCATTCAGTGTGACTATGAATGCTAACAGTAATATGCAGAAAAATCAATATACAAGCTATAAAAGGCCAAAGCAAATGCATTGTCATACAAGGACAAATGTAACATCTGGATCAATGTAATGTTATTTTATGACTGTAAATGTTAAGAAAAAACAGTAGTTAAGATTACATGCACAGAGCTGGTGCTAGTTGGTGAGGCACAGGAACAGGTCACCCAGGGAAGTTATGGATTCTCCATCAGTGGATGTCTGGTCTAGTGGGAGATGTCTCTCTCAATGGTAGGGGTTTTGGAACTAGGTGACCTTTAAGGGCCCTTCCAACCCAAACCATTATACGATTCTAGTTGGTTTGAAATCAAATTACTTCAAGTATAAGTAATTCTAGTACAATTTTTTGAGTCAACACAGGTTTTGAGTATCTCCACTATGCTTTTATGTACCTAATTTTCAACATTTGCCTCTAAAGACATCTCAAAACAAACTTTTTCATTTATTATTTCATTGTCACCCATAAGAATAACCTTTTCTACAGATTAATTTATTAATCCTCCAATTGCGGGCTTGTGTATTACCAAGGCTGATAGCAACTTTTTCAGAAGGAACAGGAATGCCAACTCCAGCCCATATAGGACGAAACTGCTTTAGTTCTAGAAAACAATAAATTAAACCGTATCTGACTTTTTAAACGTTAAATGCCATTCTTTCTGTAAGAGCTGGTTTTGTGAGTAGTTTTATTTTACTGTCTGTTGCATATTATGAGCTAACTGTCTAATGGAGAGGGAATGCAGTGATAGTAAGAGCAGTGTATAAAAGAATGGAGCACAAGACTGTCAGATTGATACAAAACCTGGAGGGAATGAACTTTTGGACTGTGCTGGAGAGTTGAGTTGAATTCTGAAGAAGCGAGATCACTAAATGACGCTGAATAATGAAGATGAAACAGAAACAACAGGATGTCTTGTGGAAAAACAAACCTTTGCAAACAGTTTCACTCTCCTGTGTATCTCAGCATGAACCATCTCCCTCAGATATTCTAATCAACAGCACAATTATCATAATTTCCTAACAGTGAATTTAGAAGTTTGGCTCAATATTCATAGTATGCTAGTTTCCACCTAATTCTTCCTTCCAGTAGGACAACACCCCTCAAAAAAACCCATGTAAAACTATAGAAAATGATAAAACATTTCATTAAATATTTGAAGGCTTTACTTAGAGTTCTTATTTTATAGGACGTCAAGCCACAGTGGATAATACACCCAAGAACTACATCATATCAAAAAGTTATTTTACAGTACACAAAAACACTGATTTTGTAATATTTTAAACATTTTTAAACTGAAAAAACAAAACAAAACACCAAGCATTGCTGGCTTTCCTCACACACAGGCTTCCTGATGAAAACCTAAACCCTCTAATGATGTCAATTGTTTAGTTACAGTTACAGCCATATTTCTACACGCACATTGTAGAACTGGCATCTCAGACTTTGGCAAGCTTACAGCAATAGATGAAGTAGACTGAAGCTGTTCCTCTCCCACCTGTCTGCTCCACTCCTCTGATGGACGACACTGTGTCAAAAATGAGAACATCTGAAAACCCATGGCTGAGTATACACCTCAGCCATGAAAGTCTGCAGACTGGCATTCTCAGATAAAAGCAACCAGTCTTGTGTTCTGTACTATTAATGACTGAAATTTCGATATTTAATACAGCGGAGGAGCTGACAGATGGGGCACTTACAGCTACAACAGCCCAGTTTTAGGGTTAGGGTTAGCTTACAAAACGAGTTTAGATATTTTAACACTAGCTAGGAAGAAAAAAAAAAAAGAAAAACAAAAAAGAAAAACAAAAGAAAGAAGTTTGTTTCTTGTTCCTCTAGTTCCAGGTCTTCTACCAAAATAATACTTCTAATTTTAAATAATACAATCTTGCTAGTAATTTTATTTGCTGTCCCAGAGGAGTTTAAAAATGATAGTTTTCAGAAAACAGCCACAATACATTCTTAACTAGGCAGAAGACTGTCATTTTTATTATTTTATAAAATCAGTTCTTATCCTCTATTTGTGAAGCAAATACCACAACAGCATATACAAATTAATCTGAATATATAAAATAACTACTGGAATACATTATTTTCTTTTGAAAATATTCTACTTCCTAAAACACAGATAATATATAGTCAGACATATAACCACTAATGTTTTTCAGAGATTAAAAATTCATCTGTTGTATGGAACAATGATAGTATATTGTCATCTTCCGATCGGTAACTTCATCTACTGCACATACCCAGTCAAATTTTATTGAGCAGCAAAATTTCATCTGAAAACTTGTAAACAGATCGGGGTGGGGGAAGCCTGATTTTCTACAATTACACCATATAAACTTAAACAGGTGGATTTACTGATCCACAAATTCTGTAAATCCAGTCATCAACTAGAGCAAGTCCAAAAGAACACAGAATTAAAGATCCAGGAAACACAATTGGGCAGAAACAAAGCAAATCCACTCCACTTGGTACCCCACTAAGTTCTACAGGTATCATTGGAGTGTATTCACTGTGTGGCCCAGAAAAGCTATTTGACATTTCAGCAAAAGAGTACTTTTCAATCAAATATCTCCTTTAAAACTGTCAACGCTGAAACTGACTTAATGAGTTTACTATAGACTCAGCCTGAGGCTGCAGGCCTCTGCTTTTATATCTATACAGGCCCTTCCTCACTATGAAACCCCAAGAAAACCACATGTAGTCCCTGGACAATCGCATCCCATTTCACCACGCTACAGGATCAAGTTCTTTAAAAAGTACCAAATATGTTGGTTTGAAAGATGTTTACTTCACATTAACGTTGCATGTTACCAACTTAAAAAAAATGTAGGCCGTAACACGCTGTCCTCAAAAGCAACAGTTCTAGTACCCCATTATCTCAGTTTACACAGTCCTTCCTGCTTCTTCTGTGATCCAGCAACCATGAAGCCACACAGCTTTACTGATCCAGAAAAAAAAGAGAGCAGTTTTCCATCAGATCAGCAAGTATGGCATCAGGAAATGATGGGCTCACCTATTTTGGCAACATGGCCTTGGACTGCTTGAGACAACCACAAAATTCCAAATTGAATCTGTGTTTTAGCTTCATTTTTTGCACAGAAACTTTAAAAACTTCTGCAAACAAGCAAACAAAACCAACAAAGCCCTTCAAGACCTTTCAATTTTAGGATTTCTTCATAAAATAAGCCTTCATAAAGGTGTTTAAATACTCATTTTAAATACTGGCCTCCAGGGTGTATGAAAGTTCCATATTTTATCATTACTCAGAAGTGATTTCATTTTTCTGAACAATGGGTTTTTTTTCAAAAAAACAATGACATTTTTGTTTATAAAGAGAACTCGTCAGTATTGGTTGTCATGTCTGAAAATCTAATATTTTGGATGTTCTTCTGTAGTAGTTTGTTCTTCAGTGGTGGTACAATACTTTACAAAGAATCACAGGACAGGAATACTGAAGGTTTAACAGGTCAAAATTTTTTTTATTTTTTTTATTTTTTGAAGATATCTCCTGAGTGTTTCCTTTCACAGTTATGTGAAAACTGCCTTAAAAAAAAAAAGAAAACCCCTATAATTTGGAACCCTGACTGCTCTCCCTGTCAACATGAGTGGAAAAAATCGTCTTTGACAAACGTATTTGCGTGCCAGACATGGCTGTTGCCTTCAGTGGCTCTGCAGCCTTCCTATGGAATTGCATCCACTCATCCATTTCAGTTCTTCTTTAGCCAAATCTACAAGAGGGATTTATCAAACACAAAAAATGCCTTCCCAATCCTGTTAAATGCCATGACGTTAACTGCATATGAAGCTTGCTCTTCCGTATCCTGCCTGTACACCCTCATTACCAAGCACGCCCCTAACACATCTGCCAACAAGCACCAAAGACAACTAGCTGCACTGGGCAGACATGGCTCCTGGGATACATAATAGAGCCAGAGATGTTGACCAGCCTGTGGAGGTGCACACTATCCCACCAGCGCATATCTTCTCTGGCCTCCTTAAAGAGTCAGAGATCCTTCACAGCTATTGCCTCACATTACATGTATGCTCCTTTCACACACACCTAGTGAGGGAATATGGAAGAATAAAAAACATCTGACTTTTTCACTTTTCCTAAAGCGCTAGGACTTCTCCTTGGCTCCCTTGATGACAGAAAAGCAGGAACTTCCTCATATACAATATCATAATCCTGAGAACCCTAAAACTACTGCCTTTGATGATTTTTCATTAAAGGAAGATTAGGACATACTAACCCTGCTTTCTCCTCAGAGTACCAAATTTTTAGAATTCTAAAAATTTCAAGCTATTAAAGGCTAAATTATCAAATTACATTTTTTCCCATGGAATTTATTTCCAAATTTTCTTACCACACACACATAAAGTCACCGCTCATATTGTGTAATCAGTGCCCATTTTAAAAAAGAGGGATGCAACATTGTATAGACATTTACTTCAGATTTTTCACACGTGCACAGCAAAATGCCATGAAGTAACTACAAAACGTGTCCTCCAGTTTTACATAACATTGAGCTTGCTCTCCAAGTTAAATAATGGATTCTTTGTGCCGCTTACTGTTCAGAAAGTACCAGCGGTATCACACAAAGACAAAGCGAGTATTAGGTCAATAATAAAACACAGCGCTACAGAAAAAGGACAGGAAGTAACTTCAGGAGAGAAGAGGAAGGAAAACTTACATACTGTGACGGTAAAGAAAAGGAAGCAGACAGGATAATTCATGGAAAGTCCAAAACTGTAATGTTTTTACACTTGGTGGAACAATCTCACAAACATGCCTTTCAAGTATGAAGGGAAACTTCATCACTGTCAATTCTACCTACAGTTTGAGGCTCTCACAAAAGGAAAATGGGCCTGGGTTGCTGCGCCTTTTAGTTTATATGGAAGATAGCTCTGGGGTAGTTTAATTTACTTAATCTACTGCTTACAGGAGAGCAGAATAAAGTGAAATGTTAAAGTTCTAGATACGGGATTGTAAAAGGTGACAGTGAAACTCATTTAAGAGTAAACTGACAATATCCAGCAACAGAAAGTCATCTGAAACAACAAGCTTACTATCTTTCCAGTAGATTCCTTATTCCCATTTCAGATTTTTTCCTACTTGAGGTATAATTTTTGTCTATATGAAATTATATTTGTATCGTATCTGTCAGTTACTTCTCACAATTATTAGAAAGAAAATTATGATAGTTACAGAACACAGCTTCCACAGCAATTTTCTCTTGTAAACTGCTACTCTCCGGCTAGTGGTTAAAATTCTAAACTTTCAAAAGGCCTATAGTAGAGGATTGTCCACAATACATCATGACATAATTCTGCATATGCAGGCTCTCTGGGTATACTGTGTATTTCTCTCAGGTAGAAATTACCCTGAGAGATTTATTTTATTATTGGTCAGTTTTTCTGATGTCAGAATCAAAGATCTACCTACAATTTCTATAAATGAAGAATTGGAAAACAGAGCTCTGAGTTTTAAAGTATTCATTCCCTTTAAAAGCAGCCCAAAAGCTTAATGTCCTGCCTTTTCTTGCTACTTACTGGAATGAAAGAGATTGTGAAAAATTCTATGCTTGAAAAAAATCATTAACTACTGGGAACCTAAGCCTATAGTATGTATTATTCAGAACTCCATAGATCAGTGCTACACCACAAGGACGTAACGCTTGCTATCACACAGACACAAGATCAAATCAAGGCATCTCTTCAGCCTCCAAGACAATGCAGACCTATTATTATAGGCAGAAATAATTTTACATATTTCATAAAAAAGTAAGCAATTTATGTTCTTCTAAAAACACGGCATATAAATGAACTGCACGAACTATTTCTAGACTTAGTACTAGATCCTATTCACCACCTCAGATACACTCCCTCCTTATATAGTCCCTGCATGCATCTATATTACTAACTGGTGCAGTGCAAAGAGAAAAGGATCACATTTCGACCTGTTCCATTCTATTATGGTCCGAGGACTGCGGCTCCAACATTGTTGTTACCTGCAATGAAATTCATACCCATTGCCAGTCCAAGGTGTGCATAGTGCCCATGCAGAGAAGTAAATGCTGGAGGACCATGCACCCACACTGCAAGGGCGTCACTCAAGCCTCCCTACTACTTTGAAAGTAGTAAATGCAACGGGTTTTTCTTTTTCCCTTTCGACCATATTGTAATTAAATACGGTGTCATATGGCTTTGGGAGCATAATAAAAAATGAAGGCCAGCCAGGAACCCTGACCCATAGAGAATTCTGGGGACAGAAGGAAGTGTGCTATCACAGTAATAATTTTAGTAGTATTTCAACATTTCTGATTCAATTACTTTCATTTCTATTTTGTGAAAAACATGATTCTCTGTTCTGATTTCAGATGGCAGCCTAGGGATGACAAGTTAGAATTTTCTGCAGGATGAAAATTCTAAATAACACTTTTATTCCATAGCTGTTAGTGGCGGCAAAAAGCCACGCTTAGGTTAGCATGGATTACACACGTTATTTTATCAACTTCTCCTGAAATGAAGTATAGTAAAGTGAATGTGTCTTAGATTTGCTGCCTTAGAGGTGAGGATTTCATTTTCAGTTCTGCCCAAATATTAAACAACCTTATTCAGATGCTCAGCCAATAAAACAAAATACTAACAGCCACCCTTTCAAGAACAGGAAGAGAAATGTACTTAGTACACCGTTTGTTAGTAGCAATAACAATGAACAGCAGTTAGCACAAAAGATACTGTTGGCTTGCTTATAGCTTGGTTCATATTCCCTCTTGCCGAAAAAAGTTGTGTGTAAGAAAGTCTCGATGTCTCAAATGTAAATCATCTTGTTAGTCCTAATAAAGTAGGTTACAAATCAGGCAAATGCTTGAGCTACGTGACAACTGGGAGGTTTTACTGGTTTATTTGAGGGACTTTTTTTTTTTTTTCCAAAGGAAAATTTGCTTCAATGGCTGTAAGTCAACAAGACATTTTGGCAGATCCTCAGGTCTCATACACTGTCAAAAGTTTGAAAACGAGGACATAATATAATCTCATTTTCTTAATCTTCTATGCATGAATTCATATAGTCATAATTTTACAGGATTTATCCCCAGAGGAAAAATGGCATGACCTTCTAACCTTGCTTACTGAGTGAAAATTAAAGCCTTATTATTTGTTAATGATAAAAACATTAAGAAAACTCCAAATTTCTCAGGTAACATTCTAAACTACTACTACCGCAATATATATTTTATATCATTATTTAAAAGTTCTCTCTTTTCTTCATTTAAGTAATTAGTTTCCAGATTCTATCAAATCATAAACAAAAGAGAATCAAAAGACAAAAACCACATTAAGACTATACGAACCAGAAGTCAATCTGCATCTGAAATACTGTTCCAAGAAATTAATTCATGTCATTTGTCTCATTGTATACCTTCATACTTGTTAAGTCACTGGAGAAAGATGGAGAGGAGGGCCACAAAGATGATCTGAGGGCTGGAGCACCTCTCCTGGGAGGACAGGCTGAGGGAATTGGGTCTGCTCAGCCTGGAGAAGAGAAGGCTCTGGGAAGATCTTATAGCAACCCCCGAGTACCTGAAGGGGGCTACAGGAAGATGGAGAGGAACTTTTTATAAGGGTGTGTGGGGACAGGACAAGGGGCAATGGTTTTAAACTAGAGCAGGGTAGGTTTAGATTAGACATTAGGAAGAAGTTCTTTACTCTGAGGGTGGTGAGACACTGGAATGGGTTGCTCAGAGAAGCTGTGGACGCCTCATCCCTGGAAGTGTTTAAGACCAGGCTGGATGAGGGTCTGAGTACCCTGATCTAGTGGGAGGTGTCCCTGCCCATGGCAGGGGGGGTGAAACAAAATGATCTTTAAAGTCCCTTTGAACTCAAGCCATTCTATGATTTACATTTGTATATTAATAACTATGTTGGTACAAGCTTGATGTGGACATGAATACCTGCGTGAGTGTACTTGTACCAGTATATTGTTTCAGCTCCCACATAGGTTCACGTACGCCTGTACAAGCTCTTTTTTGATGCTAACACAGAATCCAATCTACTGAGGTTATCTACTTGCACTTTAAGTAGCCTGACACTTGAGGTACAATTAACATTTATAAACTTCAAACACAAAAAGCAAGCGAACAACAAAACCTTACAAATACTTATCTCAGAGTTAATGAGATATGGGTGATGTGATCGTACTCAGTTTTTCCTCATTTTAATGACAAAGTTTCAAAGGAAGATTTAAAAAAAAAAGAAAGAACCAAAAAACTAACAAAGTCACGAAGAGGAAATTTTATGTTATGTACTTTCTTCTAGCTCATCAAATTCTAAATGTTCATATCTGTTGTAGCATTGACAGAAACAACAGCTGAGTGACACAAGGATACTTCCACATTCTAAAAGCAGTTTGTGATTTCAAATACAATAGCTGGTTTGTATCCAAACACCTGATATGATTGCACTCACTCCACAAGAGATTCTGTGTTGTTTCACTACCTTTTCCTCCAATTGTCAGTGTTAGAAACTGCATTTTGTTCCAAAGGAAATTATCTTAATACATCCCAATGATATCATTATTGTCTAAATAGAAGAGAGTATCCTGCTCGTACTTTTAGAGGCTCAAGCAAAAATCTCAAGTTTGTTAAAATAAAGAGTCTCTTAGAAAGTCCTTCTCAAAGAACTGGAAACAAAATTATCTATAACATTACCATAAATAAACAAATAAATAAAAGGTTCCTCTACTCCAAAAATCATTCCTTGGCTTCAGATGTGACATATTACAGAATTTTTTTCTCAGTATTCCCACTCAAAAAAATATACTCTTGTCTACAGAAATTGCAGTTACAGCAACACAACAGACGCAACCAGCATAACCTTGATTATAGAAGTATAGCTTATTCCTTAAAATTACAAATGAGCTATATGAGTACAACTGCATGCAAAGACCAAGGTCTCACCTACATGAAGACAAGCAGAAAAGATGTAATCTCTGTGCAGATATAGGTATTGAAGTACAAAAACTACATGTAAAACAGACTTTAGGAGTCATATTTACCCAGCCAACACAAGGCCACAGCTTCATGTGTATTCAAGCTGGTTATGGCTCCCATTTTCTCTATTGTTAAACTTTGTCTTAATTACACTGTAAACACTTGGCTTCACACCCATCTTTTTAGTTTCTTTCAACTAACTCAACCATGCATTTTAAAATTTAAATATGTAGTCAGAACTGCAGGGCCTGAGCCCTGCCACCATGAGACAACAAGATGATAACCATCACAATCAGTCTGAGAGACATATGCTGAGTAGAGGAGAAGAGAGAGGCTAGATAACTGCACAGAGGAAAGGAGCTTCATAGCGTGCTGGACTGCACTACCAGGAGATATATCACTTAGAAAGGCTTACGAATCCTACGTAACCAAAGCTGCCTGATGTGAACTCTGTGTGTACAATGAGCACAGATTTAACCATCTCCCACAAGCTGTCACTCTTCACACCTTCACACTGAAATAGTGTAATTACTGGGGGGAAATGAGAGAGGTAAGGCTGCTTCTTTATGAGGCTTGAAGTGTTTGTGGAATTATAATGTAACATCACACACCAACTGTTCTTGTAACTAAAGGCTGGTACTGCTGAGCGTTTGCTCCCTGCAAATAGCAGCTAATGGTGTGGAAATGACTGTATGAAGGCATATCTCAACCCACTATCAGTTTCAACAAGGCCTAAAAAAAATATTCTGAGCTTGATTCACATCACTGAAAACATTCCCCCATCTCTTGTCATGCTCAGACTGCTGAGAGTCAGGTAGCTCTTTCAAAGGGACGGACTCCTAGCATGCCTGGGGACCCTCACAGAAAGGGGCTGTTCTAGTAATAATTGAGGCATCACGCCGTCTTATCAATCTCCGTGATTATTTTTTAAAGAAATGTGAAAAGGTTATTGTAGAATATTCATTTAAAATCTCACACTGTCAATCTGCTTAATGCATCTCAGAAATACAAGAGACAGATCCATTTATATTATAAAAGAGTTCATTTGGCTAAAAAATGTAGAGGCATTCATGGAAAAACTATACTATGTACTTAAAATGCTTGCCTATGGATTTTGTCATCCACTCTACTTCACACAAAAAAAAAGCAGGCTGTAAGCCTACATTTGGATAAACTCCTTCAAGAAGACTGCCAGCTCTGTTGGCAGAGATGGTACAAGGTCACAGGAAATACACTGAGCTCTAATCCTAAACAGTGGTGACTCCATGACTACCACTCCACTAACTCTTTAGCAACTGCATTCCTAACACGTTAATTTCTCAGATTTAAACATTAAGTTTTCCTACTTGGCTATACTAAAAAATATTCTCATTTAGATTTAACTCCACTCAGAGAGTCAAGGCCAAAGCAGTTTCTGAAGTGTGTTAATGTTTCCAGGTAAGCATACCTGGAATAAACATCCCATGAACATGTGAAGTACCTTCTCTCACACAGTAACATGGTGATGCAGGATTCTCAGTGGGACGATTCTCCATTCTTTTACCAAGAACAGAAACCATAAAACCAACCTTTGGGGTTTTTTTGCACATCCTACCAAGGCAGCATTCAAGGCATGTTAAAAATCCTTGTAAACTGCCAAAACTAAGTTGAGGATGCATCAAGTTAGTACCATCTTCCTTAGTATGCAGTTTGTTGAGACTTAGCACAAACTGGAGAAATTCCAACATCTTCATCTTGGCCATTCAAGACACAGTTGTCAATCTATATTGCAAAGATGTCTTCTTTGTAAAGCCCAGCTCTGAATCACATCACTGAACTTATCAGGTATAGAAGATAACCTCCTATTCATAAAAAGGAAGCAGAAGTGGGGCTGATGGAAGAAAAGAAGCATGAATTTCTTAAATCTGCTTTATCTGCATACGTGGGCAGGAGGTAGCTCCATCTTTTCTGCCGCCATTCAGAGTTGCATAGAGAGAGTGCAGAAGTGGGAAAAACGGGCCATTACTTTAGCGATCATTGTCATTTCTCAGAAATCTACGAGCATCAGTGATCTTGACTAGATTCTTGCTACCTCCCCTCCATCCACAGAGGTAGACACAGGCTGAACATTGTTTTGCATGATCAAACTCAAATGCTTGATATTAATACACATTTTCAGATTATCAATGTAGTAAAAAGGCCAAATGACGACGAAATCATTATCGTGAGTATGATCACGACTTCAAAAAACAGAAACAGCAGGCTACAGAATGAAAGTGTGCTGGTCTACATTCATGTAATTTCCAGCATTACCAGAATTATTTGGCCTCAAAATACTGAAGTAGCTATTTTTAACAATAACCTGTCCACTATGGTCCAGGTTAAATAAAACCTTTGCACATAAGTTCATGTCACAGTGCTCCATGACAAAAATTCAAGTCTGAGGTCATGTCATTTCACCTACACACTTCAGATGACACTGCAGAGTCTAGACAAACCAGTTTCACCAATACTCCCGGAAAGATCAACTTCCTATTACACAAGGTAAACCAGAAGAAGGAACTGTCACCAATTCTTGTTTTCAGCTTTGTCAGCCTTTTACAGAGGTAAAATGCCTGACACAGGCTACACCACAGACCATTTTGCAGGGAATTAAATTCCACATCCCCCATATATACCCTGCCAGGGAAACCTAAGTGTGTTCTGACATTTTACTAGTCACAGTAAGATCTAATAATACAATTAACAGAAATTAAAATAAGCTGGTTTGCTTGGGGGCAATTTGGGCAGCCTAAGCAGTCGTTCTATCTATTAGATTTGAAATTACAACACTACTATGTCAGATACTGAGAATAAAAATAGTTCTGTGATACGCCCACAGAGAAGACAGGCTCTTCGGAATATCACAACAAATTCTGTAATCAAAGAGGTTAGCAATGATAAGCCCTCTCTTTTCATTACTATCATAACATTACTGACACTAGCTAAAATGTTCTTCTAGTGTGCACTTCCACTGCAGTGGGATTTAGAAACAGTTGCAATTCAAGGTGTATATAAATCAACTAGGAATTCTTTTAATACATTTCAAAAAAACCTCTAAATTGCACATTTATATAAAAGTAAAAATATCAGTCTCTTTGTAAGACACTTCATTTGAAGCACTCCATTTTTTCGTTTGGCACATTATTTTTTAAAAAATATATCTGAACATTAAACTGAAAGAATCTTCTAAGAACAATTATCTTCTCTTATGTGAAAGTTTATCTTAATATCCTAAAATAATTTAAAATAAAAAGTAGAGACATTGCTTGCTAATTTTACAGAGTTTTCTGTTTAAAATGTGGCTGATTGTCTCAAAAAGAGTAACATTAAATAAAAAGAAGTATAATTGCTTTTCATAACATGACAAACTTACTACACTACTAATGGTACTTTCCAATACTATATGAAAAGATTTAATTTCAATTTATAATCTTTTCCAAAAAAACACAAACACCTGAGTTCAAACTAACAGTAATTATTAACAACAATAAAAAGCAGCTTATAGCAACTTGGACTACTTTTATATTAATTGGCAGTAACCACATCCGGCTTAGTACACACTGTCAGTGAATTTATTCTGGGTCTAACATGAGAAAAAAATGAGACAATTCAATGACAATGATATGACTAAAAAGTAGAACTACTAGCCAAAAAGTTCTTACGAACCACCTTTAAAAAAGTAATCAGTGCTTTAGTTTCGTCATTTTAATCATATTTTCTATAAAACTTTTAAGGTTCTTTTAAAATCAGCTCTATACAGAGATAGGTGTCAAACACTGACTCTATCAAATTCATATGGGTATACCACAAACCACGATATGTTAGGGAGTTTCTGATTCACCTACAGGATTCATTTTATATGAGTACACACAAGTTAAAGTGTAGATGTTCAGATAAATAAAACAAGTTTCAAGGATAGGTTTCCACTATTTGTACTTTGATAATTACTCAAACTACATTGCAGTGACTTTTTAAAAATACTTACATACTAAAGAGAAAAACAGGATAAAAATAAAAGTTGTAACAGCTATTCTGTCATCTGCAGATGCTAACCCTAACTCACCACGAAAGTTTTATCGCAGCGCTGATCTTCCTGTAAAGTTGTCATCGTATGGGAGGGATTTAATTTATATCAGATGCACAGCTAATTGGGAAGAATAATGGCTGAACTGCCATTCTAAGTTTTTCCCATGAACAAGAACACACACAATGCGGACACACCCTTTCACAAAAATACACTAATTCGTGGACTAAAGGGGAGATGAAGAAGTCAGAGTGCCCTCAAGTCAGGAATGCCAGGAATCCCCAGAGGAATGCGTACGAGCAGGCGGCCGCGGCTACCCCGACGCGCT